>JABSTQ010010790.1:0-361608 GCA_013358835.2 Ixodes persulcatus
AATAAAAGTGCGAAAATGCACCGTAGCCGTGTTTTGTCGTTGGGAGAAGGGTTCGAATTTTGAGGACGAGAGTTTTGAGCACAAAAGCACGTAATCTGAATTTTCAAAATGTAAGTATGCATGCTAGATGGATAACAATATTTCGCTTAAGAGGCTTTCTCGTATTCTTCTCCCCACAAGTAACACGTTTCTTTTTTGAATTCAAATTTTCTAGTAATATTATCATGTTTTTGCGATACGAGAAACTTAGTTACTAAACCTTCAAACGAGCGTGGCCTTACATCAAACGTGTACGTAGTTCTAGCTCTACTCAAGTTACTGTAGTTTAACTGCTTCTCTGAGTAATTTAGTAACTTTCAATTACATTTTGATTTCGGTAATTAGTAGTTTACTTGAATTACTTTTTCCAAGTAACTTCTACTCAAATTACAAAGTACTTTCGAATTTTAGTGGTAGGTTTGCTTATAAGCAAACGTTCCTGCAAAAAAAGAGATATGTTGGAAGGTCAGCTGATATTTGCAAAGAGGATGAAGCATGTGGCGTAGTAGTTTGAACGGTTCAAAACTCCCTAAACGTTTCACGAGCCCCCCACTGCAACAACCCTGCTACGAGGCGCGGGGAACGGATAGACACGTCGCAAATGAGGCCGAGTAACTGCGGGATTTGTGCCGAAAACTGGCGTTTCTTTGTGTCCCGAATCTCAAGGAGACTTCACGCATTTGAAGAAAGGGCTTGTCTCCTCTTCTACCCAACGTAGAAACTCTCGCCCGCTAAGGAGGTCTACACACTGCATCCTCACTCAAACGAGGTAAAAAAATGCAGTGTGCTATGGGGAAACGCAAAGGTGACCTCCTGGCGTCACATGTCTTCCCAAAACTCAAAATATGCAGGTCTTCCAAATCGGGAAGATCGTTCGGGAAACCCTAGTAATTCCACCAACGTTTTTACATAAAAACTAAAATAAACAAGCAGCCTTGGGAAGTACTTTAAAGGGGCTGTGCAACTATTTTTGAACTTTAGGTCGATTGGTGTGGGAGTTAGTCCCTGTCACCTCTGGAATATGGAATAGAAAACCGTTTTTTTGATGCGTGCTATAGTTTTGTTTTTATAAAAATAAAATCAGATTGAATTATGTGGCGCCTGCAGCCTACCCCCGGCCGCTCTCAACGAGTACACCACATACCGGGTAATGTGGTTGTCACGAGGTTGTGACGTTAAAAGGGGAGGCAGGATTCTGGTTTCGCGGAGAATTTCGCCGGTTTCGTTGCTGCGAGAGTTGACTCTGTTCTCGTTCTTTCTTTTCATCCTCCGGTGGCCAAGATGGCGCATTGATCGAGTTCGAGCGCGCGATGCTCGTTTAAAGCGAGTCCGTTGGACGCGTACCCTAATCGGGTACCCAGACGAAACGGGAGCGCGTTGTCGATGAGTTCGACCACTCGGTGAGTAGCAAACGAAGCGATGAAACCGCCTCGGGCCTCAGAAGGGCATATTTCATAATCTGCCCCGCATCGCGAAGCACACTTCCTATGTGGCGGCACTCGGGATTGCCATCGAAGTGATCTGAGCAGACGCGGATCTCTACCTTTCCGCGGTCCTCTCTGCCGATCCTTCGACACCACTCAGCTTGGAGAGGTTGATCACGGAGTAAAATGTGATACCCGGTGATTCTTTCCCACTTCCGGAGGTGAAGTCTGTCCGGAGAACGGTTCGGACACAATGGAAAATCACACCCGGTAGGCATTGCCGACGTTCGCAGCGGTCGAATGCAGTCAAACTAAGAAGTGAAAAACAAAAACAACTAAAGTGCAGGCATCTCTTCTGCTGGTTCCACACGCCGCTGGCACAGCCGCTGAGCAGAGATAGTCTTGTTGACCCCCGATAGATGGCGCCACTAAAACTCGGGATAGTAAAATTTTGTGGTAATACGAGGCTTTCAACACATACGTTTAGGCCCACACGACAAGATTCTAAAAAGAAGTATAATATTTAGCAAGTAATTGCACAACTTGCCCAATGTTTTACACGATACCCATTTGACGTCTCGTTGGTCGTGGGCTGTGGTTCCGACTGCTACCGCAATTACTAAGTAGAATCGCAATATTTCCGAGGAAGGCAGGGTGTTTTATGTGACTTAGGGCAAGAGCATATAAGTTAAAAATTACAGGCCGCGAAGTTTTTCAACGTTAATATCGTTGCACAGCCCCTTTTATTACATGGTATTTAAAGTACAACTTCAAGTAGGTTTAGAAAACTTGTGAACCCGTGAGCGATATGAAGGTGAACAGCCCTCTTCTTGTTTTTGACGCTCCTGTAAGTTTTGGAACAAGCTCTGTTCCAGAAGAGGGCTAGAAAGCAAAGTTTAGACCCCAAGCCACGTACCATTTGAGACGTTGAGAGTTAATATAGCTTTAGGGAGCCGTAAAACAGGCAAGAAACCAGGTAAGGTGTTCACCTTCATATTGCCGGCGAGTGTACCTTACTTGAAGTGCATTTTTTTTTCAGCATGTACTTGTACTTACTAAAGTTGTTTTTCTCATACTTTCTGAGAAAAGTGCAACTCCCGACTTCGAAGTACATTTCCCGAATTTGAAAACAAAAAATGGCGTATCGTCATGTAAAAACGCGCTATCGTCTTTCGAGACGTCGTCTGGTCATTTCTCTGAGTGAAGTAATGGCGGCTATAGGACCGATACAAATAAATGCCGTAAAAGTTGATCGAGTTAAGTAGTTTGTCAGCGAGAGTAAAACAAGTACTCTGTGGCGACTTGACTTTATCCAATGTTTGCCTCCATTTCCGAAAAGAAACTGGTGCACCTCCAATTTCTCCTGCAACAATGCATACCAGCGAAAAAACAAAAACAAAAAACACTGTATACGGGATGAAATGGCATTCAGAAAGATTGTGTTAAAAAGTATTTCTACTTTACTTTAAAAGTACATCGTATTTATAGTACTTTACTTAAAGTACACTGCACCCGGTGTACTTACTACCAACTCTCATTTACTTTGCACTTCCAAGTAGTTTTTAGACGTTCTTTACGCAACGCTGTAAACCAGAAAACACTGTCTGCAAAATCAAGCTTAGGCAGTTTTAAACCTCAAAGGAGAAATGATACGTCCGCAGTACATCATTGACCAAAAAGAAAAAGCAGTGCAAAACACTCAGGCTTGCAGAATCAGAACCATCTATTAAAGCATTTCTGTGAAAAATCAAGCCGGTTTATATTCGGCTAGCAAAATTTCGCTAACGGATCAAAACTTATGTACTTCCTTGTTAGCATAAAAAAATATAAAAGTAACTTCAAAAGTAATTCGCTACTTTTTAACGGCAGTTAGTAATTTGCTCAATTACTTTTTATTTGAGTAATTTCTAATCTACTCAAATTACTTTTGAGGCTAATACTCAGTAACTTAAGTTAATTACTTTTTTAAGTAACTTGTACATGTCTGCCTTACATAACGTTTAATATTCGACTCGTCACTGAAAAGTAGCCCTTTTAGAACCTATTTGGAATGAATTCCTCACATGTTAAGTTTCTCTTTCGTCCTTATGTTGATATGCCAAAAGCATCTGTTGACCTGGTTAGAAAACTATTTTGTGTTTTAATGACAGCGATAAGGTCTATACGAGGTATTTTTCTTTAAGCTTAGTAGATTTGTTTAAAAAAGCCGTCAAACTACACCTATGAGGTTTGTGCAGGCCAGTTATACGGCCCAGGTGGACATAGTGTAGGGAGGTAATCATAACCATGAGTTGGCTAATTAAGTAAAATGTATTAATTAACTTTTCTAATTAGTGAAAATATACATATGGTTTCAATTAGAAACTTGCTGAACGTCACCGAAACCACTAAAACAGTAATTTCTAAAATACTGTGAGCGCGTGAGAAGTGCTCTATTGCGGCAAAGTTACCGCTCGTGGAGCAGGAGCGAGGCTACCGGTGCGACAGCGCGTCTTTATATTAGAGCCCCAGCCCTGTACCTTCTGCACGAAGGATACCTTTAGCCCACAAATGCGCTCCCTACTCTCTCGAGGTATCTATATAAAAATATTGGTTGAGTGGTTTTCGTTGACGCTCAGCGAGTTTCTAAATGGAACAATATGTCTATTCTGACTAACAAATGAAGTAATTAAAAATGTTACTTATTTCACTGATCGTTACGATTAGCCCTCTATAGCAGACATGTACAAATTACTCAAAAAAGGTAGTTAAGTTAAGTTACTGAGTATCGACGCCAAAAGTAATTGGAGTAGAGTAGAAATTACACATTTGTAATAGTAATTGAGTAAACTACTAGCTACTGTAAAAAAGTAGCGAGCTACTTTGAAGTTACTTTCGAAGTTACTTTTTTATATTTTTGTGGTAGCAAAATGAACAGCTGTTTTGATTCGTGAAAAACCCTGCGAGCCTGAAATAAATGCAGTCATTTTATGACTTGCGTTTTCACCAAAATAGTTTATTCGCTCGCAGAAGCAATTTACTTTCAAAGTTATTGATAGGAGAGTTTTCGCCTTTTCCTCCTAACGACGTCCCCAGCTCAGCTAAAAAGACGCTCCACCGACGCGCTTGATGGAACGGCAGCGTTGAGTTTGAGAAACCGGCTGTGCACGGTCGGGTACGCGAGTGTTGGCATCTTCGGTGTCCATGACGAAACATGTGAGGTTTGCCTCGTTTGGGGGGTTGTATAACAAACTCTCCTCCTTTTGTCTTTTTCTTCGGCAAGTTGAGATTGTTATGACTGGCCCCTCTTTATTCCCACGACGTTCGGAGAGTACGCTGAGCGAGTGCACCTGACCGTCAAGGGTTCAAGTCTCGCGCCACGACGATGAGATCATCCGGACGACTGCGCGTATCGTTGCAGTGCTAGTGCTACGCTACCGAAAAAAAAAAATAGTTTTTTTTTATTTAACAGAAGATAAAACGTAGTATACTTCGCCGCTGACGCCGGGTCCAATAAAAGGAACTCCCAAGGGTGACTCGCAACCCTCGCCTGCGACTACGGTATCCTGACGCGCCTGACACGCCTGACAAGTAAATCGTTTTCAACAATGAGGAGGTCTCCCTGTCGTGGAAGGTCGGAAGGGCTTGAAGGATTACGTGAACAAGCATTGACGCTCGTACAGTTGCAGCTGGAAGCGGGAATGTGCTCCCATGAGCGGATTATCCGTGTCTGCGTTTCTGTGCGGTGGAGTCCGGCTGTGCAAGCGAGTATTCGCTGACGACGAGCTGACGATGGGAACAGGCGCCCAGCTGCGAGGTCATGCCAGTGGCGCCTCCCGTGGAACTTCCAAACCGCCTGAGTCAGAACTCACAAAGGGCAGGCATCATGAAAACAACAACCTTCGGAGTGCCCCCGTCTTTGCTTGCACGGTTGCAGCTGAAGGCGCGGCGCCTGCGTGCATTACCGGATTAGGTCAATACCCGACCAAGGCTTGTTAAGCATCTCTTCCTGCGTTCGTGCGCGTCGGTGTTATGTTTTGGCTGCTTATTGCCACCTTGGCCCAAGGACGCCTGTGATGCATTTTCTACGGCTGCGAGGGGGCCCCTTGTTCGGGAAGGCCGCTTCATCTGCCGGCGATTTCGAAAGTAGTTAGTAATTTGAGTAGAAGTTACCTGAAAAATGTAGTTAAAGTACACTACTAATTACCCAAATAAAGTTGTAATTGAAAGTTACCAAGTTACTCGGAAAAGTAGTTCAACTACAGAAGTTTGAGTGGAGTAGTTGAACTACGTCCAAGTCTGCTCTCTAGTATGTTCCTCCGGCCGTACAAGTGATCTGTACAACCCGCATAAGCTTAACTTCTAATGTTTTTTTAAACGAATCTGCTTAGCTTAAAAGAAACACCCTGCATATTTATATCTCTTATTATGAGTAACATCTTTTGTGATATAAAGAATACAAGCTGATAAGACTGCAACTGGGCGAGTTGGTAGCCCATGTATGTAGGTATGTGGATGATTCTTGATATTCCTAGACACGGACCACAACAGCTTTAATACCTTAGTGACCGAAGTTATTGGCAGTTTTAGAAATTGTATGGAACCGTTGGAAATCACTTATGAACTGCGGGATGCAGAATCATTAAGATTCCTAGATCTTAGTCTAGAAGTGTTAGCTCGACATGATATGCTGGTCTTATGAGCCTACAGGAAAAAAAAAACGCTCCTTCCATTCCACCAAATCTTGCACGCACACAATTCAAAAGAGCTTCAATGGGCAAGTCGCAAGTTTAAAGTCCGAAGAATACCCTGATTCGTTATTGACGTCAGTGGTTGAAAGGCTTCTTAAAGATATCAAGCAAGGGGATGGCGTGAATCGAAGCCCCAGAGACAAGCCAAGAAGACTGGTGGCAGTACCATACAAGAGAGCAGCGAATAGAGTTAACGTAGATGTAGCCTTTTCAGCCCCCAAAAAGCTCTGCACCATGTGTAAAAAGGTAAGCTCGACTTCAAATAACACCGTAAGTTGAACCAAGAAGCACAGAACTAACTTTGCCCCCTGTGTAGACGGTGTAATTCATTCCTTCTCACTTTCATGTGGGGGAGTGTACAGTACATAGGACACACTGGTTGGTGTCTGAATGACCGCATTCGTGAGCATGCCAACAACGCCGTCAACGCCAACATTTTGGACTACACTGTAGGGACTGTTGGTGTTCGGCGCGTTTGAGCAACTGCACTTTGCTGGGAAGGAGCCTCTATCAGCTCACCAGGAAGATTATCGAGACAGCAAGTTTTGAAGGACGCATTGACAAGTGTGTCTGCAGGCCATCTTTAACTCTCTCGCAGGGGGATCTTGTGTATTTGACCAAAAGATATCTTACTCACCAGCAGTGATAATTTTTTATTATTTTTTATAATTTTTAATATTATTTTTTTTTAATTTTATTGTTTTTTCTTTTCTTAATAATTTCTTTTTATTTGTATTTTTTATTTTTTTATTTGTTTATTTTTGTAATTGCATTTGATGTCGTCATCTCGTTCTTAGAACATAATAAAACGGTGGTTGTTGTTTGTGAATAGAAGAGGAAGACAATAAAACCATGAGTTTGCGTCGAGTGAGTGCATATATTTTTAGTGTGTCTGTGGTTGTGAGTGTTTCTCTTCTGGTGCGCTCTAACGCTAATCAGCATGAAGAATACTTTTTCAGCGAAAGGGTACAATCCTGCAATAAATGAAAACGCCAAATAATTCAGAAAGGTGGTCATTCCACAGCGGTTTGGTGTCGTCACTTTGCCCAAAGGCTAGTAATTCGCCTTTTAGGGTAGTCAAAGCCTCCAAAGCGCCATTTGACCACCACGGGGAGTCATTTTTTCTTAGAGTGTAGGGCCTCACGCTGTTTCCTGGTGATGCCTACGTGCTGTGCCCCGTAAAGTATCTTGGCTTGGATGAGGCTCCTGACAAGCATGCGTAATGTGTGTGTGTGTCGGCGCCCCAGTCCTTAGCTGTGGTGCGACGGATAAGGTGCAACATATGTAATACGGAGGCTTTGGTTTTGCTCAGCCACGTCACAGGTGGGCCGTGCGCGGAAAAGTCGACACCAAGAACACGCAGCACGTTTGTGGCGGTGATGACTGTGCCCCCGAACTTGAGTTCGATGCACGGGGTCGCCTCTCGGCGTCCGTTGGTGTTTCCAAACACGGCGTACTGCGTCTTATCAGGTGACGGAGTTAGACCGCGTTCTAGCAAAATTCCGGCGACAATGTCCAGTGCTTCTTGGGCGGAATCATTTTGAGGGGCAACTGGGCCACCCGTCGTCCAGATTGTGACGTCGTCCGCATAAATGGTGTGGCGGATGCCTGGGATCTTGTCGAGGCGGTGGCTCAAATCCGCCATCACTAGGTTGTAGAGTAGCGGAGAAAGCACCGCGCCTTGTGGGACTCCTAGCTCGAGTGGAGCCGCTGGAGCTTGTGCATTTCCTACTGAGACAATGTAGGTGCGCCCGTTGAGGAACGCCCTGATATACTGGAGAGGCTTGCCGGTGAGGCCCGCCGCGGATGCAGCGGCCATCACTGTAGGATGTGGAACACTATCAAAAGCCTTCTTCACGTCTATAGCGACCGCAATCTTGATGTCGTAGCGCGGGTGCTTGCCGGAAAAATCCTCAGCGAAGAGGGCCAGCGAGTCCTGCGTGCTGAGACCCCGGCGGAAGCCAGTCTGGCACGGGTGGAGGACGTTGTTTGCTTCAATGTGTCATTCCAACCACATCAGCGCAATCCTCTCCATAAGCTTCCCGACATGTGACGTCAGAGAGAGGGATCGCACATCTGTGAGCTGTTTTGGGGTTCGGCCTCGTTTGGGGATTGGTATAACCGAGGCGTGGCGCCAGATGGCGGGAAGTCGACCCAGCTCCCAGGACTCGTTGAAGATGTCCAGAAGTTCTTGCATCGCTGCCTCCGGAAGGTTGCGAAGGGCCGGGACAGTAATCATGTCGGGCCCCGGGGCACCATGGAACTTTGTGATTGTGAAAAGTGCGCCCTGCAGCTCTGCCATGCTAAAGGGCCGCTCCATACCTGGGTCCATGGGTTGTTGAGGTGGAGGGAATGAAAATCTAACCTTGGCTGGGTCATAACTCGCTGGACATTCCTGTGGAAAAAATACGGGGCCAGCTTTGCTCGCGAATTCCTCATTGGAGATTGCCAACCGGAGGGCCATGTCTTCTCCAGCTGTTTGTTGACGTTGGTTCTTTGTCATACCACGCATCGTCGCCCAGACCTTGGCCGGTGATGTGCGCCCGTTGAAAGACGTGCAGTGGTCGTGCCACTCTTTCCGCGAGAGCTCGAGAGAATAGCGCTTTGCTTCTGCCGATGAACAGTTAAAGCGTGCGCGGTCGGGTGGGAGTATGCCGCCCTCTAGCAGTGTTGGGCCTTAATCCTTGATTCCCATAAATTAAGCAAGTGCTGATCAGGAGTCGGAGCTTCGGCGCTGACCTTCACTGACCGCGTCACGATCTCCTTGGCTTGAATAATACGATTGAAAAGTGGTTCGTGAGGTGGTAGTTCTGCGAGCACCTCGCGAAAGTCGTCCCATCGGGTTGTGCTTACGGTGCGTGTAGCAAGAGCGCGAGATTTCCCGCCGAGACCGATGATAACTGGGAAATGATCGCTACCCCAGGTGTCATCTACCACCTCCCATGAACACCTAAGGCTTGGAGAATACCATGTTACGTCTGGCGAAGTAGAATCTTGCTGTTGACTGTCGGCCCGACGGGTTACCGCGTCATGTGTGGACAAATCGAATTTGTCCACTTTTCAAACAACTGGTGTCCCGTTCACCAGGCAAACGTGACCCCCACTTGGCCGTCGCCATGTTGTACTTGTTTAGCCACTTAACACGTGACCGTACCAAAAGAACAAAAGTGGACAAATCGAATTTGTCCACTTTTCGTGAAACACCTTGTATATGTTCTGGTACTTTCGCTCACCGCTTGTCCGGAGAAAGGAAATGTAATTATATATATATATCAGATTGTTTGGCACAGTATATCGCAAAATCGAAATACATCAAGGGAGGAGCAGGAAGAGGAGCCAAGGAGGGGAGGATGAGGAGCAGAGGACGAGGGGAGGAGCACGGGAGTGGGAGAGGAGGAGAGGGTACGGAATAGGGGGGGGGCATACCCTCCACTCAGTACCCTTCCCTCCTCATCCTCAAGAGCTGCGCTCTAATTCGGCGTTACAGGGAGTTGTAAACGTCTAAAATTTCTTGTCTGCTCGGCTGTGAGAAAGAATACGTTTCATCCTATCTCATACCCACGTAAAAAAGCGTGACATGCGCGAACAACAGAGGCTTATATTTAAAGTCCAAATGCCGTTTGGAAGCAGTGAGTTACTTGCATAATCTCGCTTCTTTAATAGTTTTTCGTACTGTTGTTATAAAAAAAAAAAAAAAAAACATTGTCTATCTCACCTTACATACCAGGATTAAGAAAGCGAAGTTTGAGTATGATGTGATATGCGATGCTTTCCTCTCCACTTGTTCCTTGTCTCTCCGGCACAGCTAACAGCCACACAATAATGTATCGCTTCACACACAACGCAGAACAAGAAGAAATAAATCTGACTATCGCGCCTCAAGCCATGCCTGGCTAAATGCTGCCTAACCGGCTTCCTTGCCCCGCTATGGTTGACAGCGCCACCCCAGACCTCTGCGGCAGAATTGGGCAACACGACACCCAACTCCTATGGAGAGGCCGACACGGTTGGCACACCTCCCAGTTCTAGCACACCCAACGAGGTGGAGGGGCCTTAATGCGATAAACTGGCAGCTGAAAGTGACCCCCAATTGGCCGCCGTCATGTTGCTCGTTTTGACCACTAGAGACGTGACCTTATAGTTTCACATCTAGATTTTAACGAAGTACCGCGCACAAATAATTGACCTTTGATCTTTAATAACAGTACCGACGAGATAAGTTATGTTTTTTTTTTTTAAGTCCAAAACCTGCTTTTACAACAAAAACTCGGGCAGCTTCGCAATGCCTTCGCTAAATGCTGTTAGCCGCGGTGCTGTATCTTTTTTTTATCGAAGCTAGACATCTGTCTTTGGGTCCAACAGTATTGAAAAAATAGTTTATCATGCTTTTACAGCGGTTGGATTACAAATCTCGGCTCAGTTTTGCGTAAATGAGGCAGGATTTGGTACGGTCACGTGTTTAGTGGCTAAACAAGTACAACATGGCGACGGCCAAGTGGGGGTCACGTTTGCCTGGGCCGGTTTGCTCATCTTGCGGCCGCGGCTGCGGCTGCGGCCAAGGGGGATTTTTCTGCCACGTGACCAGCTCCTTGGGGACAATGAAGTACCTAGCGTCCCTGCCTAATGGCGGAGAAATCCGTATCGCTTCAAGCATAAAAGCCTAATTTCGCTCGCAGAACTGGCTGCAGGAACTTTCAACTGGAGTCCAATTGACCGCCCCTTTATACTGTAGGAGCGGCAGGTAAAGTTCCGGCCAGGGAGGGTAAATATGAGTCAAAATAAAGAAAAAACCACGCAAGATAAAAGCGGTTGCAGTATATATGTTTATATATCTCCGCCAGCGCCGGCGCCTCGCGCCTTCTGTTGTGGTAAAGAGGTTGGACCGTCGGTACTTCTCGTCGCGGCTTGAAAGTCACGCCAGAAACTCTCTTCTTTTTTTTTGTATTTGACTGCACTCCCACTAAGAATGTAGACAAGGCCCTATGAGCTCTATAAAATCATTGGGCGGGTAGTTCTGACTCACCAGTTCGTTGTTCATGACCTCGGAAGAGCGCATACATGTCTCTGGCTTTCTTTACCCATTTCCGCCACGCCTCCTGCATCTGCCGTACACTCCGCGGAAAGTTGACAATATCTTCGCATGCCCGTCTCTTCGTTCGCCAGGTAACTGTGCTGCTGAATTTCTCTAGAATTTGTTGTTTCCGTTTTCCAACAGCTCTAATTAATTCCATTTGTTGATCCAAAGTAATTTTAGGTGTTTGCGTTAGAGAAATGGTTTGCGATGTCGACCCCTGATTCATTTTTGAATTCGGTTGCGATAGAGCACGCGCTATCAGTAAGAAATTCCCCCTCGGGCAATTTAGCAATTCATTGCGACAGATGCCCTTGCGGCCCGGAACTGGAGAAAACAAAAATTCTGGG
Source organism: Ixodes persulcatus (assembly GCA_013358835.2). Taxonomy (NCBI): domain Eukaryota; kingdom Metazoa; phylum Arthropoda; class Arachnida; order Ixodida; family Ixodidae; genus Ixodes; species Ixodes persulcatus. Next base: position 11,615 of record JABSTQ010010790.1, read on the forward strand.
AAAGCTGAAAAGTAAAATCTCGAGAGGGATATTCGAGTCATTTAACATTAGAATGCAGGGAGACGACAAATGCATTAGTGCCCCGTCAGTGCATCTAACTGACAAGGAATTTGAATTCTTGCTTCTGAAGCCAGATTGGGTATAGAAATAGTGGGTTGTTTCAATAAAAAGTCAGTAGAAAGTAGCGCTTCGTGCTGTTTTACTTGCTCTGTCCTTGTCTTGCGGCGCTTTTGTCAAAACTAAGTATGTACCCACTGGCCCATCTGTCACTATTGCTGCGGTTGCGATCGTCTGCTATTCTAACGAAAATTCAACAAGTAAACAACAACAATGTTAAGAGTAAACATATACCTTTTATCACATTCCATGCAAGTAAAATTATGATCTCTTTTATTTCGGTTTTTCTACTTTCTCAGACGTTTGACTTGCTGCCTTGCCTGTTGGATTTCGCTCAATCAATGCATCCAGAGCTGCTAGTCTTTTTTTTCTTTTTGCTTATTTTGTGGAAGTTTTTTTTTTTTTTTTTTTTATTGTCACAACTGCAGTTTTTAATAGTACTAAATAGGCGTTTACTATTATTAAAAGGAGTTTGTTTGAAAATGTCTTTAATATTAGTAAGATGAAAGAAACATCAGGGCCAGGTCAGCTGGGCTTAAGCCGTCGGTGCTGTCCTGGGGTGGGGGATGGGGATTAAATGAAGTGAGTCAGGTGAGCCTCTTTAATAAACCGAAGGAGGGAGTCGAATAGTTCTTTTCGATGCTTGGGTGAGCCGGATGGTCTGGTCCATTCCGCCAAGCTCTTGGGTCTTTGATCCTCGGGAATGGTCTGTAAAATGTCTTCTTTTTTCACAAAAATGTTTATGCAGTCACAGAAAACGTGATTTTCTGAGGCCACGACCTTGCAGTGTCGGCAGGGACTTTCCTCCATGTCATCTCCGGGGTCTGAGTTTTCTTCGTTGTACCTTTTCAGTCGTTGCTTGTTTCAAGCGTACATTGCAGTACGTTTAGGTACCATGGCGGTTCCCGTGCGTAGTCGCCTGAAGCAGACCCTGTCCCATCGGGAGTAGGGTCCATCCGGCAAAGGGTGTGCGTCCTGTTTTCTGAGTGCGCTCTGTCCGCTCATCGTCCTTGAGGGGTGTAGGGTCTTGTCTTTCCGAGGAGCACGTGAGGACACCATAGCCAGGATCAGAAGAAGGAGAAGAGAGCATGACCCATGCTGCGGCATGTGCTGCCTCGTTCCCAGGAATGTTTTGGTGGCCTGGGATCCACCTCACACTAAGCTTTGTTTGTCGGTTCATGACGCGTGCTTTGGTGGCCTTTGCAGTCTTGTTGGAAGTGGATGGGTTCCTGCATTCTTCGTTGTTGTAGCAAGATTGTTATTTATTTAAAAACACATAAAATTGTAGTTGCTGGGGAAAGGATGTTTGTTTCGGCTCCGTTGGTGTGAAAGCCATAGGCCTCCTGCTCTGAAGCTTTGAACAAACTGCAGCACCCTCATTTTGGGTAGTACAAGCTCACCTGATTGAGCCTCGCACTACTTATGGCACGTTGGTTGAGCTTTTTTAATTCTGTCTGGTGCTGAAGAACGAAAAAACACCTTTGGACGCCTGAAATCGGCCAGACTCAAAGCCGCAAGACAATCAAAGGTGACAAATTCATGACACCACAGCTAGGGTACGCGTCTCTTACCTCTGGTGGTGACGTCCAAACACCTGTGTCGCGACGCTTTCACTTTTCTTTGTCACGTCTACTTTCGAACGCGTGAAACGGCACCTCTTGGCTCACGCGCTCTTAGCGTCTTAGCTAACGTTGGTCTTAGCTTTGAAGGCGTTCGAATTTTTGTTGTTTCTTTGTATTTTCATCGTGATCTCGCGCTCCGCACCAGAGCAGGAACACTTCTGCATGCGTGACAGTTTGAGACGCTAAAGTTTGTACTACCCAAAACAAGGCCTAACACGTCCCTTTTCGCAGCACCCCCTGGGCAACGCAGGAGGCCCATACCGATGTTGTTACCTTGGTTTCCTTTTAATGAACATTATGAAACGATTGGATTAGCGCGTTAACTTGCCTTGATCTTTTTTTTTTCTTCCCGGTGTTTCAATTGAACAGGCGGGACTAACTGTAACAACAGTGTAAGGCGCAGTAGTGCAAGTGGATGATTCGTAAAAAGGATCACAATTAAAAAGTGAGACACGCGCAAAACACACACAAAAAAAAGAAGTTCCTAGCGCGATTTGAACCCGGAACTTCCACTCCGAGCCGAGGAGTACCGACGCTCTAACCTCTCGACCACAACTGAATTTTTTTTTGTATTTATTACATGGAAAAAGGACAGTAGAAACAATCAAGAAACATTCTAACAGGGTTATCCCTTATTTACATCCAAACTATCTGGTAATGATCACAGAGAAATACGAAGAAAGAGGGCTATGGTAACATATTTCGAATAGGGTCACATCTCTAAAAGTCGGGAAGATGAACACAATTGTCAAGAAGGGTATAGACGGACACGCTGTTTACAAACAAGCCCGTGTTTGCCCACACCAGGTGTGGGCACTGCGCGTGCGCAGAAACCGAATTCGGGTGAAGTGAGGTCTCTGCGCATGCGCAGTGCCGTCGACAGCGCCACCGCAGCTGCGTGACGTCAGGGCCGCGTGTCGGTCTATACCATTCTGGGCGTTTCTTGAGGTGATCGTACACATTACGTACATGTGACACAGTTTCTATGAAATTGGACTTTGTAGACTGTGGAGGATCAGCATTTCTATCAATCATCCTTGTTTTCCAAAAGCTATGCAGTCCCATCAATGTGAACAGGTCATAAGGAGAAGTATAATTCTGGTTTAAAGGCAAAAAACGTATCATATATGCACAGATATTCAGATCTTTCTTCAACGTCCTTTGTAGGACATCCCAAAACAAATAGGCGTCGGTGCAAAAAATAAAGCAATGTTCTATTGTTTCAGGCTGGTTGCACAAACGGCAGTTCACTGACCAAGGGACAAATATACCTTTTTCACGAAACCAAGGCTTTACTGGCAACGTTGAAGTGTGGAGCTTATAAAAGAATGACTTTGCTGTCGGTGAGACACGTAGCTTACACACGCGTTTCAAGACGTCTTGTCCCGGGCCATTACTGAACATACTTCGGAACAGGGGTATAGAAAATAATGCATCGATGAGATGAACATATAAAGCTTTCCGCGACACTTTAAATAAGTATTCCAAGGAAAACCGTGCTTTAAGGAACTCTATTGATCTCACTACCTCTCCGAGGTATCCCGAGGGACGAGATGTCCTCGCAGGCACAGTTGTTACTACCAAATACGGCAACGCACTTGAAAGCTCTGCCTGCATGTACGTTCGAAGGAAGTCATGAGACACAGTTGTGAAGAACAAGAAGCGTGATATAAGTTGTTTTAAAAAGACGTGTAAAAGCCCGAGACCGCCTTGCTCAACGGAACGAAACAGATTATCTCGTCTCATAAGTTCCCACGTGGAACCCCATACAAAAGTTGCAAACACACTGTGAAACTTCTGAATGTAGCCTCTAGTACAGCAAATCACCTGAAGTGCGTACCAAAGTTTTGCTGCTAAGAAGATATCACAGGCTTTCGCCAGTCCAAAAATACGACCCGTCGCTAAACTCGTCAAGCACAACTTTGTGCCCGAAGTTTGCGGAACGCGCTAATTGGACTCTCGCGACGCTGACGTCGCGCCGAGCGAGGTGTCAATCATTCGAACGCTCATTTCTTTGAGAGAGGCAGAATGTAGCAAAGTTCATCGAGGCGCGCGTGCGGCGCGTGAGGGGCGCGAGGAGCCCGCTGATTGAACGGCTTCGCCGATGACGTAGCGCCCATTTGTCCCTACATCCCTACGCCAAGCTAAAATTAATGCTTTACAGATTGTCCCTAGGCGACCTGCTGACGCTCAAAATCCCTCCGAAGTTTGTGTAAAAAAGAAACCTCGTTTGTCGAAGTTGTCGCTGACGTCAAAGTGACGTTTCCGAACTTTGCGAGAGCCGTGGTTTGAGCTCGAGATCTTCGCTTCGGATCGAGGCGAAGTTAAACTTTGTCAACATGGCGGTGCCGTACGCTGCGGCCGAGCTTATCTTCCGCCACCGTCGGCGTCGCTACTGAGACCACCGGGGACGCCTTTCAATCTCCCCGACGACGACTTTCGGCGACAGTACCGGCTATCGAAAGCCGTTGTGCGTTGACTCTGCGACGAGCTTCGTTCGGCGCCCGGACTTCGAGGCGGCGGACAATCGCGTCTACCATGACCGTGGAACCACAAGTTCTTTGCGCGCTCCGGTTCTTCGAAACCGGTAGCTTTCAAGGCATGGTGGCGACTGACGAGCACCTGTCAGTCTCCCACATGACTGTGAGCCGGGCTGTCAGAGTTTTTGCGGCTGCCATCGTTTTTTTTTTTTTTTTTTTCTGCAATATCCGAAGAGGCTACTAATAAGCTGGTATACAATTCAGAATGTTGGAAAACAAACAAGAACCGGATAATTCCTGGGTAGGTTCGAGTCTCCCGGCAGCCGGCAGAATTATTTCCCCGAAATTTTACTGGCAGTCGTCACTCATTGGCGGTCAAATCAGTTCATCGAACGACGTGTCATCGACAGATCGTTTCATCGGCACGCGATGTAATCACATGAAAGAGATTTTCTTCCGTTAGAGGTATATACAAATTAAACATTTTCACACCTTTATACATGTAAGTGGGGTGTCCAATAACTAACCCCCTAATAAGTGTAGCAATAGACCTTATAAAAAAATGTAAACCTCACACCTTTAAAATGTGTGATTTTTTAAACACGTTTCTTAAAACGTGTGATAATGCCCTACACCTTTTTATAAAGATGTAAAGCTACAATACCCCTTCTCGTCAGACACGTACCCAGGGGGGGGGGGGGGCCATAAGGCCCGCCCCCCCCCCGAAATCTTCCATTTTGCTGGGGCCTCCTCTCCCCACTCCCCCTCATAGAGCACTTTGTCATGGGCGTCCCCCCCCCCCCCCCCCTAAAACAAAATCCTGGCTACGTGCCTCCTTCTCGTCAAGGTGTAATTACCACAGTACATTCCTTTTTAGGGGTGTACACAGTGGCCCGGGACCCAATAAAATGACTGAAAAATTAAATTACACAAACGAGTCGCCGAAACAACACGTTGCTTCTTGGCGAGTGTCGAGGCAACTTCGGCCGAAAACCGGCTTCAATATTGGCCGGATGTACGGTTTTGCGCCTCGTCCCGACATCCGGCAGGTATGGGTGTACCGATGCAAATACACGATTTATGTCTAATAGCACTGGCACCACTGATCTCTTATTAGGCTGGATCGCGGATAGAGGCCTGTATTGCTGGGGTCGAGCGGCACCACCGGCAGCCATCGCTTGACACGATCTAATGCATGCTATAGGAGAAACGGGAAAACTCAATTTTATTACGTTAGTAGGTTGTCCTCGATCATGAAACTTCTATCGTGTTTCCGCAAATAACAGTTAATATTGTGGGCAAGAATATTAAACGCGTTAGAATACCAATCTTTTTTAAATAAACGTTGTGTGGTTGAGGGTCGAGGGCGACTTTGTTGGGCGTTAACTGTGATGTGTTTAATGAGACAAGGGCTACCGAGAGTTATTGTGGTGTCATCCGTGATCTCGGAGTCATCAGAGCTCAGCAAACGATAAGTTGGAAGGCCTTTACTGGGGACATTCGCATCGTTTTAACCGCTTGTACATAGTACTTCATGGTGAAAGCTTTTTCTTTGAACTGCTGTGAGGGCTTCCGTGACAAACTGAAACTCGGAGCGTGCCGTTCAGTCGCTGAACGTGCCGTTTATTTAGCAACCGAAGCAAGCGACGTCAGTAAAGTCGGTGGTGCTCCGGCCCATTTATTTTCTTTTTTTTTAAATCAATGTTCGAACGTTTGACGAATGTCTAGTTGATCTCCAAGCACCCGATATAATCATCGCAGCACGTCATAAAATACTCGCCCTCGAGCACCGCGTACAAGCTTCCTATTTTTGCGTGTTTCTCCCTTAGACTTTCGTGTATTGCCTCATGGTGTAATACGCCAAAACAACAAGGACGAAAACGAAGGGAGAACTAGACAGGACGCGGCGTATTGCCTGTTGTCAAGCAATGGCCGCCGGTGAGGCCAGTGACGGGCTCCCGATCCGCGATCCAGACTTGCACTGTGAGAGTTCTAATGCATTGCACCCGCGGAGTGCTGCACGGAGAACAGGCCCCGGACGAACTTGCCGAATGCACCTAGTGCAGACTGATGCTGTCGCCATAGATGTTGTAGAAAAGTACCGACCTCAAACCGAAACTAGCGCCTTTTTGTTCGACGTGATGGGTGGGAATGCGGGAGCGCAGTCGCTGCCATCGTTTATCTATAAACGTTGGTTGCTGCAACGTGTCACTTATATTTGCGATGATTTCCAATTAAGGAACTCGGCTGTCAGAGATATCTACAGACGGCGTAAGTTTCCGAAGCCAGCTGACTACAAAACAGCATACACTTGAGAAAATTTATGGCACTGTACGCGCAAAAGCTTGCTTCGTTTTAAGCATAGTATTATGAGTGAACCACTGAAAGGATACTGCTTAAATCTAGTTCTTTGGAACATCTAGCAATACGTTTCGTAAGACTTTTTTTATTTCCCTGGTGAGGGCATTGAGAACGAGAGCTTTCTCAAACAAAATACGACGGGGCAAGATAGCTGCCGTTCAAATATGACTGTGCTTGAGCCTCGGGCAACGTCTCCATGTTTAGCCTTCCCGGACGCTGAGTGAATGCGTCAGAGGTTTCTGCTGTGGGAGCTTTGTCGAATAATGTTCCACTTTTCACCTGCACACAGATGATGCGAGATCTCGCGGCCTCTGTGTTTGTCCTGGGCCTTTCATTACACACTGGTAGGTTTCAGCGTCTGTACGGCAACAAAGCGACCCAAATTTTGCAAATAAAACACGGGTCGTCGATTCCTCCTTTCGTGGAATATCAGACGCTTACAATTCAATGCTCGCGTTTGAGTTTGTGGCCCTCGGGACGCGATTTCGAGCAGAATACCAACTTTTTCTTTCAGCTCCGCTGTGCGAATGCCGCCTCGTAGCAGACGAACTCCCGTCGTCTGCTCTCGCTCCTCGCCTGGGCGAGGCATGACGGGATTGTTGGCGCTAGAGAGCTCAAAGACAACGTACAGCGAGCGGCGTGAACGCTCGCCTCCCCGCGCTGTCTCGTGCTCTCGTGCACCGCCTAGGGATCGCGGGGGATTTTTCGTCAAAAGTTGCGAAGTTGAGCGCGCCCAGGGAGGAGGAAACTTTGCGGCGTTCTTTTGGTGACTCCCCCCGCTACGTCAAAAAGCGAAGCATGTTTTGCTCCACGAGTTTAGCTACCCTGAACTGAAGGCGCGAACCGGCGGCGCTGGCGGAGGTATATAAATGTACTGCAACCGCTTTTATCTTGCTTGGTTTTTTTTTTTATTTTGGCTCATATTTACCCTCCCTGGCCGGAACTTTACCTGCCGCTCCTACAGTATGAAGGGGCGTTCAATTGGACTCCAGTTGAAAGTTCCTGCAGTCAGTTTCTGCGAGCGAAATTAAGCTTTTGTGCTTGAAGCGATACGGATTTCTCCGCCATTAGGCAGGGACGCTAGGTACTTCATTGTCTCCAAGGAGCTGGTCACGTGACAGAAAAATCCCTCTTGGCCGCAGCCGCAGCCGCGGCCGCAAGATGAGCAAACCGGCCCTGGTGAACGGGACACCAGTTTATCGCTCTAAGCCCCTCTACCTCGTTGAGTACACCCCACCTTGGCTACCAGAATTGCGCGTTTGATTTCCTCCTGCCGTTCGATCACACCTCTATTTATTAAACGTTATCACGGGTGGCCAAAGCCACCCGGCACTCCTGAGTCGCCGACACAAGAAAAAGTAACACGTGGCGACACTATTCCTAGCGAGAAATTTGAGTATCGCCGCCTGGTAGAAGTTTTTCACAACCCAGAGTGAGGATGCTTCAACTTCCTCTGCTAATGCAAGCACGTGCAATGCCAAGTTTATATGCAATATGAAAATTAGAACATAACCGCGTGGATAGCACGTGCAGTACACATAGTGAAGAAAGCAGAAGCGCCCCTAGAGAGCTTTTCACCGCAAATACTCCGTTTACCTTTAACCTGAGACTGCAACCAAAGCCATTGGCCAAAGTTAAAGGGGTGATGCAACGATATTCAATTGGAATGTTTTTCACTTTACACGAGCTTACTGGCACTAGTGGGACTCAAGGTTACTCGCACGCAACGCCACTGGCCAAGAAACTCCTTTGTTGCGGTGTAATTTCAGAGATAAAGCGATAATTTTCATTCAATCCCTCCTTTGGAAAATTTGATGACGTAAAGTGGGGATCGCAGTACACCCATATGACGATCTTTGAATGCTGTTCATAGATTGGACCAGAGCATTGCGTGGGCACCCGATTTGGGCTCGTGATAATTACTAGCTCGAGAAGCATTCGGGTGGTGGACCGTGTCCAATCGCTGCAGGAGGAGGAGGAGGAAAGAACATTTATTGTCCGACAGAATTGGCATTCTCCCTCCCCTCTCGGCACCAGGCCGGGGAGGCAGGAGGCACTGCTTTAGATGCTGGCCAGGAGGTCTTGTGTCCCGGCGGCCTCTTCAGCCAGTCGGACGAGGCGGAGCTGGAGCTCAGGGTCCGAACTGCGCAGCAGGGTCTCCCAGGATTCTTTAGAAGCGATATTTAGCGCCCTCCCAATCGCTGCAACGACGACAATAGGCCATATGCAAAATCCTTGCCAGCTATCATCATCATTCCATTAGGAGCCGCCATATTGGGGGGTTTATCACATCTTCCAGTTGTGGACGAGGCGCATCTGCATTTAACTCGGTTTGCATGATATTAGGGCAATTTATTTGTACACTCAACGGGTTGCTGGTTTGTTTCGGTTCAGAGAAGAAAAGAAAGACGGCCGCAAAATTCTGGAAAAGGAACTGTCAGCAACGAGGTCGCAAGCCTCGTCACTCAAGCAGTGAACTGGGCCATCCAGGTCAATGGACGGTATTTCTCGAAGACCTCCTGTGAAGGGTTCGTACTGGACTTGCAGCAGGTGATCATATTTTACTTCTACGACTTCCACTTTGCTGGGACTATTGTTTCTCGGGCGAAACCGTGGGTATGGAGACCCCCAATATGGAAGAAATCTGATAATTGCTCATGAATACACTAGATGGCGCTTCTTTTCGCATACAATGTCTAGCATGGAAAGAGCGCTAGAGAAAACGGCCATCGGTTTTTCTTTGACGCATCTCCAACACGGGGAGGTGATTACATGGCGGCTACCTGGACTTGCATACGCTGATGACCTTGTCTTCATAGCCGACAGTGTGGGGGACATGAGGAAACTGCTGGCCACATGTGAGACCGAGGCAGATCAACTTCAGTTACGCTTCAATGCTCACAAGTCAGCGACAGTTATTTTTTCCCGCGAGGAGGAGACCATTGAACCATTCATCCTACAGGGTGCGGCGATCCCTGTTTGCACCAAGTACAGGTACCTTGGCGTGACACTATCAGCTACGGAAAACTACCTCGCTGAGTATCACCAAAACCTCAGGACGTCCTCAGTGCGTAAGCGAAACGTACTGCGAAGACGGTGCCTCTGGAGCTGCGACCAATACGTCGTTACCAGGGAACTTTGGAAGGTCGTCGCGGTACCCGGACTGACTTTTGAAAACTCTGTGATTGGCATACCCAGCGAGCTTCGTGAATATCTTGAACGACGCCAAAGAGATGTCGGACGTCAAGCGCTGGGATGCCATGGACGAGTAGCCAACGAGCTTGTTGAAGGTGACGTCGGATGGTCATCGTTCGAGGCACGAGAAGCCAGCAGCAAGCTAGAGTACTACGCGCGACTCCGGCATATGGACGAAGACCGTTGGGCACGGCGACTTTTCATGTACATTCACCTCAAGAACATCCATTCGACGTGGAGGAATCGTGTCACCCTCCTCGGCACAAAGTTCGGAGCCTTTTGCATGAGTGATGAGCCTCAAGCTGAAAAAGATTGGGTGCGTAAAGTGCGAACGCAGATAAAGACTGTCGAAAGGGAGCGCTGGACATCGGGAATGCAACAGCATACTAGCATGCATTTGTATGCATCTTTCAAGACCGAGATTGCTCCACTAACGTTCTGCAAGAACACGCTGGGAAGTCGCCTACTCATCGAGGCCCGCGGCGGTGCCCTGCGCACCAGACAGTACCGTCGAAAGTTTGACAGTAGCGTGACGGACATGACATGCAGCGCCTGTGGAGAAGACGAAGAAACCACCGAGCATTTGCTGCTCACGTGCCACAGGCTCCTGCCAGCGCCCATCGGGGATTCCCGCATCGAGCAGGCACTCGGCTTCACGAATGAACATGACCACGTGGCCTGTTCTAGGCAAAGACTGGAGGCGTGGTGGAAAGTGCGACGGTGATGTGCGCACCGAGAAGTCAGCGCGTACCGATTGGACCACCGTGATCGTGTAGCTGTTACCCTCCGCCCACCAGAAGTCATCGACGACAGATGGTGGGTCCTGACGACCTCCCCCTTCCTCTTCCCCTTTTTTCTTTTCTTTTTTGTTTTCTTTTTTTACTTTTTTGGCGTGTCCAACTTCGACTCTTGTTTCAAAGAGATTGCGCCGCAGAATACAATACAATACAATGTCTGGAACTCAGCGCGTGTCCTGTGCTTTGCCAACCCCAGCGCGTGGCTATGATCAACATTGGCGGCATATAATCGGCTCCAGATCACGTGGCCGCTTGTTGTGGCTGCGAGTTGAGGGGGTGAACGCTGCTCGTTTTTCTTTAATTTTTTTCTGGGACTTCTATTGCGTGGGGTGAAATACGAACGCGTGTTTCGTAGGTCATTAAAGGGCCCATGAAACGATTTTAACATCGAGAGAATGTGCACCTTATTACCCTTTTTTTGTTTACTTTAGCACAAGGACCATGAAACACGACCTCTCTCGAAATGTCGCGAATGCGCTGCGTAACCGCAAAAACAAAAAGGAACTATTTCTTGACTTGACTTCACGTACGGCGGCCATAGGAACTAACTTTGTGACGTCACGGCGGGTGCGTTTATTGAGATCGCTTTTGAACAAGTATATTTTCACTTTAATAAGAACGTTTAGAAATGATTTCGTTCCAACATAAACAAATGAATCGAAAGTTTCATATTCTTGTTCAGTACACGAAGTTTTCCCAGCGCCATCAATCCGGAGTAAGTCAAAGCGTCCCCTCCCCGCTGCTCCGCTGCCTAGCAACATTGGCTGGCTGCTACCGGACGAGCGGTGTGATCAACGCAATATAAAAACCACGTTTTGGCAGCTGCGTGGTTCGTTTTCTTCACCTTATGTTGTACCGCAGCGAAGGCTACAAGCGCGAGCTCCTTGCTGCTGCTGAACGCGTGCTGATTTTTTTTTATATCTTCCAGGGTTCTTTTGCAACGTGCATTCCACACCGTCAAGATGGCCGGTCTTAGCAGCCTATTAACGGGGAGAGAGGGGAGAGTCTGCTCTCGCTGTAGCAACGTCCACAGTGCTAAGGAGAGGACAAGACCGGAAGCCGTGTACCCCGCGGCGCGTCATGCGCACGTGACCCGGGAAACATTGTAAGAGTTGAGGGCAACGTTACTAGATTACCTCAGTTGTGGAACTCCCGCGGAGGGGGTACCCCCCTCACTCACCTCAATCCGCCTAGAGCAGAGCCGTTTATTGAGAGAGTTTGGCCATACATTGGTTTGAATAGGCGAGCATCTCGGGGCCAACCACAGGCCGCGAAACAGCCCCTAGCGGTGGTCGTGTGCTCTAAATTTGTGACACGACTATACTTCGTTTCACCTTATGTGTGAGCGAAGGCAAAAGTGGAAGCGCGAGCACGGAAGCTCCGTGCGTTCAGGCTTTGCTCGAGCGCGCGAGCAGGGGAGAAATGCAAAAAGCGCTGGTCTCGCGCTTCTAGCTTTGGCTTCGCTCGCAGATAAAGTGAAACGAAGTATGATTTGAGCCGTGCCGAGCGGAACTCCGCGTCTCAAGACGCTCGCGCACCCCACCCTTTGCACTGCTTTCTTTCAGCCAGTCTCAGGACGCTGTTCTAGCAGTGCACACAAAGGCATGGGCACGAGCGCGTGGCTTTGGAAAGTGCCTCCTATGCACGAGGTCTCGTACAAACAAAAGCGTTTCGCTGAGGTAGGCTCACGCGCCTGTGCCTTTGTCTTCACTGCAGACATTTGTGAGATGGAGTAGAGGTCTCCTGATTGGTCGAAGCTGTGTCACAAATTTAGTTTACGCTCTAAGCGTGGGGGGAATATTCGACGCTGGCGGCGGCCTTTGCTCCGCCTATTGTCCAAAATCTCCTAATATACGGCTCTGGCCTAGAGTCGTTCGAAGCGCCATCTATATTTTCGTTTCATAACTGTGCATTCTATAAGAGCACAGCTGAAGCGCCAAATGGCGATCACAACGCCGCCATTTCTCCCGCAACGGTCACTCGAGGAACTGCACGTGACATCTATTTTTGGCTCCAATCGGGTGACAGCACTGATCTCTATGACAATTGCTGGATCGCGTTTGACCAGCTCTGCCTATGAACCGGAATGCGACCACGGTCGGCCATCTTTTTGGTAGAGTTATATTATCTCTAGCCATCATAGTAATATGGCGGACAGCGCAATGGCGGCACGCTGCCATTCAATAGCCGTAGATCTAGTACACTATACCGTGGGTGATATTTGGTGCTTGATTGAGGTAGTTCGACGAAGCAGATTCTTGAAACCCGGCGTGAACGGTAGCCTCATCTTTGAGGACCCGGCGAAAGGTCTAAGGAAAGCGCAGCACCGGGGGAAAGCAGCGCAGCTCGCATCGAAAGCAGACTCCGTACCGGCGTCTGCTTTCGATGCTTCTTTCGATGCGAGTTTCGATGCGTGCTGTGCTGCTTTTTCCCCGGTGCTGCGATTTCGTGAAATTTTCACCGGGTCCTCAAAGATCGGGCTACCGTTCACGCCGGGTTTCAAAAACATGTTTCGTCAAACAATTTCAATCAATCACGGAATATTACTCACGCTATTTTGATGGCAGCCTGCCACCACAACTGCCAAAACGCCGTCTGCCATGGATGGATGATGGTGGCTGCCAAGTGGCTTCAGCAGCTGTATCTTGGCTAGAGGTTATATAACTCTACCAAAAAGATGGCCGCCAGTGACCGCATTCGCGGAGCGGGCAAACGCGATCCAGCAATTGTCACTGAGATCAGTGGGTGACAGGGGTTCCACCCCCGTCTCCCTTGCGGACGCGCCGCGAAATATCCCCACAGTTAAAATGCGCCTAGGTCGGGACGCGCTACCTGAAATCCCCGCTGAGGCATGGTTGTATAAAAACAATATTAATTGTGTTGCAAAACCTTGAAAACTAAAAATTTTAGAAAACATCACCCGCCCCCATTTTGTACTAATCTCCAATAAAAGTTACTACAAAAAGAGTTTTTTTCGTTGGTTTTTACGTTTCTAGTGACGTTGAAACGAACGTATCCCGATTCAGTTACCAAAGCAGCCGTCCGGCGGCGCGTCGAGCGAATCTGGGCGAGTCGTGGTGAGTGAGGGGGGTGTTAAGAATGGAACCTTCGGCGACCTTCTTCCGAGTTTCAACGCTGCGGAAACGAGTCACGATGTGTTCAGGACCGTCACCCGCCTGTCTGGGCCTGCCCGAAACGATTCTCAACGCGTCCGTGACGTCAACGGGACGTGTGTGTGTGCGTGTGGGTTCGTGCGCTCCGGAAGGGGAGAGAGACATGACATAACTGCGGAGAACCATGGCTACGACGCACTTCTGGCTACGACGCGGCGGTCTTTGCTGCAACGCACTTGGCGGCGGTTTGCTACTCGCACCTGCTGCCCTGGCGGAGAGTGAGGGAGAAAACGGACCCTATATAAGGCGGAGCGTGAGGCTGCTCCGTTGTTCTCTCGGATTTGACGACTGTATCGCAACCATGTAATTAAACCGTTCGTTACGTTACCAATTCTCCCACCTCCACTGGACCCCTGGGAAGCCTCCGGACGTGCGGCTTAAACCCCGCCTCGAACAGGGGGTACTGTTCGTGCATGCAGCGTCTATGAACAGTTCCGTAACTGAGTTAATCTAATAACGTTGGTTGAGGGGCATCCCCAAACGCCATCTTATTTGGCCGGAAGTTCGAAAATCGTTTCATGGGTCCTTTAACGTCAGGGATCCGTTCTAAGCGGTATTTGCGCAAAGTACAAAAATTGTTGCATCGCCCCTTTGAACGCGAGCCCGCGCGCTTTGCCTTCAGACACCGTGCTTTCAGATGTGCTCTAAAGGCCCGTTCACACTCTTGCGACCTCTTAAAGGGATACTGAACCATAGAATTTAGTGTCCATAATAAGTGGCGCACGTGCTTTCCACGAGCCAGCAGCCGCCGGTGTGCGAGAGCACTCGCAACGAAAATGACGTCAAAGACCTCCATTCGCGCTTGAGGACAGTGAAATGCATGGGCTTCGGGCCAAAGGAGAATAAAGACAGGCTTTTCATCTCTACAAGTGAAAGCTACATGCTTGTTAGACTAATTAATCGCTTACCTTTTACACCAGACACCACCGTATAGATGAAAAACTTGTCTTTATTCTCCTTTCGCCCGAAGCCCCTGCATTTCACTGCCATCTTAACCGCGAATGGAGATCTTTGACGTCATTTTTGTTGCGTGTGCTCGCGCACACCGGCGGCTGCTGGCTCGTGGAAAGAACGTGCGCCACTTATTATGGACACTAAATTCTATGGTTCAGTATCCCTTTAAACCTGGGTTCCTTAAAACTTCTTACAACCCAGAGGACACACTGGCGCCATCTATTGGGTAGCAGTGTAAACTCGGCGGTCCGGCATATTTTTTCATTTCTCTCGCGCATTATCCTTTTTTTCTTGGCTCGAAAAACTTTTGTCAATCTTATAAACGAGCCTTTCTATGGGTATTACGCACATTTGAACTCGGAAATCCCGCAAAACCTTCGCTCTTGTGAAATGCAGTTCCAGGGTCACCGCATAGATGGCCCACAATGCCAGTGTGTTCCCTTGTTCTAAAAAAATTTAAGAAGTTTTAAGAGATCTCGTCTCTCTCAGTCGTACTCGGTCACAAGAGTGTGAACGGGCCTTTATAACGCGAGACCCTATTCTGACTAGAGTGCGTTTTGACGAAGAACGTCTCAAATTTAAGATCCCGTGCTCCTTGTGCTTGTACAGAATACACGGTGCCGCCTGCCAGGAAAATTGGACGTGCGCATCCGCTGAGTTTTTAAGGAACGCAGCATGCGCCGCGTTACCCTTCAAACCACAAATGTATACATATGACGGTTTGACTGGGAATTCTGTTTGATCGATGATATAAATACAGCTGCAAGTGTTTCTCTTTCCATGAGCGCGTTTCCAGCGATGAGTTGTTACTGTGTTGCCGACGCTGCGGAATAGACATATCTCTCCAAGCGTTCGGCGCACGCGTGGCACCGCCCTAACTTTAGTTCACAGGATGCAGGTTGCAGTGCGCGAGACGTCTCGTGCCTAAAGCCCCTCTATCCCGGAAAAGTGGCGCCATTTATTGCTGTGGAAATGCTCGAGACACGTGCCGCGCGCCACTTCTGGGAAGAACATGGCGTCTGAAATCTTAGCTCAATGCTGCGCTGTGCCGCCATGATCTTCCCAAGGGCTGCACGTTGCACGTGTCTCTTGCATCGACGCACCTTGCACTGCTTTTAAAACATGAAGGGGCTTTACTCGTGCCGCCTTGTGATCTGGACGCGCAGAGCTCCAGCGGGGTTGTAACATGTGCAAAAATAGTCCACTCGATGCGTTGCGGCAGCGGTGACGTAGCCAAACTGGCTGATTAGATCGGTCTAAGGCAGTTATGATTGAGTGTTCCGCATCGAACCGCACTTATCACGGCACGAAAACCGGGAAGGCCGTGTTCGTGTCGTTATCTCTTCCTGCAGTCTCTGGGGTGACTTATGTATAGTATGGCGTTCTTTACGATACCATATGGAAGATCGGTAGTCCACTGTGACCAGACTGGAAAGTCATGAGGGCAGAATAAAAGTTATTGTACCTGTCTTCTAGAGATCGGCCATGCAACACGCAGACATTTATCTCGGCACGGTGTGGTCGAAAGATACAACAGCTATCAAAATTGTTTTGTTTTTTAACGTTTTTTTTTCTTCTCAACACTTGCTGTTATAGGCATTTGTGAAGGCGATCCGATTTTCCACCCTCCACCACCGTTAGTTAGGGTGGACGCAGGCGAAGTCTTTGACGCCGTTGATAGGGTTGCTGGCTGCGTCCAACTACGTCCTAGTCGCCGCTTTTCCAGGGTCCTCCTCGTAGTCGTAGCAGCTGGCCGAGGCCGTTTTCTGCGAGGACGAACCCTGCCAGCTATAACCAGAGGGCCGGCAGGTGCTTCGGTTCGGCCGTGCTCGGGTGAAGACTTGTACGTAATCCATTAGAAGTAACGAAATTACTTGTAATCTCTTACATTTATCAGTAATTTAGTAACGGAATAGTTACATATTTGCTAGATTAATATTAAAGTAATTTCCTTATATATTTACGTAACAGATTCGTTGTAATCCCTTACATTCTCTCACGACCCCACCCCCCCCCCCCCCCCCCGAAAAAAAAAAAAAAAAAGAGTGGTTTTTATTTTGGTAAAGTCGAGCGCAGTCACACTGTCACGCGCATTGACCAGAAGGAAGGGAGGCCTGGCACTCTCCAGTTCCCCAAAGCCTTTCTTTACAACACCAAGCCCCCGAATCGATTTGAATTGGTTTTTTTGCACCCTTACAACAATAGCGGAAGATCCAAATGTGTATTTCTACAAAAAAGTAGAAAAGAAAAGAAGTAAAGGCAAGCTATATCCGTTTTTTTTTTAGTCATTTTGTTTTTTTCTTGCGATCGAAGACAGGGAGAGGACACCAAGTGATTGTGTGCCTCTTCGAGAAGCTTGATGCGGTAAGTGCAAAGACAAGAAATAACAATCTCCTCTCGGTTATAGTGACAACAACCATTTTCGTAATGTTCCAACAGGATAGAACGCTCGGTCTACCCTAAAATCCACTAAAAGAGATGTGCTAATACGTGAAGTTGTTATTGCCACAAGCATCCTCGTTCGTCGCTGCACACTTCTAATCTTCTCTTAAAAAAATGAAAGCCGTTTACAACTCCCTGTAACGCCGAATTAGAGCGCAGCTCTTGAGGAGGAGGGGAAGGCACCGGGGGGGGGGGGGGGGGGGGTCACGTGGCCTGGGGGTCAGGTGACCTCGACCTTTAGGGGGAAAAATTTTCCGCTAGATTTAGCGGGAAAATTTTCCGCTAAATTTAGCGGGGAAAATTTTCCGCTAGATTTAGCGGGGAAATTTACCCATCATGCACCGCGCGGTTACGCCGACGCCGACGGCGATGGCGACGGCGACGCCGCTCAAGCCGGAAACGGGCGCCAAAGAGCTGCGCTCTAAAACAAGATGTATTTTTTTCTGTTTCTATTACAATATTTGACCTTTCTTTAAAAGCTACTTACTTTTTTGTAGTCCAACTTCTAGGTTTGGTTCACTTTATTTGTGAATTCTAGCCAGGTTATCTGCATCCCAGTTTTTTTTTTTTTTTTTTTTTTTCTTTATTTGTTTTGCGGATTTCATTTATCCGCAGAGGGGGCAGAGATAAAGGCATGATGCCTGACAACGCCTCTGCCCCCTGCAGTTCATACAGCGGAAATAACATTTCAAACAAGTCACAGTGAGAATAGATAACAAGACAGCCATCGCAATAAAACAAATAGAAAAAATCATTTTAGAAATATCTGAAAAACACATAAATACAATGACGCAACTCAAACAACTACACAAGTGGAAAAAAAAGATAAAATAGACACCAGTTTTTACATATCTACTAAACATTTATAAACAAGGATTTATCAAACTAAGCGGAAACAAGCTAAATCAAAACCAAAAATCAGGCTACAGGGCCAAAAATTAGGATACAAAAGTTTTGCATACGTAACGTTTCATTGTGCGTGAGCTTTTTGCGAGTACTTCGAAAATGGTATCACTCTCCCTTTTTCCCGCCTGTTTTTACCCCAGCAAGACGCATCTCTTATCTCAAGCAGAGATTTTTAGAAATAAAACAAAATTATGGCTGAAGTAGACTCGAGATTCTGTGCTTGAGGAGAGAATGATACTGCGACTTAGTTCTCTGCTCTTCGCTGCCCGTGGCATCAGCGGACGTCTATCTGGAGAAGACCGGAGTAAACTGAAGGAAGTCCGTGTTCCGTGCTTTTTTGAACGGCATCAAGGAGGGTACACACGGCAAACGTGGTTTACATTTCCTCGTTTTAACCGACGTTCTAATGAATAGACCTTTTTCAAAGTTTTGCCGCGAGCGTGGCGCGGCCTGGTGGGAGTTTCTCCAAACGTTTCTGGGTGCTTCGTTGGTTGGTACGCGGCGCGGGCACCACGCGGCTCTCCGCTCTGCCTTTTCTCGTGTGTCAAGCGGTTCCGTTGAACGCATTTCGCCATAGAGCACGTGTTTCTCTTTCGGTGACACTTTGCGTTAGTCGGTCCTTGCAAATGGCTTTCCACGATCCTGGAGCACCGATGAGGGCCACTGTCTACGACACGGACGACTTCGTTCGTCTTTACAGCAGAGTGTCGAACCGAAATTTTTATCGGTTCGGTTTGGGTTCGAGTTCACGGCTTACGGTTCAGTTCCGATTCAGTTCCGGGAGCAAAAATAACGGTTTGAAACCGGTTCGAGCCGGTTCGAACCGGTTTGAACCGCTAAATTGAGAATGAATTTTTCGAGTTGTTTTGGCAAGAGGCATTATTTCAACCGTGAAACAAGAAACTGTATAGGTTTTCATCATTCGTAAAGTCCACTTTTATTTTCAATTATCAAAAATAAGAAGTTGAATTATTGATTTCGATGAAACAGTAAAAGAACAGCTAGGTTAACATACAAAACATCGTGTTTATACAACTCAACATCTACAGTATTTGTTTACCTCAGTTGCATACATTTTACTTGAATCCAAAGGTTATTAGCTGGTAGGTCGCCTAAACTACCCGTGATTGATGCAACTTTCCGTCGCAGAATTAAAAGATGAATCCTAGTTGTGCACTTGAAGTTAGGAAATAATTACGGTGCATAAAATCATGCAATGGGCACCTCCTTGCCATATTTATATATCCTGAAATCTAGTTTACGAAAGGCGTTTCACAATAGATCGATATGATGACGACCCAACAATTAGCTAAAAGCAATAATGTTGTCAAATTGTCACGAAAGTTTTCGGAGAAGCCCTTGCAGCCTAATGTTTACAGAAACACTGAGCGGCAATCAGAACGCTTGTTTTCCTGACAAACATTGGTTTCATTCAGCACCGTGATGCAGGAAAATCATCATGCAGAAAAGGATTATTAAAAAGTGTCCACTCTAATGTATACTCACCTTCGTACTCAGATCGAGTCTGGCCTGAAATAGCGCGTACTGTTCGAGGCGGGGCTTAGGCCGCACGTCCGGGAGCTTCCTGGCTCGTGACGACGACCATTCCCCGAAGAGAAGAACCCAGGGGTCCAGTGGAGGTGGGAGAATTGGTAACGTAACGAACGGTTTAATTACATGGTAGCGATACAGTCGTCAAATCCAAGAGAACAAATGGAGCTCTCACGCCCCGCCTTATATAGGGGTCCGTTTTCTCCCTCTCCCTCCGCCAGGGCAGCAGGTGCGACAGCCACGTGCTTGGCAGCTGGGTCCGTCGCGTCGCAGTCAGAAATGAGTCATAGCCAAGGTTCTCCGCAGTTAGGCCAGGCCTCTCTCCCCTTCCGGAGCGCACGAACCCACACGCACACACACACACGTCCCGTTGACGTCACGGACGCGTTGAGACACGTTTTGGGCAGCCTTCGACAGGTGGGCGTCAGTCCTGAACACGTCGGGACTCGTTTTGGGACTCGCTTCCGCAGCGTTGAAACTCGGAAGAAGGTTGCCGAAGGTTCCATTCTTAACAGCCCCTCCGGGGCCAGGGAAACCTCGAATGGCCGGTGGTACAATCGCTGGCCTGAAGAGGTGGGCTTGGAGTAGGCCTTGAGAAGACGCTGCAAGCACCAAACAAACTCCCAAACCTCTCACAACGGAGGCATCAGCGGAAACGTCCCCCACAACACCACGCCACACCGCAGTCAAACGCTCGGAATTCGCCAAAGACCCGCCAGACTGGATTACGGATTACCAAAATTTGGTACAATTCCGGGTATCGAGACCCCCTGTCGCCAAAAAAAACTCATTTTTCCAACGAGGTCACTAAGAACAAAAGACAAAAGACAAAAACTTTTCGCAATTTGTGAGGTCATTTTGGGGTTTCAACGAAGTGCCCCCACTTAGATCCTCATTCCCGTGGATGACGAAGACCTCTGAGATCATCCCTACTATTTTTCGTGATGTCAGAAAAATCTGCTCAACCCATCGGCATTGCCGTTAAATTTGCCTTTTCTTTTTCTTACGCTGAAGTCATAGTGATCGATTTTCACGTGATTTCTAGACGTGAAAATGCGGTCCTTATAGCGCCGATAAAACAATCCGCCTCTTTCGTTCCCCGTCACATTGGTCCTAGCAATCTCCTGAGCTGTACAGCGAAACCCTGACACACTAGGGTCGCTCTTCTGCTCGACTGTCAAAGACACTCTGTCTACTCGTAGCAGAGGACCAAAGTTACGTGACGCCGGAGCTACGAGAGGTCTTTCACTGATCCCGTCTTCCTCCGCCCTTTTCGCCGGCGCGTTGGGACGGCGTACGCTTTCTAGTGCTACGAGGTCAGGCTGTTCTACAACCTGGTCCCTCTCATCCCGGTTTTCTGCCTCCAACTCTGGGAGTGCTTGCTCCCCATCTGCTGCCTCTGGCTCTGGATCCCTCGTCAACAAAGGGGCGACCTGACGCGATTTGGACCTCGTACACGACTGAACTAGCCCTTTTCCCAGTTGTTGACCCCTTTCGCGCAGCAGGAAATCTGACCGGTTAGAAAACAAATAAGGATATTCCAACGGGACTGTCTGCGAGACAGCCGCCTCTGTCACTAGCTCTCCGAACGGGCCAGTTATCCTTACTGTCGCCATAGGCAGACAGACACTGTGCTTTTCAAGCAGCTGCTTGATCCAAACTACCTTTCCAGTAAAATCGGATGGCGTTACATACGACGGATGAACAACGTCCATCGTCGCTGCACTGTCACGAAGCACCCTGCACGGCTTTCCGTTTACCTGGAGCTCGTGAAGATAGGGACGAAGGAGCTTCAGGTCCTCGTCACTACCGTTCACGTACGAGAACACCACCCGCGGTTTCTTACATCTGGCCGCTGTGTGTCCCGGCTCCTGACAGTTGTAGCACAGGAACGGCTTCCTTGCCTCGAACTGCCCTGTTGGGCTTTTCCGCGCCTCGTCTCCGTTCGAGTGTTCTGCGCTCTTTTCTGGGACCTTTTGTCCTGCTTCGGGCTTCTCGGGCCCGTTTTCTCGCGAGCCGTTACCCTGTCGGAAGGTCTTGCGCTGATCGCTTCGGCCGGATTCGCTTTCCTCTCCGCTCAGCTTTCTACGCGTTGCGTACTCTTCGGCTAGCTCAGCGGCCCTTTCGACAGAGTCAACTCCCACCCTGTCCTGCACCCAGAGCTTGACTGACTGCGGAATGCTACGAAAGAACTGTTCGAGGCACACACACTCGACTACCTTGTCTCGGCTTTCGTACACTTCCTCGCTCTTCAACCATTCTATCAGGTTGGTTTTAAGCCCGTACGCGAATTCCGAGTAGCCCTCGCTGCTCTTTTTGGATGCGTTTCTAAACCTTTGACGGAACGCCTCGGCAGAAAGGCGGTACCGCTTCAAAAGGCTGGACTTCACCTTGTCGTAGTCGTCCGCGTCTCCAGCACTAAGGCGCGCGACAACCTCTGCAGCCTCACAGGGCAACAGAGTCAAAAGCCGTTGCGGCCACGTTTCTGGGGCGAAGCTCAACTTCTCACATGTCCTCTCAAAGTTAACTAAGAATAGGCCCACGTCTTCCCCAACTTTAAACGGCTGCATGAGCTTCTTCATTTGATACGACTCGGTCTCACTTGCTCGTACCGGAGCCCCAACTCTACTGCTCTGCGAGTTTAATCGCTGTTGTTCAATTTCGAGCTCTAGCCTTTTCAGCGCTCGCTCCTGGTCTCGTTCCTCTTTCGCTGCAGTCTGTGCTCGTTCCTCTCTAGCTGCAGCCTGTTCCTCTTTCGCTGCAGCCTGTTCTCGTTCCTCTTTCGCTGCAGTCTGTGCTCGTTCCTCTTTCGCTGCAGCCTGTTCTCGCTCCCGTTCCTCTTTTGCTGCAGCTTCACTCTTAGCGTTCTGAAGCAGTTCCCACGTATTTTTAATTTCCTCTGCTTCCGCGCTCTCTGAAATCGCTTTACTGATCTCAGATTTCTTCATCTTTTGCTCCACCTCCACACCCAATTCTTCACATAAACAGAGTAAATCTGTTCTCAGTAACCTCATCAGATCCATGATCGCTGCTCTTTAGCTTTGGCTTTGTTCTAAAACTTGTCGCGAGGTTGTACACAAACCTAGCGCACGAGTCAAACACTAAGGATTCCCAGCAGTTCAAAATTAATTACCCATAATCTGAAGCCTGGCGAATCTCAAAGCAAAGTCCAAACGCTCACCCGCAGATGTAGCACGATGTCGCATGGTCCGATCCCAACCGCTGCCAACCAGTTGTTCGAGGCGGGGCTTAGGCCGCACGTCCGGGAGCTTCCTGGCTCGTGACGACGACCATTCCCCGAAGAGAAGAACCCAGGGGTCCAGTGGAGGTGGGAGAATTGGTAACGTAACGAACGGTTTAATTACATGGTAGCGATACAGTCGTCAAATCCAAGAGAACAAATGGAGCTCTCACGCCCCGCCTTATATAGGGGTCCGTTTTCTCCCTCTCCCTCCGCCAGGGCAGCAGGTGCGACAGCCACGTGCTTGGCAGCTGGGTCCGTCGCGTCGCAGTCAGAAATGAGTCATAGCCAAGGTTCTCCGCAGTTAGGCCAGGCCTCTCTCCCCTTCCGGAGCGCACGAACCCACACGCACACACACACACGTCCCGTTGACGTCACGGACGCGTTGAGACACGTTTTGGGCAGCCTTCGACAGGTGGGCGTCAGTCCTGAACACGTCGGGACTCGTTTTGGGACTCGCTTCCGCAGCGTTGAAACTCGGAAGAAGGTTGCCGAAGGTTCCATTCTTAACAGTACCCAAGTGAATATTTTCGGCTTAACTTGGCATTTGAGGTTTGTTCTTGACAAAATGCCGGTTAATTTAATTTGCAAATAAGCCTATCCCTTGCTAGTTGGTGAATTGTTGTTAAATAGAAGTAGTATATTATACTCGTCTCGACATTGCAGCTACTTAAATGGACACTTTCTGGCGGTCTGCGTGCGCAATCGTCATACTTCCGCCACCCGACCCTGGGCATGTACTTTAATTTTCTCCAGCCCACAGACCAGTGTTGTAGGCGTTACCGAAGAAAAAGTAACCGAACACGTTTCTCGTTACTTGTAAAATAAAGGAACACTTTGCTGACCTACGTTAGATCAAAATAAAAGGAATCCGTTACCGTTACCCTATAAAAAGTAATGCACGTGTTACTTTTGCGTTACTGTTTTAAATTATGAATTGACGGTAGCAGGGTTTCTTTTCTTTTTTTGTGACAGCGTTTTTTGACACTGGCACAAGGGGCGCGGGCGCTGGGGTTTTTGCTAAAGTGGGACTTTTTGCGTGGGGAAAAGACAGGCTAAATTTTGAAAGTAGTAATGTGGAATGAGTGCAATAATTAATGACTTGGCGCCCATACTTCGTTTCAGCTTAAGTCCAGAGGTAACGACGCACTTATGGGAGTAATCAAGCAGCGTCAAAAGCGCAAGTCACTGGGTCTTTTAAGTTTGTGATTGGTTCAGCTATGATAGAATACGTTCAGAAACACGGCGAACACCATGATTGTGGCATTTTGACTCTGTCTGATTGGTAACATCAACTCGTAGTGTCGGCTGCATCTTGACTTAAGGTAACGCGAAGTATAGAAACACACACACAAAAAAAAATTAAGTCTACTTTTTTTCCCCAGTAACGTATGTACGTTACCCGTTACTGATCTGTGAAAGTAACGAGTGTACGTTACTACGTTACCGAAAAAAGTAACGCGTCACCGGTAACGCCGTCATTTGTAACCAGTTACCGCCAGCACTGCCATATTGACATAAATGTGTTGTTCGTCACATAAAAGATGCAATGACAGACCTCTATATGTTTGAGTTGTTCAATATGTGTCAGAAATATAGTTATTTAAAACTGTTACACAATAAAAAAAAGGGAAAAACATTGCAGAACATATTTAAGGTAATTTGGGGGTGCATTTATTTATGATGTATATCTTTTAGGTGATCGGTTCTTTATTTATGTAGTCAATTGTCAGTCAGTAATTAAATATATATATATATATATTTTTTTTCAAATTTCCCTGCATGATGTTCACATAACCGCTTGAGACCGACACGGAAGGACGATATTCGAAAACACCAGTTGTTGAGTCTGCGTAAACGTGCTTTTTTGTTCGCTGATCTTGAAACACCGGGTTGCGGGGTATGCCAAAAAGAACTGTGCACCGTTGTGAGGAAAGGCGCGAGCGTCTGGCACCGCAAAAACGCGCTTTTTGGCAGCAGTATTTTTGCTAACAATAAAGTATTTTCCGGGACCATGCTTTCTGGTCTGTGCCGAAGATGCGGAGCTGAGGAACCTTTACAACACAATATGTTTTTACACCCCCGCCCTTTTTTTTTTAGATCTTTTTCGATGCTCTCCCAGAGGATACTTATTTTTCCTGAGGGACTCCCTCCTGCGTTTTGGCGTGTTAATTCGACGATTGTATTTGTGTCATTTGTTAACAGTAATCCTTAATTTTTTTTTTAATTCTGTATTCAAACATTTTGAGGTTTAAACAAAATACGGACATGGTCAAAATTTGGGGAAGAACTTGAGAACTACACTCCTGTGAGATTTAGAGCGGCCACCAAAGTTCGGCTGACCTTCTAAAGCCACTAAGATATTTTTTTTTTATGTATCCCTCCCATACAAACTCGTAGTTCTATTTATCGTCGGATTAATAAGTCACATTTAGTCCTTTCAATGCTTCTATTATCTGGGACAACTTTTTGAAACAGTTCAGCAGAAACGAAAACATTTTTGGGTGCTTCAGTGATGTGTACATGTAAACTGGGTCGTGCAACAATTTTTGTACTTTCAATAAATACCGCTAAGAGCTAATCCCTGACGTTGATAACTTGCAAAAACACCCTTTAGTTTTCCTCTCCGCTCAATGGCAGACGCAAAAAGAAAAAGTGTAAAAGCAGGTTTCCCTTCCTCCACTCTGATCTGACGCTAATTATATACCGTCAGTGTTCATCATAGTCATGTGCTAGGGATTGGCAAAGAATAAAGCATGGGTTAAGCTTTAGACATTGTTAGAGCTCGGCTATTCTCATCTTTCATCGAACACGAGCCATTACCCGAATGTTTGGCGATGCTGATTGTCATAACCCCGAGCACTCGACTCGATCTCATGACAATCGAGTACATCACAGTGTCACGTGATTTGCGGTGAGAAGTCGTGATGCCATGTGACGCCACGGTGTCAACAACGCCAATAAGTCTGTAGTCAGCGGCAACTCAAGAAGGTAGGGCGAGGGTAATCTGGGCTGGAGAGGAGGAAGCAGACGGAATGCTGAAGAAGAGGGGGAAACCTCCTTCTCTCTTTAGCGTTCCGTATGCTTCCTCCTCCCCGGCCCGGATTACCCTCGCCCCACCTTCTTGAGTTGCCGCTGACTATAGTGACGTTCTCCATTTAAGTCGACTTGACTCAGTGAATGACGTGACTACGTCATGGGACCACATGACGTAACATTACTTGACAGCATGTCTTGACAGCATGACGTCACGTGACCACGTGACAGATGATTAATCATAGGGCGAATATAAGAGCACCATGAAAACCCACAATTTCTCATACATTGCAATTCGGCATAGAAAATTTGATCACTACTTATAAATACAGGAGTCAATTTTTGTGTTGAAAACATTCATTTTGTAATAAAAAAAATTGCCGTGAACCGTTTTGAACCGGTTACCGTTATATTTGTTTCCGGTTCAGTTCCAAGATAGCGGCGAAGATTTCGGTTCGGTTCAGTTCCGGTTCGGCTAAAAATAACGGTTCGGTTCCGGTTTTCGGTTCGGTTCGGTTCGGTTCGGTTCCGGTTCGACACTCTGCTTTGCAGCTTCCAAGATGGGTGGAACGCCGACGTTACACCGGTCCGCGTCGTCAGGGCGGACTGTATCTGTCACCACTTTGGTGTCGAGTCGTACAAGCAACTCAAGAAGGGTTGGGCCTTTGAGGAAGATTTCTACGTGAGGAAGATAATGGTGAACATCTTCGATCCCGACCCGGCCATTCAACTCGTGAGGAGTTGTGCGTTCCATCTACGAAGCCCGGGCACTACAAGCAGCTGCTTTCGCTCGGTATGAACTCCCAAGTTGTTCAAGCTTATTGCGACTGCTCAGCAGGGTGAGTCCATTTCTGTTTCTTGCAGGGTCCTGATCGATGGCTAGCGTTCCGCGCTGCGCCTCTTGCAGAATAAAAGACTAGAATAAGCGAGGGGCACGTGAGAGCACAGCACAAGGCGATGCCGTTGTTTTGTGCGTTCCGTTAGCAGCTTCGCGTGTTTCGCTATTTGGTTCACAATGCACGCACCATCGTTTACCTTTCCCCCTCATACTTTACTTCCTCTTACACGTTCACCGCAAAACGAAACAGCCGCCCCCTCTTCTGGTACAACAACATACCGCGCCTTCCGTTTCCTTCATTTATTCAGAATAAATCAGTTTTGTTGAAAAGTATAAGGTTTAAAAGCGCAAACAGACAGGGACAAGAGAAAATAACACAAACGACAGGGACAAGGCGCCACTCTCAACTGATTTATTGGAAGACCGTTCAACGCTTATATGAAAAACTCATCTACCGTTTACATTTCAAACAATGCCAACAACCAATAAAACACTTTACAGACACCCATCTAGATAGGTCACTTCTTTATCTAGTAGGCTAACAGATGGCGCGCTGATGCACTTGTCATGCTTCTTTTTAAAGGGACCATGAAGGCAATTTAAATTTTTTTTTAAAAGAAGGTGTTTTCGGAAGCATTGGGGTCCTGGCATGCCACACAATTTTTTCTAGAACTTTGTGACTCTTATTTCTGTACCTGCAAATAAATCTGCGAAACCGAAACAAACATTCAGATTTCTTCCCCTTTTCGCCTCTGGAAAGAGAAGTGACGTCAAGGAGCACTGTCGGCATCGGTAGGATTTAGTGCACACTCAGTGTGGTTCCCGTGGTTCGCTATAGTGCACGGCGGTCTGTGAAGAAAACCTGGAAGAAATGGGCGGCAACGCCGCGCTCGCAAACGAGTTTGAGCTCCCGTTCAGCGACCTCACGCCGACTGAACGGGAGATGGTGGTAAGGACGCAGAACTCTGGATTGGCGCTTTACGAAGGCGCCATAGACCTACCACCAGCTCCTCGGTCGCCGCCTCAGAGCGACTCCGGCTGACGTGAAGGTGCTGCTCAAAGTCTTCTGGTCGGAAATGCAACAAACAAATCATGACACCGCTGTCCACAGCTCTACGCAAGACGACGGCGCGCAACCAAATGCTGCGCATTGCTGCATCGGTCGGCAGTTTATGCAAACTAACGTCGCCCGATCGACCACACGTCTTTAGCCGACCTTTCGCGCAACCTACTACTGCACATAAACGCGGCATGATTGGTGAGACACCAGTTCGCAAAGCAAACACGAGACGACGCACGAAACCAGAACCAAAAGTCCGCCGCCCCCGGCGCTCGTACCTTTTTCTTTTTTTTCCACGGTTGCTCGATGCTTGTTACGCGCCCGAGGTAGCAGTGCGGGATGCGTTCAACCAGTGACAAACGGAGGGATCGCTTCAGATTATGCTTTTATACACGGTATGAAACCTATTAATTCCCAACTACAACTTTAAAAGATTATCCAACGTTCAAATGAACGTTTTTCATCACATCTCACCACCGAAATCGAAACCAAGAGCGCGTCTGTCGTTTGAACCAATCGCCAGACGAGGAGCCCGTTGTCGTCACGCTTCAACGGCGCACTTTAGTTCACCTTTCTGCCGCCTCCTCGGTGGGGTCTCAGGCATCGTTCCCGGCGCTATTATTACCGCGCCTGTTTGCTCGATTGGTGCGGCACCCAAACTTCTGTTCGGGCTAGAACTTGGTCAACAGTATCTGAGACGTGCCTGGCATCCATTTCAATCGTCGAATAAAACTTCGAAACTGCCTTCATGGTCCCTTTAATAAAGAAAGCCTCTATAATTTCCCGCTTTGTTTTTTCTTTCGCTTTTTTCAAGCACGTCGTTGACTCTAAAAGCGGTTCACAGCCGCAGCGCTTACAGTGCTCAGACAGATGACCCCCCGAATTGTTGCGCACGGATAGTTTGTGTTCTCTTGCCCTGTCATTAAAACAGCGTCCTGTTTGTCCTATATAAACTTTCCCGCAACTAAGCGGTATTTCACAGATGACGTTAGTGACACAGTCAGTGTATTGGCTTGCATGCTTCTTGGAGCACAGAACTTTCTTTTTTCTAGCCATCATCGGACAAATCTTAGCCAGTTTGCAGGGCGCAGAAAAAACAATGTTAACATTGTATCTGCCGGCAATCTTTTTTATGTTGTGTGAAACTCTGTGCATGTACGGAATGACATGCACTCTTTTTTTTTATCTTTTCTTGTGATAGTGCCATTCCGTTAATTCTTTTGTTTGATTTTTTGAAGCAGGCTTTCACAGACACTAGAAATCAGCCAAGAAGGGAACCCTGCATCCCGTAGCCTTTTTATCTGTAAATCAAAGCTAGTCGTCATTTGGTGATTACAACTTTTTGCGAATGCTGCCTGGAGGCAGGTTATAGCGATTCCCCGCTTAATGAGCTTAGACTGAGCACTGCCAAACGACACTAGGCTTTTCTTTGACCGCGGTTTATACATCCAACAAAAATGGTCTTTGCATAGAAATTTTAACTGCAGGTGGAATGGGACGTGTCAACATATTGCTGGCCTGCTGTTTACTCTTGCCGACATTCAAAAGCCTTCGTCAACAGATATCAGATGCGAGTGGATCGCACCAGCAAAAGGGGACTGGTTACTGTAATCGAAGATGATTATTATGCATGCCATGGCATCTCCGCAGTATGTTGTTATTACATAACCGGACTCATGTGTCACACGATAGGCCTAAAGTTCCCTTTATCCAAGCTACCTTAAGTAAGTATCGGTTTGGCTTATGTCATACGGCACATGAAATACCTTCTAGATAAGGGAGCTCTTAATTTTAATAAAGCCTGGGAGCAACGAAACCTAAACAAAAAAACCTGCTCACACCATTTTACTTTATTGTAGCCAAGAAACAAACAATCAGTGTGCTGAAAGACACCACCTTCCGGAAGCACGTGCTCAACAAGCCTACCCCAAAGCGACCGAGGCACCGGGTTCCTCCTGCGCCGACTTGAGGAATATCAGAGGCCTCCAGACTGCGCAGATTTTGAAGAGGCTTGGAGCTGTGTACTCGTCGGCGCTGTGGAACCACTACTCTGTCGAGACACCGCAGCCAAACCAGCAACTGCTCATAGAAGACATGGAGGATCTTCTCTCAAAGAAGTGCGTTGGCATCGTACAGCAAGCACCACATGACATTCATTCCTACGCTGAGTGAAAGGGAGAAGCAGGCAGTCTGCAAGGCTACAGTGGGGCAGCAGGCCAACCCAGCTTGGACGAAAGAAAAGATTGGCCGCATTGGGGCATCTTTGTTTCCTCGAATAGTACATTGCACCCATCCTGAGGGCCTTGTCCGAGACATTTTATATCCCCGTAGCATCAAACTGAAACCTGGAGACCCCGGGGAGTATGGGATAGACAACGAAGCGGTTGCAGTTTCTAGCTCTGTGTCGTTCATGTCATGCCAAGACAGGGAAGCTGTCGTCGAAGAAACAGGTCTTCACATTGAAAGGGAATATCCATACCTCGCGGTGTCGCCTTACCGCATTGTGTATGAGGAAGGTAAGAAGGGCCCCCTAGAAGTAAAATGCCCCCCTCAAAGAAATTGATGACGTCAGCTGAAGGCTGCAGGTCGAACGACTTCTGCTGCGAGCTTGTGGATGGGGACGTAGTGCTTAAGAAGACAGACAGTTTATACTTTCAAGTTTACTGGCAAATGGCAGGGGTTGGCGCAGAATGGTGTGACTTTGTGGTGTGGACCAACAATGGCCCTCTATGTCGTTCACTTTCGGTTGAACGTGTGTACCTGGACCAAGTATTTTGGGAAGTGAGGTGTTCCCCGGCTTAGGTGTGCTTTGATCGTTTCGCCATTGCGCCTGAGCTGTTAACACGTCGTGTCAAGTGACTGAACTTCCTTTACACTACCGTACGAGGCTACATGCCTTTTCTAAGTGCAGACGTAGATTTTACGTATGTGACAGCGATTTAGACAATCTGAAGATGTGCATAAGGAGACAGAAATGACCTGTAGGCTAGGAGAAACGTCTCATTTTTAATGTTGTGCACATCACGAAGTGACTGTTTGTGTCAACAAAAGAAATGCTGTCATCAAAATTATTTGTGGTGTAAAGTACCAGGCTGGGACGCAAACTTAGGCAGTACTTTGCGTCTCCCAGTTTGCTTCGAGTAAAATGCGGAGATGGTTGCATTAACAGCATCATGGTGTTTCGGTCTTTTAGTCCTGGTTTGAGTTTCTTGCATTCTTTGATTGGATGCAAACACATTTTAATTATGATTGACTTTTGTAGCTTTTATTTTCGGTGATGGCGGGAGAGGAGACACACCTAACAGCAACTCTTTCAGGTCGTGTTACTCCACTTCCTCCGCACTCTGGTTGGGTGGTCCATGGAAGTTTGACAGCAATGCACATGTCGGGAATATTTCATTAGCAATGTCGGTCATATTTAATGGCACTGGGCACTCAAATATATGGAACTCTTTCATATGTCTTATAACTCTTTCTACATGTACCCTTGCCCGGGCCACCTTTCGGGTGCAGATGACATCACTGCGGCTCATTGTTTTTTTTTTTTTTCACCTGCAATCCTGAAGGGGGGATGTACAGCTTAACTCCCACTGGCAGAAGGTCTGACACCTTGAATCCCTTATCCACCATTACTGCGTCACCACTTTCTAACATGTCGAGCACTCCACTCTTTCCAACAATGGCTTGGTCACTTGTGCTTCCACTGAACAAATCCGACACAAATGAAATGTAATAGTCAGGCATGATTCCCGCCAGACACTTCATGGTGTTGAAGTGCGTGTAACTGGAAAATGTTTTCCTTTGCCCTTCAAGGCCGGATGGTCTCTAAATTCTCACCTCAGTGGAATATAACAGAATACGAGTGTCTGGAAACTCACGAAAGCATTCAGTCATGTACTTTTGGACCTCATGGAGTCTTGGAAAACGTGTGATGCTTTCCTGGATGTTACTGAGCATAAAAGTTCACTGCGAAAAGGTGCGACTCAGCGTAGAGTCTGACAGTCCAAAGTTCCGGGCGATTTCTTTGCAGGACATCCTGTTCTTAATCTTACCAGAGTCATGAACAGTTGTTCCTTGGGCGTTTGGGCTCGCATGTAGTTTTCTTTACAAAGTTGAGGGTATCATGCCTGGATGAGGTTACACAGGTTGTGAAGTAGGTCGTACGTTGGTAAGCCTGTATGGTACAGGAAGTCTTTACTTTTTTTTACGTTATCCAGGTTCAGCGCCTGGTTTTGCATTTCGATGAACTTTTTACCAAGCCTCAAGGTCTACATTTTTGTGTTGTGTTTTATTTAACTCCAGGCTCAACAGCTCATTTTGCTTTCTCTCTCATTCGAGTTTTTTTTTTCAGCTCCCAAACTCTGCTTTGAAGAATGGCAAGCTCTTGATATGTCTCACGGGATACCAAGCGTTGAGCACCCGAACAGTGGGAGATTATATTCGGGTACGATGTGGCTCCGAGTCCTTTCCCTTTTCCTCGTGCACCACCAGGTGTTCCTTTGTCCATCTCTGCAGAATGGCCAGTCTCATTCGTAGCAGCAGTAGGAAGAGCCTCGTCTTGCAGAGCAGAAGACTCGTCCTCATGCATCAGTACACAAGCATCCTCACTGTCTTGTGGCACAGTTTTTATTGTTGCACACGTTTGAGGTTGCTCATTCAACAAAACTAAGAAAGGTGTTGAGCATCAGTAAAAATATAGTCGCGTGCAGCTGAAGAACGTCATCTCCTGTAGAGATATTATTCCTATGAGCATGGTGTGTATACAAAAACCAGATGCCTATGTTAACTGAGAAAGCCAGGCTGCACCGCTGCATTGCGTTAATTTGCAGACGATAGTAAATTATAACATTCATTAGGTTGCATATCATAAAGCCTGGAAATGCCGTTTCGACGGATGAAACAGTTCGCAAAGTAGCTGACGTGACTACGAATGGGTGGAGGGCGAGCTAGCCCACGTTATGTGCTTCGAAGGGTGACTTTAAAGAGCCGTCGCTCGTTCTACGTACGCACGTTTAAAAGCTGCGATCCCGTGCCTGTAAGCTCGGCTATCTTGACAGCTTAATGCGCAAGGAATAAATCGCGAGCCAGAACAGTGGTATTCCTATCTGTGAGCCAGCTCTTAACAAGCACACACTTGAAAACAAGTCATCATTTGGATACCGTGCGTTTCTTTTTTTAACCTGAATAACGACAGTACCAGTACTTTGATTGGTCCTTTTTTATGTCAGTTTCGCATCCCGTCGCTTTGCTGTCCTGCTGTAACGCGCGACTCTGCTGGGTCCGGCGGTGCCCCGTGCCGTGTAAACAAACACGGACGGAGCGAAATCCGGGTGGTCTTTGAATCGTGGAGGCTCGCCTTCGCTGTAAAAGAAAGGAAAACAACGGCGCGTTAGAAATGCTCAGGGGACAGAACGAGCGGGTTGGTAGGGATAATTAAACTTGAGGAAGAAAACGAGAGGGGACGGACAAACACAAACTTCCAACTGGCAACAACATTTATTGACCCGAAGTCTGCATATATAGGTGAAGGAGGAGGAGGGTGAAGAGCCCCACACTGAAAAGGGGAAAGCGGTGGGAGAGGGTGTGGAGGCAAGGGAGAAGGACGATCCCGTGATGTGACATCTAATCGCTTGGAGCCGCGGAAACGAGGGACGTCAGCTCGGGCCCCAGGAAGTTTATCTCCCTCCTGGATAAGCCTATGGAAGGGGACCCGAAGTTGTTTTGACTGTGGTGCATGGCGAAGGCCTCCATGATCTCTCGTCCGTATCTTGAGGCGTGACCTCCAATCCTGGTGGTCGAAGGAAGGTCGGCCGAACAGGGTTCGCTGCACTCAGAGGTGTGTCTGGCAATCGGGTGGTAGCTAATCTCTGACGTGTCGGAGGCTGCTTTCTTGATCTCGTTTGCATGTTCCCTCACCCGATCGTTTAGGCATCGGCCCGTCTGTCCAATGTATTTAGCACCGCAGGACATGGGAATCGAATACACCACTCTTTGCAGCAGGTTACATAATTGGTCTGGTGCTTTTTCTGGCAAGCGGGCGCTGGACCGGGGTTGTTGACCTTCCTACAAATAGAAGCTAATTTGAACTTGCACGAAAATACTACGTTGGTGTTGAAGCCGAGCGCAATAGATTTCAGGCGATGTGAGGTGTTGTGTATGTAGGGGATGCATGCGAAGCGTGATCTAGGAGGGAGGGGTTTGGACTTGTGCCCCGCGACAAGTCTTTTGATAGTATGCTCGATCAAGTCCTTTGGGTAACCTGCCTTGAGAAGGCGGCCTATCTGATTGGACAGACTAGTCTCGGAAAGGTGATGACACGACTTGGATTTGGCAGCAGCAATAAGGTTTCGGACAATACCAGTTTTTACGTTTTTTGAGTGCGCGCTGCTGAACGGCAGGACAGGCTTCGCAGACCTCTGCTGATTGGACCAAGCATTATTTCGGAAACAGGGTGCTGGCAGAAGCCCTTGGCGATGTCCTTACAAAAACATCTCGAAACCTTGGACCTTCCTCAACCTTTCCGACTAAAGAATTCCGGGGACCTTATCCCAACCTTAGATAATTTGCATGCCGGTACGGGAACTGTTGGAGTGTTCTCTCTTGATGTAGTAGATTTGTATTATAGTCTCAATGTGAAAACCCTTCTGGGGTTCGTGTCTGAAGCTGTGCACTTAAGAGGCGTTATAGATTTTCAAAATTCCTGTGGCATCTCACTCTCAGCTTTTCTTGAGTTGATCCGCCTGTATCTTCAGTCCACCCTAGTCGAACATGAGGGCAAAGTGTTTCTTCAGAAATCCGGTGTGTGCATAGGGTCGTGCTTGGCGCCCATCCTCAGCGAAATCTTCATGTTTCACGTTGACACCAAGGTTCAATCAAACCTAGAGCAGGAATTTCCCGAAGCCAGGGTTTATCGCTACGTAGATGATTATCTCATCCTTCATTCCACTAATTCAGATACCGCAGCGATTGAAAGCGTTTTCCAGAAGAACTCCTTCGGGCTCACGTTCACAAAAGAGACACCCTCATCTGAGGGATTACAGTTCCTTGATCTGAGATTGGTCCCCACCGGTGTAGGGATCTGTTGGTCCAATCAGCAGAGGTCTGCGAAGCCTGTCCTGCCGTTCAGCAGCTCGCACTCAAAAAACGTAAAAACTGGTATTGTCCGAAACCTTATTGCTGCTGCCAAATCCAAGTCGTGTCATCACCTTTCCGAGACTAGTCTGTCCAATCAGATAGGCCGCCTTCTCAAGGCAGGTTACCCAAAGGACTTGATCGAGCATACTATCAAAAGACTTGTCGCGGGGCACAAGTCCAAACCCCTCCCTCCAAGATCACGCTTCGCATGCATCCCCTACATACACAACACCTCACATCGCCTGAAATCTATTGCGCTCGGCTTCAACACCAACGTAGTATTTTCGTGCAAGTTCAAATTAGCTTCTATTTGTAGGAAGGTCAACAACCCCGGTCCAGCGCCCGCTTGCCAGAAAAAGCACCAGACCAATTATGTAACCTGCTGCAAAGAGTGGGTGTATTCGATTCCCATGTCCTGCGGTGCTAAATACATTGGACAGACGGGCCGATGCCTAAACGATCGGGTGAGGGAACATGCAAACGAGATCAAGAAAGCAGCCTCCGACACGTCAGAGATTAGCTACCACCCGATTGCCAGACACACCTCTGAGTGCAGCGAACCCTGTTCGGCCGACCTTCCTTCGACCACCAGGATTGGAGGTCACGCCTCAAGATACGGACGAGAGATCATGGAGGCCTTCGCCATGCACCACAGTCAAAACAACTTCGGGTCCCCTTCCATAGGCTTATCCAGGAGGGAGATAAACTTCCTGGGGCCCGAGCTGACGTCCCTCGTTTCCGCGGCTCCAAGCGATTAGATGTCACATCACGGGATCGTCCTTCTCCCTTGCCTCCACACCCTCTCCCACCGCTTTCCCCTTTTCAGTGTGGGGCTCTTCACCCTCCTCCTCCTTCACCTATATATGCAGACTTCGGGTCAATAAATGTTGTTGCCAGTTGGAAGTTTGTGTTTGTCCGTCCCCTCTCGTTTTCTTCCTCAAGTTTAATTAGAAATGCTCAGTCGCTATACGTTATCAATCAATCTGTAAGTCTGTTTACTAAGCTCCGGAGACATGGGCGCTGCAAACACGGGAGTTCGCGGTTGGTTGCCAGCCACCCCGTTGGGGTTCCGTCGTCGCAGCGTTTGTATCCATTTGGCACGCTTTTGAGGATGTAAAGGTCGGCGTTCTGTCATCGCAGCGCTTGTATACATTTGGCACGCTTTTGAGGATGTAAGGACGCTGCTGGAAATCTAAAAAATTGTTCATTTGGAGCGTTCTTGTTGCTATTTGTACAACGAACAGGTGCGCAGCGGTGAGGTATTGCGGTTACCACAGCCGGACTGCGTAGCCTAAAGGCTGAACTCCATGGAACGAATTATGTGACGAATAATGGGCGAACGCCGCCCGGCGGCACGCTCGCTTTGCGCGCGACGTAGCAGCCACTGTGTTGATTCCACGCGCAGAGCAAAAGCCGCCGGGCAAAATTCGTCGGTTATTCGCAACATATTCGTCCCATGGAGTTCAGCCTTAAAGGGCTGTTTATACTCCGACGTCGACGAACGTGACGTGCGCCGGCGTTCGTCGCCAACTACGACACGACGCGCCGCGCTGAAAAGGTTGCGGTCAGCGGTATTTATACTCCAACGCGGTCCAGCGCGCTCCGGCGCTCACTTCGCGTTGCGCATGTGTGTCGCTATGACAACCGCGACATAAGCTGATGGTCTATTTCCGTTTCCGTTTGCATTCTGTCCACACTTCTGCGGACGGGAGGAACCATGGAGAGCCGGTTCGCGATGTATTTAGATCAGCAAAAAAAGAAAAAAATTGCAGCGGTGCTTTTATGGCGCCGAATCCGGCGCCAGAGAACACGCACGATGTACGTACGAGACATATATTTGATAAGCGCACAGTGCTTGTAGAATTTTACCATCTAGTACAGGAGCTGCGCGAGTCCGACCCAGAATACCACTTCCAATATTTCAGGTAAGGCAACGGTCGATAGTCATGTTGCTTATCAGAGTGAATCAATTCTGTCATTTCCTTTTCTGCAGGATGACGAAGGCTTCATTCGACGAGCTGCTCGGGCTCGTCCACGACCGTCTTGTACACGCGCCCACACATCGCTCTCCCATCTCGCCCGCTGAGCGGCTGGCCATCACACTGAGGTATGTACTATACTAGGGTGCCTTCATGTGCGCTTTGCTTAGGGTGATGACATCTAACCATTTTGTTTCGAACGCCTATTTTTATTTTTTGTTCTGAAGCACGTGAAAGAGCATGTCCCTGCACGCGCTCGTGGCGCTGACTGTGCTACGGCGACATTTTGTTTCCTGCGATTTCTTTGTGTTTTCCCCGTGAGCGCGTGCTGTCGGCATCGGGTACTACAAACGGTGGCAGCACCCAAAACAGAAAGACATTGAGGCACTCTATGCACTACATATTTGATATGCACTTCCTTTTCGCGGATTCTCGACTGATTAGGTTATGCTTCTAGACGGTGTGCTACCGCCGTACACACGCCCAACTTGTATCAAAATACCTGAAACCGGGATTCTTATGCGCTCTTATCTACTCCGATATTTTGAGAGGCCCGGGCTCGACAATGCGTTTCAAAATAAAGTTTGCGCTCTAAAATCGCCAGCAAAAATCAGGGACGCGATGTTTCAAGTAGAAACTTAATTACCTCAAATCCTTCTTTTACTGCTCGAATGTACGCATTCAAATTTTAAGTCCGAACTCCTAGAATGAAGAAAAAAGCCTCAAATGGGAGTTTTTGATTTTTTCGTACCTTAAATAGAGACTTGAATTTGCAATGTGTAAAAGGGACTAGTGAAGTATGTATTCGATATGAGTTTCAACTTGATAGGTTCAGTTGCAGATGTTTCACGGGCCATTATACACCATTCCATTTAGCGCTCTCTGGGCGGCACCATTTTGTTCGACAGCAGCGCCCCCTCCACACATCCGGGAAATTCAGCGGGTTTGGCGGGGTAAAACGAGAGAGAGGGCACGCGCCCGACTCCGCTAGCAGACGACAAACCGGGAGGTTGCCATTCTCCATCTTTGGGCTGTATCGGCGGGCTCTACAGAACATCGAACTCTCGCTCGTGGCTGCCGTTGGGAAGTGGTTCGCGGTCTTAGAATAGTTATGGCTACTCCAAAATCAGCCTATAGCCCTCTGTTGTTCTAGTTCGGTAAATGATCAACTAGCATATATTTTTCCCGTTACTTAAATAGCAGTTGAGCCAGCCGGCAGTACTACCCTCAACTACTGCGTGTATTGCGGCAGGAGAACACGCTTTTATTGATTATTTCAGACTTCCCCTCATGGTCGCTAAAAGCCTACTACACCAGTACGAACTTTGTATAGTAAAAAGGTACAGCAACCGGGTTCACTTTTCGCCGGAGAGACCGGCCAATCTGACACAGTTTTCTTTTTTTTCTTTTAGTTGCACGCAGGTAACAGCGCATTTGGACCCGGTTAGTCTTTTTATCGAGCACAGCATTACACAATAACTGGCATACCAAAATCTGCGCATCTGCGCTTGAAATTTCCAGAATGACGCGATTTTAAACAGAGTTTGCACGCCAGCCGGACGCTAGCTACAGCCCACTCGGCGGAGCAGATGACAAGCGGGGTGAGAGGGGGAGGGCATTTTTTTCTCTTTTACCCTCTCTGCTATGACCCTAATGGAACGGGCTATATACTAGCTTGTAACTTTATTTTGAGACACTCATAAATAAGCGGATCAACGTATCAATGTAACACTTACTACATCAAACACATATTTTACTAAATAAAAAAAGCTGACCGATTTGACAACATCATGCATTCTTGTTTTTTTTTTTTTTTTGTACTTAAAATTGAGACTTAAATTTTTAAGGAGTAAATCTGGTCAGTAAAACCCATATTCGAGGTAAATGACTACTTCATGCGCCGATTGCCTAGTTTTTGCGGGCGATTTTAGAGTAGAAACTATTGCCAAACACCGTAGAGCGTCAGTCAGACACATTTCGTACAAATTTACATATTGCGTGTATAGCGATCTAAGTCTGACGGAGTACTCTTGTAGGTCGTTCTCAACACGCGGTCACAAACAGTGGAAATGACTGACCAAAAAGTTGCTCTGAGCTTGGTACTAAGTCTCACAATTTTTTTTTTTTTTTCACATTTCTAGGTTTCTTGCATCACCAGGATCTCTGGGTCATGTGGCCATAAGTTACCGGATGCATAAAGCAACATTATCGGGGATCCTCCAGGAAACGCTGCCAGCCATCTGGGACTGCCTCTCCCCGTTAGTGCTGCAGCCACCCACATCACAACAGTGGGAAGAGATCCGGAGGGAGTTCTGCGTCAAGTGGAACTTTCCTAACGCCATTGGATCAATAGATGGCAAGCACTTTGCGATCAGGTGCCCATCAAACTCTGGCTCACTATTTCACAACTACAAGAAATTCTACTCGATGGTGCTGCTGGCTGTTGTTGACGCCCACTACAGGTTTCGACTGGTGGACATTGGGGCTGCCGGGCACCAGTCCGATGGCGGTGTGTTAAGAGAGTCTAACCTCGGAAAGGCTTTAGCTGCCAACACCCTCCAGATCCCTGTAATCGCACAACCTGCACCACCTCTGTGCCTTCTGGGGGATGAAGCCTTCCCGTTGAAAACATACCTCATGCGCCCTTTCCCCGGAAGAGGCTTGGACTACCGAAAAAAGATCTTCAACTACAGGCTCTCCCGGGGCAGGCGTACCGTAGAAAACGCCTTCGGAATTCTTGTGTCTCGCTGGCGTGCCTTTCTGGCTCCAATGCATGGCACCGTTGAGCACTGTGAAAACATGATAAAAGCGGGAGTCTGCCTCCACAACTTCCTGACACGGGATGAAGCCTACTGCCCTCCTGGATATGCTGACAGTGAAAGGAGGGGTGCCCGTGTGGATGGCCAGTGGCGAGCTGACATTTTGAATGTTGGTGTCAACCGGAGCCTAGGTGGCAACAGCAGCCCAGCAGCAATCAGCATCAGGGACCAGCTGGCAGACCACTTTATCTCCCCTAGGGGAGCCATCCCGTGGCAACACGACATAGTGACGAGGGAGTAAACAACGACACTAGGTTGTTATCAATGCTGGTCGATGTTTTCCTTTCCTTGCAAATAAATTGTATATATTTTCTCTGCTCTGCTTGCTTAACAGTGTTGACCTGCGAGATCTATTTTGCAACCCCTCGTTGTTTTCACCTTCAAAGAGCTTACCTGCCTACCTTGGTGAATTTTGTTGTACAGGGGAGAGCGAGGTAATTCCAGCTAGCGAGGAATATTGGCCATCCATGTTTTTCGCTTGCCACTGTAGACCCTGGCACGCATGCCAAATGATTGGCTTTCATTAAACCCACAGGAATGTAGTAGTCGCTCACTTCGAAAATAGGACAGCTTGCGTGTTAATTGCAAAAGTCGGGTTTAATCTTTTCATTTACACAACAGAGGAGTAAAATAACATTCTAGATGTGCTTTCGATAAGCCTGCTTTTCTACTCTCATTTCTGTCGGAAATATAAACAGGTTTCGTGTAATGCGTGCCACCCACGAAGCGAAGGTAGTGGGTAGAAAGCATGTTTGATTAACGGTATTAGTGCAAGCTGTGTGTCTGAGTAGCACATGATGCTATTATGTGCACTATACCTTCTGCTAATTTACGCAAGCACCAAAAAGCATGCCAGGTTTGTAGGTACACTAGCTGCGCAAGCTAGCGTCTACATTCCAAGCCGCTTCCTTGGCGCTTGGGATAAATTTGCAAAATGTTTGTAGGTGTTCTTTCAAGCTATTTTATGTGATAGGCATCCCTGCAGCTTGCCTCCAAGAACTAATTCTGAACTCTTGCACTACAGAATTAATAATATTCAGATTTAAAAGACTGCTTGACCGATTGTGTTTTCCTCTAACGATGTGGTAGAATTGCATAAGCAGAGATTGCTCTTCGAAAATGTAGTTCATATTAACAGGATGTGTATATTATCAAGACATGAGTGGACACGTGTGCCTTCAGATGCACAAAGGTCGCGGGCGTTTTATTTCTGTTGAAATTTACATTCATATTCATACACCATCTGCATTGCACAAGCCCTGAATTGGGCACTTGTGGCCTCGTCCCAACGATGCAGAGATTGTGCTACAGAGTACGCAAACGCCTCGTTCTGTGTCATTTTACTCCTTAAATGATTTAAAAGTTCCCTCTCCACTGTGTCCGCCTCCCTTCTGCGTGCAGAATGGTGGGGTCCTGGGCACCTTTGTGACTGGGCTGATAACCTCTTGAGGTGCTTGAAGTTGATTCACCCGAGGTGGACGGCGTGGCTGCGACAGGAGCCTCAGGGCTGCACTGCAGCTCTTCTTGGGCAGGCCCGAAGTCAGTGGGAATGGTCGAGTCGTCAGGAGAAGATTCCACCATTTCCATTAATAGACACTGTGCTGTGTCGCCCACAGGCGGTGCCTTTACGTTGGTGGTTGCCCTGCAAGTGGGATTAACATATATGAGTGAAATTTAGTTAGACAGCAAAGGAGGACTGCAAGTTTTGTTTACATACTTCCTGGGTCGGATATGTTTCTCGTAAAACGACATCATTTCCAGGAAGGCCCATTGTTTTTTTCCGGACGAAGCCACTGCCGCTCCTTGTGGCAGCTTCAATGGCGCGGACCTCCCGAACATACCTGTCGCGTACACGCTTCCACGCTTTTTGTGCGTCGTCACCTGAAATAAGTATGTCAAATTCAGTTCTCCCATATGCAGACCTAATGCAAAAATAAAATGCTGAACAAGTTGCCAAGTCAGTTAAGATGCTTGCACTGCTTTTCTGTTGAAGTCCTAAATAGCTAGAGCGACTCAATGTATTTCTGTATGGGTGATGCCATCGTTTGTAGTACCCGACGCCGACAGCACGCGCTCACGGGGAAAATACAAAGAAATCGCAGGAAACAAATTGTCGCCGTAGCACAGTCAGCGCCACGAGCGCGTGCAGGGACACGCTCTTTCACGCGCTTAAAAAAAAAAATAAAAAATAAAAATAAGCGTTCGAAACAAAATGGTTAGATATCATCACCCCAAGCAAAGGGCACATGAAGGCACCCTAGTCAACTTACCGGGCTTCATGCCGCAGGCAATGCGCACGGACTCCCAGGCATTCTTTTTTCGCTTGGAATCCCTGTACTCTAGAGAACCGATGTCGTAAAGACACTCGCGCTCTCACACCGCTTCAATGAGCCGCTCAACCTCGTCCGTCGTCAAATCGCTCGGTTCGCACTCCGCGGCACCTCCGTTCGCCATTTTTCTTTCGAGTGACGCTCGCGCGAGGAATTCTGGGTAACGACCGTCGTCGGCCGACGCCGAGATTCGAGCAGCGCCTATCTCGACGTGAGCTTCGCCGGCGCGCGCCATGGGGCCATACGTTGCGAGGCGTTCCACTTGTGTTTGGAGTATAAACTCTCCTTTCGCAGCAACGTCACGCAACGCGCTCGGGAGCGCGCGCCCGTCGACGTTACGTTGGAGTATAAACAGCCCTCCTCGACGTGAGCTTCGCTGGCGCGCGCCAGGACGCGTTACGTTGCGAGGCGTTCCACCTGTCGTCGGAGTATAAACTCTCCTTTCGCAGCTACGTCACGCAACGCGGTCGGGCGCGCGCGTACGTTGACGTTACGTTGGAGTATAAACAGC
The DNA here is from genome assembly GCA_013358835.2 of Ixodes persulcatus. NCBI lineage: Eukaryota > Metazoa > Arthropoda > Arachnida > Ixodida > Ixodidae > Ixodes > Ixodes persulcatus. Next base: position 54,161 of record JABSTQ010010790.1, read on the forward strand.
CCTTAAAGGCCCCTACGCACATTCGCGTTTGACAGCGTTTGAGTGCGTTTGACTGCGTTGCGTCGCGAAACGAAAGCGAGTCATCGGCACTTCTGTGCTTCATATGAAGCGTAGAATCCAAATAGAGGAATAGCTTATCACGCGACATAAGAAGCAGGGATGTCCTGGTTTCTCGCAGCCGCAACGCAGTCAAACGCACTCAAACGCTCTCAAACGTTAATGTGCGTAGGGGCCTTAAGAGCCGCGCGTAACCGATTCGTAGAGGGAGAGCCCCCCAAAATGGCGCCTTTCCCTTTCCTACCCTCTCTCAGAATCGGCACATGCGCAAAACCGTCTCTGAAAAAGGCCAATAGGTGAGCGGCGTTTGGCCACTTCCGGTTCCTTAGGAATTTTTGTTAAGCTTTTGACAAACGATGACGATCAGCTGCAAGGCTGTCTAAGTATGGTTCTGAAAACTACAGTCTGGAGGTTTCATAATTATGCTTGCACAGGCTTGCAGCTCATTGTCGTCGCTTGCCACTAGTGAAACAAAATTGCCTAAGGAACCGGAAGTTGTCAAACGCCGCTCACCTATTGTTGTTATGAGTGTCCTGGTGGTGATGTTTTTCTCAGTGATTTCCCTACACTCCCCCTAAGGGAGGTGTACACCCCCCCCCCCTTTGTTTTCCTGAAGGCACCCCCTTAATTCGCAACGATTCCTCTATGCTCAATGCCCCCCCCCCCCCCCCCCCCCAACTTCCCCCCTGTCACGTTCTTGGAGTGACAACGGGTTAGAGATGTAAAAAAGGGAAAAGAAGAAGGGCTGTAGACAAGCGGAGGGCACGAGGTGTGTGCCTCGAGCGGGGACATTCGACGACTCAACCTGAAAGGCGGCAGTTGATCCGCCAACGCTCCCGGCAGACCAGGGGGGCTATGTTGCGCTTTTTGGACTCCCAGGAGACTAGGGAGAAGGAAGTGACGTCAACAACGCAGCAAATGCAGATTGGATGTTGATTTTGTTTTCTTCTGTCAACATCCAATCTGCGTTCGCTCTAGTCGTTGACGTCACTTCCTTCTTCCAAGTCTCCTGGGAGTCCAAAAAGCGCAACATAGCACCCCAGGGGTGCTATGTTGCGCTTTTTGGACTCCCAGGAGACTTGGAAGAGGGAAGTGACGTCAACGACTAGAGAAACGCAGATTGGATGTTGACAGAAGAAAACAAAATCAACATCCAATCTGCATTAGTCCAAAAAGCGCAACATAGCCCCCCTGGCTTCGCTCCAGGTCTTTTCGCCACCATCGAGCCGGAGCGGCGTCGTGCTTGCTGCTCGCATCAGAAGCTCGGAGCACTGGATTTTGAGCTCGAAGACGGACACGAAGGGGCGACCTCGCAACGTTCCTGTCAACCCAGGCCGCGTACCTGGTTGGTCAAGCGAGATCATCGAATCGGTGCTGGGCGGCCCAGAGCTCCGAGCAAGCTTGGACCCACACCCGTAACATCGAAGAACAAAGCCCGGTTCCGTCCCAAGCAAGATCGACGCTCGAGACTGTGAGTGTTCTCAGCTCCCATTTAAAGACGACCGAAACTGACTGTTGTGACTGTAGATATTTAATCACTCTATTTTATTTTCATTCGCTTCTTCTTTTTTTTTTGTGCTTGTGAGTAAATTAATTTTCATTCGTCTACTTATGTGTCGCTTCGTCTTTCGACCTGCCCTCGTCCCCTCGGAGGAACATGACACCCCCCTAAGAATTTAGTCACCCCCCCCCCCCCCCTAATTTGAATTCCTGGGAAACCCCTGGTTTTTCTTATTACTTATATTTATATGCTTATTGAAAACGTTATCTTATTCACCAACGCCTCAACCGAGGCTCGGCGTGTTCAGAACCAAATGAAGAACAATATTGATCTAAACCTTCTAAACCTTACTTATTATTTAATTATCACCTTAATGTTACCAGCTATATTTTGCTATTGTCTTGTATGCCGGTATAGTAATGGACATAGATGAATCATTATTCCAGTTTTGGCTAGTTGTATGACCACTTCTACAGCTTCGTGATTTCGACAATGCAGCAATTTAGTAGATCGTTCTGACGACTCCGATAACGATATTCGATACTCCGCCGCCGCCTTCCCACATGCATCGTATCGTTATCGGGGGTATCGGAGGTATCGGAACGATTTACTAAAACTCTCGAATATCAGGCAACGGCTGCAACGACGAAGCTCTGCTCTATCTTCGAGGTAAAAAGTACTTGCCTTACTTCGTTGAAGGAGCTCAGTGTAGCGCATGAAGCATTCGTGAGGTGCTATATGGCACTCCCACCCAGTGCCTCAGTGCAAATGGTGTCGAGCGCAGCGGTCGACATCTTCAGTAAGAAAGGACGCAAAATGTCTGACGAGGCGTTCCAGAGCCAGCTGTTGCTCAACATTTTTAAGGTCAATAAATGGAACAGGTGGCAACAATAAGACCTTGAATAACCCTCTTCCCTTGGTTTCTTACTTGAGGACAATAATGCTGGAAGTAACGCCACGAAAGTAACGAATTACTTTTTAGGGTAAAGGTCACGTACTTTAGAAGGGTAATTGTAATTGTAACTAATTACCTTGAAATATTGTAACTGTAATTTCTTACTATTTTTCAGTAACGTGTATAAGTCTTTTCGGGTGCACCCCTGGGATTGCTTCGAGCGCTCTCGCGCGCTCGGGTCCGAAGACGGAGCAGTCCCAGACGAAGTGTCGCGTCGACGCGGCGCAGCGACACATGCGGCACATGCCGTTGTCCGGGTCGTCCTCGTAGAATCGCTGTTGCACTGCGGGCGACACCGCCGTGTTGGTGGCCAAGCGATGGACAAGCGTCTGCGTTCCTTGTGGTAGGGTCGTTGGCATCCGAAAGACAGGCCGTCCGGAGAGGCTGGTTCCGGCGACACTCGCTTCTCGCAGGTTCCGTTGGGTCGTCTTCGTTTTGGAGATTTCGCCGTTGTCACAGCGGTGGTTCAAGTGGTTGTCGTTTGTCGAAGGGCTGGTCATGAGGGAGGTGAACGTGTTGTCCTCGTTCCCCTCCGGTGGGCCTTCGATGGACGATGATGGCGACGATACCGCCGTCGTAGTAGCTGACGACGGCAACGATGACTTCGTTGGTACATCCAGCGCGGATGTACTACTACCTCTGCGGATCGCTTCTCGCGCCTCGCTATTGGCCCATTCGTTGCCGCCAATGCGGAGTGTGCGGGTATTCACAAGACCTTAGCGCGTACGCTAGGGGTCTCCGCCAGCTTTTGGAATGTATTGCGCAGTCTTTGAATCGCGCCTCTGCGGGGGGCCCGAGGAGGAGAATGGAAAGATGACGAGGAACTCCGGCACTCCTCGTACGACGCTGCCGAAAAGTTGTAGAATATGACGTGGTGTTGGGATTGTTTTTGTTGCTAATGCTGCTGTTGCTGCTGTGTCGCATGAGCTTCATGATAGACGTTTTCTCACCGCTAGCCTTGTGCCTGCTGCACGAGTTGCTTGAGCGCACTACTGCGCCTGCCACGCGCTCAGTTTTTCTAGAAGTTACTAATTTAGTGCGTTTCAATGACGCTCAGCAAATTTCTTATTGGAACCACGTGTTTATTTTCAACAGTTAAAAATCTAATTAACAACTGAGACGTCGTCCTGTCTATTTCCTGTCCCTTCTATGTTTTGATGTTTCTTCTCCACGCCTGCACCCTTACGATTTTTTCTATTACGATTGAAGGATAAATTCTCACACCATTCAAATCTTGTACATATTCTTGAGAAGGAGGGGAGGCTACGAAGGAGGAGGCATAGCTTTGTTGTGACCTTCACAAGTGACCGTGACGTCACGCGTGACGTCATTATGAGAAACGTCCCATGATGCAACGCGCGGGTCACGAACGACGTCACTCGTGAACGACGCCACGAGTGACGTCTTGTGACGTCATTACGGGAAGTCCCATAATGCAACGCGCGGATCATGAGTGAGACGCCCGCGTTGCATCATAAGACGTTTCCCATAATGCAACGCGCGTGACCCTCGTGGCGTCACTCGCGACCCTGTGACGCCACTCGTGACGTCACGTGTGATGTCATTATGGAAAATGTCCCATAATGCAACGCGCGGGTCACGAGTGAGACCCTCGCGTTGTATTATGGGACGTTTCCCATAATGCACCGCGCGGTTATACCAACGGCGACACCGCTCAAGCCGGAAACGGACGCCTAAGAGCTGCGCTCCAAAAAAAAATAGGTGCGATCTATAAGCTATAAGGCTCGCAACTAAACTCACCACAGGGTCAAAAGGGGAGGCTCCATTGCAGGGTTAAGCCAACACCACCTAGAGGAGAAGGCCAGAACATGCCTCCAGTGACGTCACGGCACCAGGCGGACGTGCGCCGCCCTATAGAGCTGAGCTGAAGGCTTCGCGCGTAGCGTTTACATCGAAGAAACGCGGGTTTTCGCACTATTTATTTTTTTATGAGCTAACATAAGAACTGTGAACGCCGAGTGATTTAAAGAACAAAATTTAGAACGCAGGAAAATTCTTATAACCTACAATTACGAGGGGCGTTCATAAAGTTCGTGTTATTGTCACGAAGGAATAGAGGTTCAGCAATCAAACTCGAGTAGGAGTTGAGACTTTCTCTACATCTTCGCCACAAAAATTTACCCACTTTTTTCAGCGATGCACCATATGCCGGAGGCCATTGTTATAGAACCCCTCGTTTTGAGTGTTCAAAAATCGCTCCACTTCAGCAATCACTGGAAGCGTCTGCGCCATTTAACCAAAGTGTCATAAACTGGGGCGTTGTCTCCGAACAGTGCCACCAGCTCGGAATGAATCTCCTTGGCATTGTTTCCTTTCAAATGGAAAAAAACGGATCACTGCATGTGCTTGGCACCGACGGGCGGTGCCATTTTTGTTTCGACTCCCTAGCGGCTTTCCGAGCTACTATAGCATGCAATGTTTATACTGTGCGGAAACTAGAGGGACGCGTGCTCATGCTGATGCCTGTTTTGTTCCATTTTTTTCGATTTTGTGTGCCGATAATACGAACTTTATGAACGCCCTTCGTATTGTAGTGAAATACAAGAACGTGATATCTTGAGACAGATTTTTTTTTTTAAGCAATAAACTGGGTGATGTAATTATCTCGGAACGACATTGGAGTTGTATAAAAAAAAAAATCTCTGTGAAATGGCAATAATCGAAGTAGTGGGACCAGAGGAAAACGAACTACAGTGACAATCGGGTGAATGATGGAGAGGTGTTCATTTCATTTTATTTTACTACCCTCAAAGGCATCCGAGACGCATTACATGAGGGGGATTCAAGAATAAAAGACAAAAATAATTGAACATAAAAAATAGACAGCAACAAGTAAAAATCCCACACACAAAAAAACATGCTTATTAGCACGTTATTGTTATGATGCAATTTTACAAATGAAGGTTCACAGGTACACAAATTGATGCACTTGTTTTTCAATGAAATGGGATATCGCTCGGTTACAATATGGTCGGGTAGTTTGTTCCAGTCAGTGATGCAAGGTACTAAGGAAGAAAAAAGTAAAGTGTTAGTATGGCAGTGAAATGGTTCAATCTTGCAGGAGGTATCTAATACGGATCATATAAAATTAGCAGGCCGGGCAGAAAGTAGATTGAAAATCGGAATCTGAGTAATATACATCTTGAAAAAAAAAAAAAAACGCAATCAGGCTATTTTTGGTCTTCTTTCTAGATGAGGCAGATTTATGTTAGCTTTTAAAGCAGAGACATTAGTTTCGAATGAATAATCACTGCATATAACTCTGGCTGCTTTGTTTTGAAGATTCGAGCCTCGAGATTAGGTCATTTAGGTGTGGGTTCCGAATTATGCTTGCATATTCTCATTTTGGGATGATAAATGTTTTGTACGCGAGTAATGTTGTTTCAATGGGAGCTAGATATAATGTCCATCTAATGAAACCAAGTGTTTTTAGTGCGCTATTTGTTATTTTCTCGTTCCATGATAATGAGTCTGTAAGACACACGCCCGAATCCGTGTACGACGATGAGTGTTCTAGGGGTTGTGAAAGTAATGCATACTTGGTTAGTATTTTACTGGAGGATTTAGTTACGCACATGTGTTTGCATTTACGACTGTTAATGTTCATCTGCCATAGGGAACACCATGAAGATATATCTAAATCGTTTTGGACAATATTGTGATGGTAAGGTGTATTAATTTTTTGGTAAATAACTCAAGCATCAGCGAAGCCTAATTTTCGATTTAATTGATGATGGTAGGCCACTGATACCTATTAGAAACAATAGAGGCCAGAGTACACTACTCTTAGGGACACCTAATGTAACAGTAACGGGACCCGAATCGCCAGACGAGTATAAAAGTAATAACATTTTATAATAGTGATCTGCTGGTCTCTTGGGTTCTCAGATATCATAGTTTGAAAAATGTATTGCACATATTTTCACAAACTGTTTCTTAGACCTGTGATAAATCTGTATAGGTTCAGCAATTCAATGCACTCTACCTGTTCAAATGTAGTACTTGTTTTACTGCAACTATCTGGGCCCGTTTGCTCGAAGCGCTAACCGCGGCTAAAGTTAGCCGCAGTACCTAGGAGAGGGATTTTTTAATCACGTGACTGGTTGGGTAGGGATGCGGGGAAACATGGCGGTGCCCCGGTGAGTGAGCGGAATACCACCTAGAAGACAAGGCCTGCGCACGACGTATTGTTAGTAGCAGAGGCTCTGGTTAGTAGATCCCCGACCCGCCCCAAGCGGCAAACACCCCGAAGCTTGGCGAAAGGAGGGGGCCCGCGGAGCGCGGGCGAAAAGTGATCCCAGCGTCCAGAGCTCGGAGCCTCCGCTAGCAGACGAATTCTCCGCAACGCATTGGTTTTGCCTATTTCCGTGCGAGGAGACCAATGGAAAAAAAAAATTGTCACGGGTATTCGCTTTTTTGAATGTTGAAAATAGGTGCCACCTCATAAGTGAAGGGCATTTTCTTCGCGTGGGGAAGATGTTAGAGCTTTCAGGTTGCAATTTCGGGGCTCTCCTGAAGAAAACAATCTGTCACAACTTATGTAAGCGAGACAAAACACGAATGTACCTTCGCACTGTTTTTTTTTTTTTTTTGAAAAAGGGCAATGTACAAACATTTTAGAACGTAGCTACGTTTCAACTTTACTGTTCTTATCAATGAATTCGTTTCGTTGTTGCAGCTCCCATTTCTCATGAATGTCTTAATTGAATTATAACCGTTTTGTCGAATAGGATGAAGAAGCAAAAGGCAATTTCGAACCACGCACGTTATTGCGATGTCAGTATGCTCTGGAAGAAGTCGATTGTGCACATGCAAATCTGACGCTATTGCTGAAATTAATAAAAGCGGAGTTACAAGAAAAGCAGGCTTCTTGCGCGTCCAAAAGAAGAAAAAAAAAACAACAACGAGGAGAGCGTTGTAGTGCAAATCAAGGTGATTTCGGTCCGGGACGACCAACGTGTTCGTCGTCTTCTACAATAAACGCAGGCACCAACCGTTGGACCGTCAGCAACTCCTTCGATTTTTCAAAGTCTACTTTCTTTTTATTTTTGAGGAGACGCTACGCTGTCGCGTTCTTTCTTCCTCCTGCTTTTATGTTGTTGTTTTTCTCCTCTTTTTGTTTACTTGACGTTCGACCATCGCGTATTTTGTTTTACCTTGTTTGGCTTAGTTTTTGCTCTCTTTCCTTCACTTCGGGGCTTACCGCCAGTCCGTCTGCTACGCTGTGCTTGGCTGTGCCCGGACATTTTGATGGCCGTCTGCAACATTGTTGTTTTTGTTGTTGTCTTCCACTGTCGTCTGCGATAACGTCCTATTTTCGCCTTCGATTGAGTTTTGAATTCGAAATCTTCATACGTGCTTTTTGGTATTTATTAAATATATTAAAAAGTGCAAGCTCGTTATACATTTATATTCGAATTTTATTTGTCTACGCCGGAACGTCGGCTATGGGTCATCGTTTGTTGATCAACCGGCCGCCTTCGGGCATACACCAGCGCATACTGGGAGATGGCAGGCATGTCAAAGTTTTTGCGATGTGTTAGAAAATCCTTCTTACGCTTCCCGAAGACCGAACAAACGTGAGTAATTACGTTGCTGCAACATTAAAATTAAGCTAAAACAAACCACTAAAAAAAAGTGAAGCTCTTTTTTATATGTTGCATGCTTTCCTATTTTTTATTTTTTTTCCATAACCCGGCCGATTGAGTCAAGGCAATCCGCTTTCCAAAGACGTTGCCATGCCGACCATTATCGCGTTCATTTAGGCTTAGGAATGGCCAGAATCGAAAGACTATCTAAAAATGCGGCGAGGTCATTGCTCATGCTTTGCGCTTTAAGTGAGGTAAGGCAAAGCGAAAGCCTCCTGTACCATTCGTTGCTGACTAACGCGCCCGATATTGCAGCTACAACGACATATTAGTTTCAAAGCGAGCGGCGTTCACTCACCGTGGCACCGCCATGTTTTCCCGCATCCCTACCGAACCAGTCACGTGATTAAAAAATCCCTCTCCTAGGTACTGCGGCTAACTTTAGCCGCGGTTAGCGCTTCGAGCAAACGGGCCCTGGTTGCTACATTGAAAAAGCACCTTTGACCTGTTTCTTGGCTTGTGAAAACTTTATATTTGCAACAAAAGTACTGTAATACTTGAGCGTTGCCCCATACGCTAATGTTCTTCGACAGTACCGAGTCTCCGAAACGACATAAGTGTGTTAGGGCGGCTAAAAACAAGTTTTGTAGATATAGGGAAGTGGGCATGGGAGCTTCATATTTAAAGTCGTTTGCAGCTACAATACAGAAGAGAGCCGTAAATAAGAAATTGGTCACCTTTAAACACTGTGAAACGAGCCTCCTATACTTCGTTTCACCTTATCTGCGAGCGAAGCCAAAGCTATAGAAGCGCGAGACCAGCGCTTTTTGCGTTTCTCCCCAGCTCGCGCTCGAGCAAAGCCTGAACGCACGGAGCTTTCGTGCTTGCGCTTCCAGCTTTGCCTTCGCTCGCACATAAGGTGAAACGAAATATAGTATCCATAGATTCTGCAAATATGCGTCTTGAAAAAAATTTATACAGGTGCATCTTAGGTGCTGTAGATTTTGGGACACCGAGGAACACAATATCTGTGAATAAGCATGTCGGCGTTTACGCTGTAGCACCATAAGGATACCCAAGAGACTGCTTCAATGACACTGACTATCTGCACACACACACACACACACACACACACACACACACACACACACACACACACACACCGATTCACCGACTTCAGAGGGCAGTTGCCTTTGCATGAGGACGAAGCGCAAGCTCCTTGCTGCCGGGACAGGAACTAATTTATTTAGCCTTGATCCCTTAGGGTCTTTTTTTTTTTAGATGCTGCACTGGCACCCACAATATTGTTGTCATTTTGCAACAAAGGTTTCTCAGTTTCCACCTTGGCCGTTTCAACGGTTCATAACTTGAGAACGAAAAATCCGACGAACTCGCCGTTTGCATCATCTTTTACTATAAGAATTGCCCGAGAACATGTATTTTTTTACAAAAATTAAAAATTCGACCAGAAATTTGTGTTTGAGTTGAGATTAAATCACCTATCTAGAGATATATATTACTTTTGAGCCTTTTGTGTTTGTTGGGTGTGTGCCAAACAATACGTAACCGTCTTTAATGTTTGTTTTTACATTAAATAAGTAATATATTGCTCCACCTCTCTAGTAACGGGTCGAACATAAGTTTCTAACATCGAGCTTGTTAACTATAAATGTACCTAGAAGTAAATAAAATGCTATACCTGTTACAATATGGCATTGTAGCTGTTTCTGTTGGCCCCCGCTAGGTGGCCAGTGGCGGCAGCGCGGTTAAGCGTCTTGCAATAAACATGGCTGACGAGCACATGTGTCGTTCCATGACAGGAGCCGACAAACAATGAACATGGTGTCAGAAGTGGGATCTTCCAAAAGCGTCTACAAGCAGCGCTGGACGGCCTGAAAAGTGTCCATTGTGTTGCAGATGACATCCTGGTATGTGGTGTAGGAGCCAGCACGGAAGAGGCAGAGCGTGATCATGATCGCAATCTTGAGAACCTGCTGCGGCGATGCCAGACGCTTGGCATCAGGCTTAACGAGACAAAGACCGAGTTTAAAACAGACAAGATGGTCTTGCTGGGACACCAACTGACAGAGGATGGGCTGAGGCTCGATTCAGAAAAAGTGAAAGCCATCAAGGATATGCCATCACCGACAGATGTTCCAGGAGTCATGAGACTGTGCGGTATGATCAACTACTTAGCAAGGTTCTTACCAAAGATATCGCAGATCTTGGAACCTATAAGAAGACTAACCAACAAGGACGAGCCATGGGCATGGGGAAAGGAGCAGAAACAAGCGTTCCAGGAAGCAAAACACCTGGTCATGACAGCTCCGATCCTCGCCTACTACAATCCCAAGAAGGAACTGACAGTGCAGTGCGACGCAAGCGAGAAGGAATTGGGAGCTGCTCTCCTTCAAGAGGGACAACCTGTGTCATTTGCAAGCCGAGCTCTGACTCCAACAGAGTGCAGATACGCACAAATCGAGAAGGAGATGCTGGCAGTGGTCTTCGCACTAGGTAAATTTCATCAGTACACCTTTGGTCGTCATACGAGAGTCATCACGGACCACAAGCCTCTACAGTCAATCTCTGGCAAGCAACTAGATCAGGTCCCCAGACGACTTCAAGGAATGCTCCTCCAGACTCAAAGGTATGACATCACGATAGAGTACCGACTAGGGAAGGAGCTCGTCCTGGCGGACACTATGTCAAGGGTATACAAGAGACTGGAACGCCAGAACAGTTTGCTGATGTCAACGTTGTGAACTACCTCCCAATGTCAGCAGAGACAATAAAGAAGATCAAGGAGGCAACACTCAAAGACCCAGTTCTACAGAGAGTGAAAACAACAATCCTAAGAGGATGGCCTGACACGAAGCGCGACGTCCGACCGGAGGAGAAGCCATACTTCACTTTTCGGGACGAACTAACTGTTGAAAGTAACATCATCTACAAAGGACAGCGACTTGTCGTGCACGCTACATTGCGCGACGAGATCAAGAAGAAACTTCATGCATCGCACATGGGCGTGGAAGGCACACTTCGAAGAGCACGAGAGTGTGTATTCTGGCTACAGATGAACTCGGAATTGAAAGACTACATCACGGCATGTGAGATATGCCAAGCTCACTCCGACAGACAACAGAAGGAAACTCTGAAGCCCCACCCTATGACAAGCCAACCATGGGAGCGAGTGGGTGCAGACCTCATGGAATGCAAAGAAAAAACATTCCTTGTGATCGTAGACTACTACAGTGGATTCTTTGATGTAGACCAACTGCGATCGACTACATCAGCCGCGGTTATCAGGAAAATGAAAGTGCACTTTGCAAGATATGGCAGTCCATCAGTTCTTGAAAGCGACAATGGTCCGCAATTTTCGAGTGAAGAGTTTGCGAAGTTTACAAAGGAATGGGACTTCGAACACGTGACATCGAGCCCAGGACATGCGCAGTTCAACGGCATGGCTGAAGCTGCTATAAAAACAGCAAAGAAGATACTACGGCGAGCAATGATGGATGGAAGTGACCCTTACCCAGCACTACTGGAGTATCGGAACACGCCGAGACAAGGACTAAATGCCAGCCCTGTGCAGCTACTGATGGGAAAGAGAACCCGAAGCACCCTCCCTACCACGACCATGCTGCTACGTTCACGGATCATCAACTGCAAGCGTGAAAAACAACTATTGAGGAACAAAATGGTGAACCATTACAATGCAAAGGCGAGAGATCTACCGCCACTACACCAAGGAGACAATATGTGCGCATCCAACCTACAGGAAAACGCACATGGGACAAGGGAGTAATCGTGCATAGGGCAAAGAACAGATCGTATGATGCTGAAACGAATGGAAATGTGCTTTGGCGAGATAGAGTCTTCCTGCGGAAGGTACCAGCCCCAACATGGAATGTTTACGAAGAAACCGATGCGGACAACGACGAGACCGAAAGCCACCATCAGGATGAAGGCCCAGCAGGAGACAGCTGTGTCGCCGAGTCGCAGACCAATCCGGTGAAGGCAACATCAAGGGTTCCAAGCAGCCCAAGTACCCGACCAGTTCGTGAACGCCGAGTACCGAACTTTCTGAAGGACTATGTACCTTAAGAAACTGATAATTCGACACTCCCAAAAGAAAGGGGATGTTACAATATGACATTGTAGCTGTTTCTGTTGGCCCCCGCTAGGTGGCCAGTGGCGGCAGCGCGGTTAAGCGTCTTGCAATAAACATGGCTGACGAGCACATGTGTGGTTCCATGACAGGAGTCGACAAACAATGAACAATACCTTTCTGGTTGGCCGAACAGTGAGCACTAAACTTGCGAGTTTTTCTGTTCTCTACGATTCAGCACATTGTCAGTCAGGCCGTCGACCAGCCTTTTCACTGTGACGCTATGCATTAGTCTCTTCGTTAGTTTATTTTATGAAAACTAGTATCAGCGGGTACGTCCAGTACGGCCGTAGATATCGGTAATCCTCCCACAGCATCATTTCCGTCGTTTCGCTGCTAAACCTGGCCGAATAAAGGACATTATCAGATGAAGGTGTTCGTAAACATGTGAACAATTTAGGCTCGTAACTTCGTCGTAGTTCTCAAGGAGGCCCCTTACCACTGTATCATTGGTTCTGAACCACAAGGGATAGTTATATCACAAAACTTAGCAAAAATGACATAACACACCAACACAGCCGCGAGCCCGCTGAAACCGTATCCCACCAAATAAAAGCCACCTTACGGCAACGCGTGTGTCAGCACCCTCTACCTACCGGTCAGGTAACTACAGAGATAAAGAGGTCTATAGTGAAGGGCTTGTGCAGGCTATTTAATTGAAAAGGATAGTAAAAGAAGCTGGAAAGAAAAAAGTGGGTGAAAAGAATGCACGATAAATCAGTTTTAGCAATGTACAGGTCACAAAAAACAGAACATTAAAAGAGGTGTTTGATAATTCACCTGAATTCTCTTAACCATTTGAGGCGAGAACGGGAGTGTCAAGGTCAAAAGCGTGGAGGCTCGAATATTCAAGAGATAGACACAAGTGTCGTATTCAGTACTGACAGCGAGACGCTAGAACATATGGTTCTGAAGTGTACGTGGCTTCTTCCTGCTCTCTCTGAAGGTGTAACTGATTTTGCGGGAGCGCTGGGTTTTTCAGACGAGGATGGAAGAACGAAAGAACAAAAGATTACAATCCCCCACAAGTTTGAAGAATGCTGGAAAAGGTCTAGAGAAGCGTGATAACACGCAAAATGTATTGCTTACATGACTTAATGAGAGACAACATTTACAAAAAAATTTTAAGCGGAGGTATTTAAATGTTTTCAGTGTGGCGCAATCTACCGTTCGATACAAAGCTACCACCCGATACCAACCATCCATTCATCCATGCTATAATAAAAGACACGGTTTCCGAAAGTGCTCTAACCGTCTTATTAGTGCCTCGCAAAAAAAAAGAAGAAAAAAACGGAACGTTTTGGGAAGGATATTGCTGTAGAGGCGTGGCCGACCACTGAGCCTCACAGTGTTCGTCATGCCAAGGAGACGGCGGAAAAAAGAGGAGCGTGTTTGGCGAGGAGCAGAGAAGCGAGGTGGCCACGTTCTGCTGCGACCAAGGGCGGAGTGAGGGACTGAGGTTCGCTTACATTTATTCAGCGGAATATAACCTCCATAAAAAAAAAGGTGTACATGCGAAGTCTGCATCGAAGCACAACACAAATACAATTCCTCGATTTTTATTTACGAGCAATTGGTGAAAATCCTCCTGAAGACGTCAAGAGTTCCGGGTTGCAACGCCTGGTGCTGATAAGTCCGCTGCAAAGTAAAATTCTTCTTACAATGAAGTCTAGTTCTAATGAAATATCGTGCATTTATTAAATACAGTAAGCCGGTTTGAGTACGCGGCTATTCCTTTACATTATTTACCCAAGCCTCATTTCACGCACGCATATTTGGTATTTTGAGTGTATGCCTGAGTGCGTGCGTGGTTGCGTTCGCGAGCGCGCGTGATTTGTAGTACTAATAACATTATTATTCGGCAACCATCTTGGTTTGCACACATGACTAAAACATAGTTTTTGCCAGACATAAGTAAGTATTTGTAATTGTACCCATATTTAAAACTTTAGGTTTTTTTTTTTTTCAGAAAAACATTTCATGGGACGATCATAATAATTTCATCGCATCTAAATTATCAAGCGTCGTTGGTATTTTATATCGTCATAAACACATCTTACCTCTTAAAACAAAGTTATTATAATATAATTCATTATTTTACTCGCATATAAATTATGACAATCTTATATGGGGAACCACTACGTATACCAGTCTTCAAAAGATATTTATATTACAAAAAAATATATTAACAAGCGTTTCTCATGTTACGCTGGATTATCGCATGAACATGTTTTCAATCAACTTAGAGAATTGAAAAGTTTTGATTTATACAAATATTGTTTATATTCAAAATATATGGTAGAAAAAATCAATCTCAACATTATCTTGAAGGGTTAGCAAATCTAACAAAAAAGGTATATGCATATCCAACTCGAACTGTAGAACCATGGGAAGTACCATTTTTTAGAACTAATTACGGATAATACACTACATCATACACCCTTCCGACTTCACTGAATCAGTTCAGTAGGAAAAATATAAAACTTAACAATCTGTCAGTGAGCAGCTTACGGGAATTAATCATACTCATCTCAAACCAAACCCAATAGAAGCTAAGTGTTGATATACTCATCTCAAACCAGAAAGAATAGAAGAAAAGTGTTAATTTTTGGGGATTGAAGGTTTTTTGTTTTTCTTTTTTCGCGTTTTGGCTGCTGTTGCTAGTCTGTTCAAATTGAATTTGCATTATATAGTGACACTAATCAATTTTTCTCTCGTGCAAAGGATCTCTTTATGTTGTCCTTTATGTCCTAATCTTATGTAAATAATTTGGTGCCCGCGTCTCAACTGCTATTTAGGTGGCTCGGGACTAGTCAAGCTGGGTTACAGCTTTTTTTCCCTTTTCACCTTCCAACTGTAAACTTCTGGCAAAATGAGGACATTTATTATTATTATATCAGTTAAAAGTCCAGGCAACTTAAAATGTTTAAATATAAGTGTATAAAAATGTAATTTACGTATCATTTTTAGTAGTAAGTGAAATTAGAAATCACCCAGAAACCGACCGTCACAAAAATATTTTAAATAACACTTTTACTAAAGAAGAAAATACCTTGCAAGCAAACTTCCTTTTATGAGTAACCTCTTATCTCGTTAAATATCTTCTTCGTGTATAATATGAGCGTCCGCGAACGTTAGATATCAAAATAGGTCTGCATGCATAAAACAAAAATTGAGAGAACATATTCGAGGCAACACAAGGTGTGTGTCGCGTGTCCTGTGCCTCAACCAGTGTTGGACAGAATACTCGATAAAAGTATTTAAGTTAAGTTACTTAATACCTGCTTCATAAAGTATTTAAAATACTACTCAAGTTACTTTCACTGTAAAGTATCTTGAGTAGAGTACAAATACTTAGAAATGTATTTCACTTACTTTTGAAGATACTTCCGCATTGCTTAATTTGTATCGACGTCATTGACAACGACAATTATGCAGCTACGCAAATTTGGGTTACCAGAATGGTTTATTAGCACGCAACAACACAAAACGGGGGAAAAAAGTATCGTAGGGCTATTTTATGCAGTCCGACTATAAAGAGAAAATATTGTCACGAATGATAAATGATGAGGCGGCGAATAACTAAAGAAACTAAACGTTTAAGGGGGCGAACTTGTTCCCAAAACAAAATAGAGAAAGGCTAGCGTTGCAGGCGTCGATGTCGGCGAAACAGCAAGATCGACCGCTGGGACGAGACTGACTCTGGAACGCCACTCGGAGCACCTTTTTTACGCGCGTGAGTTTCTGGAACATTCGGCGTAGAAAGTTCGGCGCGCAGAACATTCGTAACTCGACCAGATGACAAAATTCTCGAACTTACCAGAATTTAAAGTCGAAGGAATAAATAAAAGAGAAGTCGGCTTTCCGGTATCGAACCCGGGGTTGTAGCACAAATCCCCCGATTTCATTTCCCCCGTCCCAAATTCCCCGTGCCATTTCCCCCGAGTGTCGAAATCCCCGTTTTCAAAATTCCCGTCTCGTTTGCCCCGAGTGTCAATATCCCCGTGCCCAATTTCCCCACTATGCACCTGCGGACGATCCGGTTACGTTATTAAAGCACTCGTAAGTGACTAATGTCAATGCACTCGTACACCTCTGCTCTTAATTTCAAATCAACGCGCACTGTGTTCTTTGCGATTTTGTGTCAGTAATTCATATCTCTACAAAATGCAAATTACAGGAAGTTTATTTACACATTTCTGCATACACTTTCATGGGAGCAACGTCCACTACTTATATGCCGCAATATCGCGGCACCAGCTTCAGGAACTCTTGGATGCTCAGCTCTCCATTGGACAGACGCTCCTCGAGCTTCTTTATGGCCTCGTCTTTCATCTCCCACTTCTTTTGACGCTTTCGGGCTTGGCCGCCGTTGGACACTTGGAGGAGGGTGACTCTGCTAGTGGCCTCGTCTTGCTTGATATGCTCGACGAACGTGTAGACATTGGGGTGTGTTTTTCCGATTACATTGTTAATTTTCCTGCAGATAAAAAGCACAGAGGTCACAACTTCTGGTAGATAAGAAATTTGATACTAGGATAACTACATTTTATAATATTGCAAAATGTACTCACCGGTGCCAGGCTTCCTTGAAGTTGTTAGTCCGGGCTCCGTTGTTCTGGTGGTGGTTCCACTGGTGGATTTCGTAGTTACCCAAGAGCCAGGTATCCTCGAAGTACAGGATCAGTTGTGGGACTCCTGGGGCTTGTGGCGCTGTTGCCTTCAAACTCCGCCAAGCAACACATACAAAAGTTGGCGGGACAAAGGCCAAACTGATTGTCTGGCGTACAAACAATGTTACTGAAGAATCTTCTTGGTAGGCCTTAGAAAGTCCGAGGACCTGAACCTTTCTCCAGATGGCCTGAGAAAAGTGGAAATGGCAGCCCCGGTGCCGAATGCCAGGAAACATGAAAAGGAAAGCCTGGATAAGGGCCAGTTCAAAGTACGTACGGACAACGTTGAGGAAGAGAGGTACACGAAGAGCGTCGAACGCTGCCTTGAAATTCGTGAAGGCCGCCACGTATACTTCTCGGGACTTCCCAGGTAGAAGAAAGTAGGCCATGTTGAAGCTCACCCCCTCTTTGATGGCGCTGATTGTGAGCAGTTGATGAAACAAGGACGGACACGAGAAAAACGTGCCATTGATGAACACCTTCTACCACTTCCGCAAAATGAAAGAGCAGCTCCTGCGTACAAAAGCAAAGAATACGGCCTACACTTATGCTGATGTCTAACAGCAGGAAGTCTCGCTTGTCGAGTCTTCCAAGGTTAATCTCGGCCATGTTTCTTGGTAGGCTTGGCTGTTGCTTTTTCTTCTCCCGGTACATGGTGCTCCTCACGCTCTCGAAAGTAGGCAGCTCCGCCATTACTGTGTCATTAACCTAGAACAAATTCGTCCCGTCACAAACAAGTTTCAATCGTGGACATAATGCACAGGTATACTCGTGTAATGAAACAGATAATACAAAGACAAAAAAAATGTTTTTACTTACTTGACCCACAAGGCTCAAGATCTCCCTACTTGGGGTGCTGGCAAATGCGGCTCCGACCTCTCCCTTTCCTTCAATTTATTTTTGAGTCGCTCTTCCCGTAGTTGGCTGCCATTAGGGGGATGGTTGTGCTCTGAAACAGATGAACGTGATAAAAATCAATTACTGTAGCAGAAATGTTTAATTTGTGCTAAATAAGTGCAATTAATTCAGGCCCCTTTCAGGATAACTAAACAGCTATCAGACAGTCTATTAAAAAATCGCTTACCTTGGGTTTTCTTGATTACTTTTTCTTGTTCCGTGAGAACCGCTGCTTTGCAGTTCAATTCCCAGTATTTGGCACATCTCCAGGCAGTCTTCTCACCTTTATTCTTTCGCTGAAATAAATACTTGAATCCATCTACTATTACGGCGTCCTTCCCTTTTTGAGTTTTTAGAAATTCGACCTCCATCTCCTGTATCTTGATCTCGACTGGGAAACATTCACCGTGGTCCGTGGAAAGTTCCTTAAGTAGAAAAATGTGTCAAACTCTACGACCTCAACATCCTAGATAGCAATGATATAATCGCTGCCAGAAGTCATCAAAGGTTGTCGAGGTTCTTTTGTATAGGTCAACTCTAGGTTGCACTTCTTTAGTGTTCAATTGTTCTGTTATTTTTTTTTAACTTCTTGCTTTTTAAGGCCATCTAGCCGTGTTTGTAGTTTTTCGGTTTTTTCCTTCGTCCTGTAACCAGACTTGGGGGGGGGGGGGGGGAGGCGGAGCGGACGGAGGCCGGGGGAACTGATAAGGGGATAAAGGAAAGGGGGTTCTGAAAGCCGAGGATTTTGAAGACGGGGGATATAACATGGGGAATTCGCAGCGGGGATTTTGACACAGGTGTTTTGAGGTTAGGTTATTTCGTGCACCACCCGAACCCGGAGCCTCCGCGCGAGAGCGTCCGCGCGAGAGCGTCCGCGCGAGAGCCAAGCGCGGTAACCATTCGGCCATGCGCTCGCTGGGCAATGCGCGTGGCAATATCACTGATAGATGTTACAAAACATTTCTGGGACAACAAGAAAGAGGTCGCTTAACTATTGGGGAGGAGATAGACCGTGGCGCCCCAAGCGGTTAACTTTAGAACTAGATGGATGGGGACAACAAATACAATGGCTCAGCGCTCGGCTGACTTAACCGAACGCGGCGTCAGCGTTCGGCTGGAGTTCGTGTTCTCCGGTGAGTGGAAAGAGGGGCTCTTTTGTTACCACTCCGGCCTGCATGAACAATGCAGCATGCACAGTGCCCAGCTCAGCACAAAAGCCCAAGTGGGTCAAGTTCGCATCCCCTGACGACTGCTTTCGGGGGAGATCCGGCACTTAACGTCATATCACTAATTGTTTGCATTTTTTCATTACTGTGCCTTGCACTCTATTACAAAAGATGACACGAACATGCCCACAAGGCCTATGGGCATGTGCACAGGCCTTGTGTTGGGTAAACACCGATGTGTGGGGGTGACAAACGGGTCAGAGCGCTTGGCCAATAGTGACATCGCTGAATATCACATCCTGCGGCGCACCTTAGACGCATCGTTTAACTACAATCCATATTCCCTATACGACGAGTTCACTATAAACGAACTTGGGACACAGATATGAGTGAATGAATAACAAAGAGAACCCATATAATAGCCACGGCAGTGGTCGCACCTTCTTCAAGTAGGTTGCGTTCAGAAAAGCACTCAACGTCGGGGGACACTTTGTTGCATTTTGAGATTTATCCAGCTCCTATTATAGTTCGTTTCCTCTGTTCTCTGCTTATCAATGTTCGCTTACAGACAGTGTTCGCGAAAGCAATAAGTGCCAGACTGACAACACAAAGAAAAGAAGAAAAAAAACCTCGTCGTTTTGCCTTAGCAGGGTCAAATATACAAAAAGCGAAACAAAAATGTCTACTCTTTTGTGTGTGTCCACTTCTCATTTTCGTTTATTTGTTATTTTCTTGACACTCACGTCTGCATTGTTCTCGTTGGTCGTTTCCCGGTCTGGTTACGCCTCAGGGTCAGGGTGGCATCTTTACTTCCGTAAAACCACACCTTTTGTTTGAGGAGTTTTTTGGGGGAAACTTTATACAAACAAAAGGCGTCTTTGGGAAGGCGAGGTGAGAACCTTCATTGTACGAACTTTGGGCTGAAAGATGAGTCACAGTTGGCAAAAAAGCGATATTTTCACGAGCTCAGTTAAAGTCACCGTAGCTAATCGGAGTTAGCAACAGGATTCGGTTGCTCGAAAGAATGTTCACGTTTGCTCGTGCCACGCCCACGCCACTTCCTACCGAAAAACTCGGAAAATGGCGGAATGTCAAAAATGTGTTTAAGATAATGAGTACAAGATACTCATAATTGTAATTAAAATAGAGTATGAAATACTCTCCGTCAAAGGTATTTGCAAGATACTAAGATACCCCAAAAAGTATTTAAGATACAGTGTCTTGAGTAGAGTATTTGAGATAGGCACAAGTCTGGCCTCAACATAGGTTTTTCTAATGGCACACTCTCTGACACGCTTTGATGTTGTCACGAATGACAAGGTGAAACAAAGAATAACTGGAGAAACTGAAATGTTTGATAGGGCGAACTTGTGCCCAAAAAATAAAAAGAGAACAGAAGAAAGCAGAGCGTCGCAGGCGTCGAAATCGGCGTGACAGCAGAGTCGAACGCTGGGGCGAAAACTGACTCTGGCTCGCTACGCGAGGGCGGCGGAGAAAAGCTCACCGGAGAAAAGCTCACCGGAGATAAGCTCACCGGAGAAAAGCTCACCGGAGAAAAGCTCACCGCAAAACTGGCAGATGTGGAGAAAAGCTCACCGGCCTTTGAGCGGGTGCGGAGAAAAGCTCACCAATTTTTTTGAACTTAGCGAATTCTCCGTCAAACGTGGCAATTTAACACAATTCGCATTCGTCACTTCATTAAAAATATGTCCTCTTTTTTGTAATATTCTTGAAGTTCATTGGGTATATTTACTAATTCCTCAGAAATTATTAATCACCCATTACAGAAGCTCACCGGACAAAAGCTCACCGGACAAAAGCTCACCCATTTTTTCACAGACCCGGACAAAAGCTCACCCATTTTTTCACAGACCCGGAGAAAAGCTCACCACGAGAAAATTTCATGTTGGTCTTAACACGGGTGCGGACAACTTAGGTGCATGCGTGCGACACAAAAAGGCAACGATAAATTAAATCTGACAGGCGCATGGTTTGTTGATTTTAATACAAACAAGTTTATTTATTGATTGGTTAGGAGCGAATGCAGTCCCCTACTAGCTCCAGCAGTCTTGGTAGATCTCGATGTACAAGCAAGCCCTTGCAAATATTTCTAAAACGATTCTGCAAGCGCAGAGTGGGTTTTCGCACCCGCTTTTACTGTGGGCTCATTTCTCCGGGGTTGTGTCAATGCCGTGGCATCGAGCGCCTGATTTTGCTGTAGGCATTCAATCAGCCTCAAGACGCTGGGATGGGCGTGGCCGACGAGCTTCTGGAACCCGGTAGTCCATCCTTCGCAGGTGTTGTTCATCCGGTCTTTATCTTGAAGAGTGGCGTCGAACATATTCCAACGTAACGGGGGAAACTCCGGTCGTCGTCGGCGCAGAGTCAGGCGAAGGGAAGAATTCGCTCTGGGTGCCGCCGCAGATGGAACAGAAGCATAACGGAAGCGGCCGTTGACATACGTGCAATCAAAATAGTCCAGCAAGTAGCCGATGTCACCGGTAGACTTTTCCCTGGTGGTTAGTTCTTGTGGAACAAGCTGTGGTGGAAGGAACGTGAGCCTGTCTAAAATCCCGCACAGTTTTCTAAATTGGTGATCTGTCTTGTACTTTTCCAAAAGGCCCAACTCCCGCTCTTTCAAAGTATTTTTAAAAATTTGCAACTCAATGGTGGATGGGGTACAAGGTCTCCTAAAAATGGTCCAATGTCCATCGCGTCCGCACTTTATTTCAGCCCATGTTTCGCCCGGATAGCAAAAAAGAAATCGAGGTGAGCTTTTGTCCGGGTCTGTCAAAAAATGGGTGAGCTTTTGTCCGGGTCTGTCAAAAAACGGGTGAGCTTTTGTCCGGTGAGCTTTTGTCCGGTGAGCTTCTGTCCGGTGAGCTTTTGTCCGGTGAGCTTTTGTCAGGTTACCACTAAGAATATAGGTCACGAGTAACAACGCTGAGAGTGTGCAGCTCTGAAGGTCACGGGTGGTTTGCAGTAGAAGGGCACTACCGCACAAGGGCAACGAGTGGAAACACCAGCACGAACGGCTAGAAAACGGGCATGTCCGCGGAAGAAAGAAGCCTCGATATCCTACTGACTGTTCGATCTGGTTTTCAAAGGTGAACAAAAGCTTCAAAGAGTATTTCAGGCACCGCGTTGTTGCGCATGCACTTTCGGATTTTCGGCATTTACAGTTTTTGTTTTTAGGTTTTAGGCAGACATTATAAAGTTTTCGAACTCTTTCCTCTCTTCAAGTGCATAAAGTTTTCAGTTAGGCTTCGTTGCGTAGAAAGTATGCCATAGAAAACACTCGCCCGAAATTATTTATTTGGGAGCAATATACCCAATAAGCTTAACAAATATTGCAAAAAGGATATTTTCTTTTTTACTAAGCTGACGAATTTTAATGTTAATAAATGGATATAGGTTACGCATGATCCAACAACCTTCATATAAAAAAAAGGAAAAACAATTGGTGAGCTTTTCTCCGCATACGCTCAATGGCCGGTGAGCTTTTCTCCGCATCCGCCGGTTTTGTGGTGAGCTTTTCTTCGGTGAGCTTATCTCCGGTGAGCTTTTCTCCGGGATTCGCTACGCGAAGCCCCTATGTACGTACACGCGTGTGCGTCTGGAATAATCGGCGCAGAATGTTCGACGCGCAGAACATTCGGACCTCGAACAAGCACCAGGACTCTCAAATTTACCAGAACACTAAATTGCAGGGATAAACAAAAGACACGTCGCTCCCAGGAATCGAACCCTGGCTTTTAGCGTGGGAGGCAGGCACGATAATCGTTAGGCCACGCGCGCGCTGCCTACTTGAACAGCTGCGCGCGCGGCATCACTCCCCCGCTTTAAAAAGTGCATCGCCCCGATGCAACACAAAACAAAACAAAATAAAAAGGACGATAAACTAAAGAGTCACTTGGAACACATAAGGTCTACAGTACTATCGAGCGTAGTACGGCTTCAGGCGCTCACGTGGACGACTTCAGGTCATGGTGGGTGGCGTGATGATGTTCTTGTTCCGTCGGGCATTCCCTCTTAGTTCAGATCTCCAAGTCGACGAAGTACCTTGTAGGGTCCGAAATACCATTTTAGGAGTTTCTCGCTGAGACCACGGCGGCGAATCGGTGTCCAGACCCATACTCTGTCTCCGGGCTGGAAGTGGACGTCCCGACGACGAAGGTTGTAGCGGCCAGTGTGGACACGTTGTTGGGCTTTAATCCGGAGTCTGGCGAGCTGACGGACTTCTGCCCGATGGGTATCCACCTGGGCGTCGTCGCTTCCGTCGACAGCCGGTTCGTGGGGTAACATCGCGTCTAGCATTTTCCTTATTTTGCGATCATGAACGAGTTGAAAGGGTGTCACCCCGGTGGTCTCTTGCACGGACGTGTTGTAGGCAAATGTGACGTACGGCAACACCTCGTCCCACAGCTTGTGTTCCACGTCGACGTAGTACATAGAGATCATGTCGGCGACTGTTTTGTTGAGCCGCTCCGTCAGCCCGTTGGTCTGCGGGTGGTACGCAGTGGTACGACGATGGCTGGTGTGACTGAGCCGGAGGATTTCTTGGGTCAGCTGTGCCATGAACGATGATCCGCGATCTGTTATCAGAACTTTGGGAGCGCCGTGCAGGAGGACGATGGACTCGATGAAAAACTTGGCGAGTTCAACAGCAGTCCCTGATGGAAGGCCTTTCGTTTCTGCGTACCGCGTGAGATAATCTGTGGCGACGATTATCCACCGGTTTCCCAGGGTCGACGGCGGAAAAAGACCAAGTTGATTCATTCTGATCTGCTGGAACGGTGCAGTTGCCGGAGGGGTTGGCTGCAGGAGACCTGCCGGCTTCGTTGGCGGTTTCTTGCTTCGCTGGCACTCGTGGCAGGATCGGGTGTAGAGGTGGACGGTTTTGGGAAGATTGGGCCAGTAATACTTTTCACGAATACGGGCCAATGCCCGGCTGTAACCAAGGTGTCCGGACGTCGGGTCGTCGTGACAAGCTTGAAAGACCTCCTCTCGAAGGTCTGCCGTGATTACCAGCAGCCACGGCGAGTTGCTGTCCTCAAAGTTCTCTTTGTAGAGCTTGTCAAATGTCGAAGGTCGGCAGGGTTCGTGAGAAAATACGGGGCACGGTACTCCCGCGTCCTTCCAGCTGCTGAATTATTGCGCGCAGCTCAGGATCATTTCGTTGACATCGTGCGAGGTCGTCGGTGGTCACTGCTCCTAGGAAGCACTCGTCGTCATTGTCGTCGCTGCTGCCGGAAGGTGTTTCGACAGGGTCCCTGGACAAGCAGTCGGCGTCGCCGTGCTTGTGGCCTGACTTGTCGACTACAGTCATGTTGAAATCCTGTAGTCGGAGACTCCATCGAGTGAGGCGTCTTGAAGGGTCCTTAAGGTTCGCAAGCCAGCAGAGCGAGTGGTGGTCTGTAACTACGCGGAACGGGCTCCCGTACAAGTACGTGCGGAACTTCGTGATTGCCCAGATGACCGCAAGACATTCCTTTTCAGTCGTGGAGTAATTTCTCTCCGATTTGGACAGCGTCCGACTTGCGTAGGCGATGACTCGCTCGGTGCCTTCTTACACTTGAACCAGTACCGCTCCAAGTCCTGCATTACTAGCGTCCGTGTGAATCTCGGTTTCCGCATCCTGATCAAAGTGTCCAAGGACAGGAGGAGTCTAGAGCCTTCGCTTCAGCTCGTCGAATGCCTGCTGCTGCTCCTAGGCCCATTCGAACTTCTCGGCGTCCTTCGTGAGGTTTGTGAGCGGTGCGCAAATCCTTGCGAAATCCCCAACGAAGCGTCGATAGTAGGCACAAAGTCCGAGGAATCTTCGCACGGCCTTCTTGTCTGTCGGCGCTGGAAATGCCGCGACGGCACGAGTCTTCTCGGGGTCTAGGCAGACGCCTTCGTTACTAACCACGTGGCCTAGGAACCTCAGTTCGTCATAGGCGAACCGGCACTTTGACGCCTTGAGGGTGAGCCCGGCGGTCTGTTTGGCTTGGAGAACAGCTCGGAGTCGTCGCAAGTGCTCGTCGAAGTCAGTTGAAAACACTACGACGTCGTCAAGGTAGACGAGACAGCTCTACCACTTCAGCCCTGCCAGTACGGCGTCCATGACACGCTGGAACGTTGCTGGCGCCGTGCATAGTCCGAAGGGCGTCACCTTGAACTCGTACAGTCCATCCGGCGTGACGAAAGCTGTCTTTTCTCGGTCCCGTCCGTCGACTTCGATCTGCCAGTAGCCGCTCTTCAGGTCCATCGATGAGAAATATCGAGAGTGGTGCAGCCGGTCTAGGGTGTCGTCGATGCGGGGGAGTAGGGAAGACGTCTTTCTTCGTCACCGCGTTCAGCTGCCGGTAGTCCACGCAGAACCTAAGCGTTCCGTCCTTCTTCTTAACCAGCACGACTGGAGAGGCCCACGGACTACTTGAAGGTTGGATTATGTCGTCTCTCAGCATCTCTTGACCTTGATCCTGATCACCTCCCTTTCTTTAACGGAGACAGTGTACGGCGATCGATGCACAGGGCGCGCGTCGTTCTCGGTAACGATGCGGTGCTTCGCAACGGCGGTTTGGTGTATTTTCGACGGCGTCGCAAAGCAGTCGCGGTATTCGGCGAGGAGGTTAATCAGCTGCCGTCGTTCGGGCCCCGAAGCTCAGGGTCAATGTCGAGCTGTGCTGGCGACGTACTGTCTTGCTGAGATGGCGAGGTTTCGTCAGAAATCGCGGTGATTTCGGCGGCGTTTCGAAGTTCCTCGACGTGGCCCACGGCTGCACCTTTCGTGAGGAGTTGCGTTTCATTTCGGAAGTTCGTCACGAGGACCACAGTCCGCCCATTCTGAAGTTCAGCTACTCCTCTTGTGACGCCTATTCCTCTTCCAAGGAGCAATTGGAGGCTTCTCTCGAAAAGTACTTCGCCGCATGAAGCTTCATCGATCCCAGCGAGTACGAAAACACTTGACCGCGGTGACAAATTTACGTGGTTTGTGAGGGCTCGGACCGCAGATGACGTCGCTTTGGATTCCTCCGGTGGTGGAGCAGGTTTTCGTAGCATCAGCCGGTTTGTTCCGAGGTCGATGACGGCGCCATACTCGCAATGAAAGTCCATTCCGAGGATAACGTCCCTCGCACAGTCTTGCAGAACCACGAACTTGACAGGGCACGTCTCACCTTGGATTTCGACTTGAGCAGAGCACCTCCCGACAGGCGTAATGAGGTGCCCTCCAGCAGTTCATATCTGCGGCCCCTCCCACGGCGTCGTCACTTTTTGAAGGCGGCGAAAGAGCCTCCCACTAAAGACCGAGTAGTCTGCTCCGGTGTCCACGAGTGTCGATACGTCGTGGCCGTCGATAATAACGTAGATTGTTGAACACCGATGCAGGGGCGTCGTTGTGATGCGTAGCGTCGGAAGAGTGGGGGAGCTCCGTCGTTTTTGGAGGCTCTTTGCTTCTGACGTCTTCGGCAACACCACCTCCAGGCGTTGCCGCACTTAGTTTTCCCGACGAGATAGGGGGGACAGGCTGTCCCGACGAGAGCGGCGGAAGGGCGAAAGCGCACGTCGAGGCGAAGGCGAACGGGAACCTCGGGGTGGAGTCGGCACCGGGGACAGGGGTCGTCGGAGATACTCCTCGATGTCTCATGGTCGCTCCCCAAGGCGGAGTCGCGGGTCGCTTGGCGCGAAGCCTCGCAGGCCAATTTGTCGGTACGGGCACCTCCGGTAGACGTGATCGGCCTCAACGCAGTGAGAGCACAGCGGTCGTCGATCGGCCGTGAACCAGACATCTGTCTTCGTAGGCGCCGGTTGTTCAGTGCGGACGAGCTGGGGTTGCCCCTCCCGACGTCGGAAAGTCTGCGGCTCTGGTAGGTCAAGTCGAGATGGCATCGAATACTCCCGGGCAGCTGGAGCCGGTCTCCGAGCAACCGCGGCGTAGGACAGTAGAAGAAACGTCGTCCAAATTGCGAGGAAAAAAACATATTTTTCGTGCAAGGCACGTGAAAATATTATGCGCTGGAGAAAAGCAGCCATCTACGTTAGATCCTTATTTCGAACTATTTTTGTTCACGTATTGCTCATTGAAAAGCATGGCGAAAGAGCCCAAGTACTCACTTGATCTCGCTACTCTTCCGTCTCATTCCGCACGAGAAAGACCGTCTGCTATGGTAAGGGCGACAAAGAAGCGTCTTCGATATAGATTTTCTGCCTGGAGCGCGCGTTCGACTGGTGTGGTTAGCGTCCTATGCTGCCCATGCATCAAAAGTGGCCCCGAAGTGACAACAAATGACGTCACAGAAGCCAAAACGTCATGCTGTTGCATGTCGCGAGCCTGACGGGTAGTCGTAGAACTGCAAACGAGAAGCTGCGAGTAGCACAAGCGAACACCAGTGTCGCTGTCGTCACGGCGTCCCAACTTCTGGCTGCTGAAGCTTCCGTGGACTGCCACAGCGGACAGCGACCTGCAGGAGAACAGGCGTCTGCCACATACACCATAGCTTTTGAACGACTCCAGGATCGCGACTGGCGACAGCATGACACTTCTATGACGTCATCAGGCGGAAATGGAGGGACCGCTTTTATGGAAGCGGTAGACACACCAGTTGGAGAGGTGTTCTAGGCAACGAGGTAGAGGGGCTTAGAGCGATAAACTGGCAACTGAAAGTGACCCCCACCTGGCCACCGCCATGTTGCACATTTTTGAAAACTGGACCTGTGACCTTATAGTTTTACGTCTAGAGTTTAACAAAGTATCGCGCACAGATACTTTTATAGATATTTAATAACAGTACCGACAAGATAAGTTATGTTTTGTTTGTTTTAAGTTCAAAATGTGCTTTTTCGACAAGAACTCGGGCAGCCTCGCAATGACTCCACTAGATGCCGTCAGCCCCGGTGCTGTATTTTGGATTTTTATCTCAGCTAGACACGGCTCTCTTGGGATAACAGTATTTAAAAATAGATTATCATGTTTTTACAGCAAACGCAATACACGGTGAAAGCCATAGGGGGAGGGTCACTTTTGTTTGTTTTTTTTTGCTGAAAGGGGTATTGGTTTTTTGCTCTAAGCCCCTCTACCTCGTTGGTACCAGGCAACATATTGTAGAGAAACGCGCGACCGCACTGTCTGAAACGAGCAATAGGAGACGCCATCTTTCGAAGGTCTTCTGCTAATATGAACGCAGACACGCAAGCCAAAGTCGGACGCGTCGTTGCCAAGGTCGACGGTGGGAGCAGAAAGCAGTCTCCGACGAGCCCTTGGCGGTTCCGATGAGGCTTGGTGCACGCTCAAAACCGAGGTTATATTAAAGCTTCCCCCAGCCACGCGAGGGGTGTTTGGCCACCTACCTTTGTCCTGAAGCTAGCGTTGCCGCGTCTGTAGCAGACGGGATTCGAAAGATGGTGCTGCTGTAGCTGGCTTCAGACGCTGCGTCCACGTGCGCGTCTATAGCCATTCGGTGACTATAGCAGACGGTCCTCATTAGCAGCGTTCGATTGACTTGTACCTCCTGCACTGGTGCAGAATAGTGTAGGGCAGTCTACTTCCGGTACGCGTATTTAGATACGACCGGAAGTACACCGCTCTACACTTTTCTGCACCGGTGCAGGAAGCGCAAGTAAATCGAACGCAGCTATTGTGTGTAAAGATACGGTGGTGCGGCGAGATCAGATGAGTACTTGGGCTCTTCACCTGTGCTTTTCAATGAGCGGAACGTGAACATAGAGAGTTCGAGTCAAGGACCTAATGCAGATGGCTGATTTTATCTAGCGACAAACATGTTTGCAAGCCTTAGGCCAAAACCAAGTTTCTTGGCCACCCGAGGGCTGGTTTTTTTGTCCACTGGAACATGGGCCTCAAGTACCAAACTAACGAATCTTTTTATTCGTCGGTCCCGCTATCGTATGTGCTCGGCTAGATTGACTAAAATAACCAAGTCCAATATTTGACAAACTTTTATTGCACACATATTTTCTTACGTCGTTTGTGGCGTTGTTGCCAGGTAAAGAAGCTTTCCTTAGATTTATGCAAGTAATGCTCGGTGTCCCCTACTTTGTTGCCCTCTCTTGCAGTTTATACTGAAAGCAGTTCTATATATTGATTGTTTTTGCCTTGCAAGGTCGTTGTGTGATTGTTCAGTGGAACATTTAGTTCATTACTTCCGCGCCCTGCTGCTATGCGCTTTCTGTTGTTGTTGTTTTTTCCTGGCACTGCCAGGTTTGCCACCAGCTTGCCTAGAACGACCTTCTTCCTAGTAGAAAGGAGCAGCATTGGTTCTGCTGTAAAACAAGTTTTTTTTTTTCTACTTATACCACCTGCGTTGTCCATTTAGTTAACATAGCAAAACACATTCCCCTTGCGTCATGAAGATCGCGAAGCGTCCAGTGCATGTTGCGCCGTGCGATCGCTCTAAACGCGGCGGCACTTCTGACCACTCATCCACATTCACACCAAGTTCGTCTGCTGGCATGTCAACTTCATTTCTCTTTTTTCGATTTCTATTAGAAGACACGCGCTTGCTTAGATGAGCCTGGATGTTCGGTGAAACTATGGGGACTTTTTCAAAATAGATGTAGGCATGCCTCATTGAATTCCAAGTTACCGTTGATTCTGTGTGCTATAATATGGCGGGGAGGCCGGAAGTCCCGTGACCGGTAGCAGTAAAAAACGGCTTGTCGGGCATTGGCAAATACGTATCGGTTGTATCGATAACCGGCGTAAGGGTTCACCACCATTTAACTCCCTCACCCACGAATTTTGCTTCAGATACGCTCACTCTATGCGACGAGAGGCCGAGGACGTTCTACCTTCAGTGAAGCTGTCACCTGACGAACTAAACGTTTACGATACATTGAAAGAAATGTTTGAAGCTTACTTCATTCCTCCTACGGACTTCATATTTGAACGGGCAAAGTTTAACACGAAAAAACAGGAGACGCACGGGACAGCAGAAGCATTTATATTAGACTTGCACAGGATGGCAGGCGCCTGCGACAACGGAGGCCTCATGGAAGACCTGATCAGAGAGAGGCTGGTCGTAGGTCTCCTAGGCAAGAAGTTCAGTGAAAATCTCCAACTGGGGGAAACACTAACGCTACAAGGAGCGATTACGGCGGCTCGTAACTCCAAACGAGTTAGGCATCAACAACACGAACTGCGTGGTCACGAGACAGCGCGTGCCAACGTCGATGAAGTTCATAATCGAGGAGGCCGTTATTGCCCACCAGATCGCGAACATTCAAAGCTACCGATGTGTCAGAAACACCATGGTCCTGCAGATGGTGTGGCGGCACTCTGCGACATAGTAAGGTGCAATACGCAGCAATGTGGAAGTAATGCAATGAATGCAATAAAATTGGTCTTTTTCAAGTGGTTTGTGCTAGATACCGTCCAAAACACGCAGGTTCAAGCAACCACGGGAGGCAAGAAACTCCACCGTGGAAGAGCTATTCGTGGGACAGGTGCTCCACTGAACGAACGGATAATGGACTGTAGGAGCCATAATTGGACAAAAGGCGCTCACAATCAAGGTCGACACCGGTGCAGCAGAGCCGTTTATTGAGAGAGTTTGGCCATACATTGGTTTGAATAGGCGAGCATCTCGGGCCAACCACAGGCCGCGAAACATCCCCTAGCGGTGGTCGCGTGCTCTAAATTTGTGCCACGACTATAGACGCTTTCAGGCAGCTGTGCATGGGCGCCGCCATAACCGACCTTCAGTTTTGTTTTTTCGTAATCCGTTCGCTACACTGCATCATTACCACAATAGGTCAGGTCATTGCCATTTTAGATCCTACCGCGTCCTTCTCCCCATCATAGGCCCTTGTGGAGACTCGTCAACGCCCGCTTCAGTGGCTCGGCATCTCGGTAAGACAAGAGAAGGTCGGCTATGGCGGCTCAATTTGGCGCGCGCTGAAAGCGTCTATACTTCGTTTCACCTTATGTGCGAGCGAAGGCAAAACTGGAAGCGCGAGCACGGAAGCTCCGTGCGTTCAGGCTTTGCTCGAGCGCGCGAGCTGGGGAGAAATGCAAAAAGCGCTGGTCTCGCGCTTCTAGCTTTGGCTTCGCTCGCAGGTAAAGTGAAACGAAGTATAATTTGAGCCGTGCCGAGCGGAACTGCGCGTCTCAAGACGCTCGCGCACCGTACCCTTTGCACTGCTTTCTTTCAGCCAGTCTCAGGACGCTGTTCTAGCAGTGCAGACAAAGGCATGGGCACGAGCGCGTGGCTTTGGAAAGTGCCTCCTATGCACGAGGTCTCGTACAAACAATAGCGTTTCGCTGAGCTAGGCTCACGCGCCTGTGCCTTTGTCTTCACTGTCGACATTTGTGAGATGGAGTAGAGGTCTCCTGATTGGTCGACGCTGTGTCACAAATTTAGTTTACGCTCTAAGCGTGGGGGGAATATTCGGCGCTGGCGGCGGCCTTTGCTCCGCCTATTGTCCAAACTCTCCTAATATACGGCTCTGCGGTGCAGGTGTCACGGTGATCACTGCCATGGAATATGATGAAAGTGCAAATGGATACCCTGACGGTTGCCAACGACAAACTTCTCACGGAAAGAAGATCACACTTCTCCACCCTTGAACAGTTCATCTCGACAATCCAATAAGGAAACAAGACGACCCACCAGAAGATCTGTTGCTGAAGGCTTCACTGCGTGGTGCTGGGTCGTCCAGCGATTCAAGCCCTCAACGTGCTTCTGGCACGGCATGAGGTCAGCATTTCCAGCAGCCATTGTCCGAAGTAATACAAGTCGCTTCTGGAGGGTCCTCTAGGAACAATGAAGATGACGTACAAAATCGCACTTCCTCCCCATCCCAAGCCCTTTGCGATCACATATCCTCGACGTGTGCCTATCCCAATCCTTCGAAAAGTTTGGCAGAAAGTAAAGCGAACGCTCGATTTGGGAGTGATCTAACAGGTAGGGCACGCAACGGAATGGTGTGCGGCGATTGTAGTTGCAAAAGAAAAAAAAAAAAAAGACGGCAGCCTGAGGATCTGGGTCGACTATGCAGAATTCAACAACCAGGTTATTTGGGAGCGCGTGATTATGCCCACAGTCGAAGAGAACTTGGCAAAGCTCACTGAAGCGCGCATTTTCAGCAAGCTGGACGGAAACGCGGGTTACTGGCAGGTTACCTTGTCACCCGAATCCAAGCAACTTACAACCTTTATCACGCCCGTAGTACGCTTCCAGTTCCAACGGCTGCCGTTTTGTATATAAATGGCATTTGATTTTTTTAGGAAAGAGATGCTCCGAATATTTGAAGGAATATCGGGTCAAGTATGTAACATTGGTGGCATACTGGTGTTCGGGACTGAGAGGCAAGAACATGACAGGAACCTCAAGCAGGTACTGTAATGTCTACGCAACGCCGGAGTCACCCTAATCAAGAACAAATGCCAGTTGGCAAAGAACAAAGTCAAGTGCTTGTGTCACCTCCTGGACAGCACAGGCATCACAGCTGACCCAGAGAAGACAGCAGCTGTAAATAATATGCCAGCACCTGAAAACCGGAAAGAGCTGCGATCGTTTATGGGAATGGTCAACCATTTTTCGAAATTCATTCCCATGATGGCACAAAAGACAAGACCGCTGAGGGACTTGCTACACAGTGACGCAAGTTGGTATCGAGGTGAACCACAAGAGAGCGCATTTCAGCAAATCAGGGCCGAACTGTGTACGACTCGAGTTCTCGCTTACGACAACCGACAAACTCAGATCACTCTTTCATCAGATGCGTCATCATTCAGACTTAGATCCGTACTGCTACAGGAATACCAAGATAGAAAAAGACTTTCCGTGGCTTACGTTTCTCGAGCCATGACGGAAGCCGAACAAAAATACGCTCAAGTAAAAAAGAAGAAGCTCGCACTCACATGGGCGTCCGAACACTTCAACCAGGACTAAGATTTCATGTGGAAACGGATCACAAACCACTGGAACCGTTTTTCTCAACCAAACGAGTACACAAGATGACGCCACGTCTACAACGCTTGCGCATGCGGATCCTGGAGTACGACCTCACAATATCTCGCACACCATGTAAAGAGATGCACACCACCGATGTACTACCGCGGAAGCTCCTCACATCCCAAGCAAGCCACACAGACAATAAGTAATCCTACATAAAAGAGTATGAACTCTTAGCACTGGAACTCTTGCCAGCGTCGTTTGAACTACTCAACAAACGCAGGTTCCAATCGAGTAAGGATGTGAACACGGCACGGATCATACTCTACGGAAAAAGCCAGTGGCCTGTGCTCAGAAATATAACACCAGAACCAAGAAAGTGTAAGAGTGTGGCATCACAACTTGCGACAATTCAAGAGCTCCTAATGGGGAACAACAGAGTTGTTTTTTCAACCTGTGACAAGCAAGACATTCTCAAGCGCCTGCACAGTGGGCACCAGGGAATCGTGAGATGTCGAGCTAGGGCGAGCGACACGGTTTGGTGGCCAGACATCAGTCAGCAGATCCACGACTACGTCAACCTGTGCCCTACCTGCCAGAAGTTAGGGAAACCAGGTGCAGAGTCCATAATTCAGACACCTTTGCCCGAAAATGCATGACAGGAGATCGGTATGGATCGTTCTCTGTTAAACCGGAAAACTACTTGATAGTTATCTACTACTTTTCTATGTTCTTTGAGCTTAAGCAGCTCCACAAGACGACATCAAAAGATGTCATCGAAGCACTTCATGAGATATTCGCACAATTTGGAATCCCGGAGGTCATTCGCTCTGACGGTGGACCCCAGTTCGGATCAAGCGAAATCAAGTGCTTTACACACAAGTGGGGAGTGCGACACGTAACGTCAAGTCCTTACTACCCTTGAAGCAACAGCGGGACAGGGAAAGCAGACCAAACCGCAAAAGAACCTGCTCAAGAAGTCCGAGCACTCTGCACAAGCTCTTCTGGCTCACAGGACGACGACTGAAGTCTACAGTTCTCTTATCACCGCAACTGTCGACCCCCACCTGCAATTACACTACTCGCTACAGGCAGCGTCAC
Organism: Ixodes persulcatus; assembly: GCA_013358835.2. NCBI lineage: Eukaryota > Metazoa > Arthropoda > Arachnida > Ixodida > Ixodidae > Ixodes > Ixodes persulcatus. Next base: position 88,183 of record JABSTQ010010790.1, read on the forward strand.
AACGTACTGAAAGTCAAAGATGCAAGCCACCGCAACAAGCGTCACAGAGCAGTAAACAGAGCTAAACTGTCATCTAGATCAGCAGTCTGGATGTACGCGGGCGCCGCACACAGAGAAGTGGTGCTACAGCACACCCGCAAACCACGGTCATACCTGGGGCTGACTGAACACGGAGCATTACGTCGCTCTACCAGACATCTGCAGACTGCGACACAAAACTCGACACCCAGCGTGGTCGCAGGCAAGGGACCACCAGAAATTAGAGTGAAGACGCAGGCGAGCTGGTGACGAATCATAGTAGAAAAGCCCAGAGACAAGAAGCTAAAAAGGTCAAGAACAACACCGTCTCAGAACAAATGACCTCTAGTCTATTTGTTTTCTATCTATTTTCTATGTCCAAAACAATTAGGATTACAAGCGCCAGAAATTGTATTAGGAGGCCCTCTTTGACTTTGGATGAGGAGACACGGGCGTTATTAGAGAGTTTTAGTATTGCGTATAGGAGCAAACGCAAGCCCCCTACGTTAGCGTTAACACTACGTCCTCCACACTGCGCATGAGCCATACGTACGAACTGCAGCGAGCTATGCGTACGTACGCTCGCTATCGATTTTTGCGAGCGTACGTGGCGGTCCCCTGCGTGCCATTCTCGTTGCTCTCGTCGCGCACGGGAGAGCGCGAGACTACTCCAGTTTCGAAAATGGCGGCGGTGAGGCAAACCAGTGGAAATGCTACGCGCGTTGTACGGGTTCGCTTCGCCATTGAAGATGACCTAAACATTGTGGAAGAAAGAGAAAGAAGGGAAAAAGGGCGAGGCTCGTGGAGGGCGAGGACACGCGGATTTCGGAGCTGGAGACAGACTAAAGAGCCGGTGCCGAGCAAGGCCTCCAACAGAAGACTCGGACCACTAGATAGCCTTGGCTGGCCTTGGACCTCCTCTTCATCGGACTCTGAACATAAGTACAAATTAAACCTTCTCCCAATGGTAGCGCTTCCCCGTGTGACTTCCTCGGGGCGAGTGGAACTCGGCCTGATTGGGCGGTATTGACAGGCGACCCACAACCTCCTCCAAGAAATCAACGTGACGAACCCTTTGGAGCGCCCACAAATATGGGTGTCGACTGCCAAGAACGCTGGCGACGCCGTCGAACCCAAAAAGGTGTTTACCGTGCGGTCGGTACGCGAGCGGTGCGACCTATTGCTTGCATACTTCCAAGCAAATGACGAGGCCAACATAAGATAGTAGGGATCCCACAACACACTGCAGCGAACCATAGATCAAACTGCTGGTCGTACAGCCAAAAAAAAAAAAGACAAAACACGTTCACAACGGGCAACTGGAAAGAGATTCACGCACTTCATAGCAAAGCGAGAAGATTCGCGGTGTTAAATTGGCTTGACCGAATACCCACCTTGGATTGTTTGAAGCAGTTCGCAGGAGCACATCTAGATGGCGCTACAAGACTTTACGTATGCGTTTGCCTTCCGCTATACTAAAAGTGCGCGTTGAACGCGCTCCGTAACGTTACGTCGATAGCTTGCGTGCGTTGTTCGCAGTGCTGACGCAAGGGTCTTTACACTATTCTAAAACTCTCTATTGTCTCTCCAGTCTGTTTTCTATGTCCAGCGAGATCAGTTCTTCTAATTTGCTTCTTTATTTTTGTTTATCACGAAATTGTACCAAACCGGTGTTTGGGAGCTAAGGTTTGTTTTGGACGATGAGACACCGCCGCTTTTGCGGGTCTAGTGTTGATGTAATCACCGAACGCTTAGGACTGCAGTCGTGCACGTGTCTTTTGTTTGAGACCTTCAAATATGGTGCCTGCCGATGACCAGGAGTTGTGCTCGCGATATGTAAAGAGAAGAAGGAAGACTGTGCCAAATTAAGTCAGTGTTGTGTTGGTTCTGAGACGGTGTTGTTCTTGTCCTTTTTAGCTCTGTGTCTCTGGGTATTTCTACTATGAGTCGTCACCAGCTCGCCTGCGTCTTCACTCAAATTTCTTTAAAACTACCCTCTGCGGGCCGTGACTTATGTTCAGCTTCCTTTTTGGCGAAACTTCCCCAATCATCGTTGAAGGTGTACATGTGGATGCTTCTCAGCAAATTAGGAAAAAATCTTGGTCAACTTGAATGTGAGGCCGCTGTTCTTAGTTGGTGCCTGAGGAAGCAGGACATCGACCCGGAACGGTTTTGTTATCTGTGTGACCTGGAAGGCCTTTGGACCTCAAAGAAAAGAATCCTCAAAGCCTACAGAACTGTCGCGTTACAGCATCTCGAGGAAGTGCGGCAAGTGTGTGACATTCTTTGAACAATTTTTAGAGGGAATTATTTTCGGACTTCTTTTGAACAAGGTGTATGGGCAAAGTTGAAATCCCAGCATTTCGCGTCTTTATGGGCGGAGCAGAGATATAATTTACATGATGGACGGCTAGCGTCGAGACCTTTGGGTGAAACCAGGCAATCTTACACTGATAACCTGGAGCTTAATAATCCACTTGGAAGCTGAGTAATGAATCTAGCTAACGTTTCCCTTTCTGAGCCTGTTTTGTCAGTGCTAACCGATGACCCGAAGTTTTGTCCAAATGTGAAGTCTTTCAGACTTGACCTTGTTTCTTCAGAGCAGGCACTTGTAGCAAAATCGGTGGCCAGAACAGGAAGTTCTTGTTTCAAGCACAGGCAATGAAGATGCTATACAGACTAGTGGAATACTCTTATAGATTTGATTTGAGGAACTTCCGAAAGATAAGGCAGGTTCGCGGTGAGATGGAGCAGAAACAATTGGTTTTGCTGGAAATGGACAAGACGGGGACGTTTGCTGCAGTGACAGTTGCTTCCTTCAAGCAAAAAGTTCAAAATGCAATGGGAGCCCTGTTGAAGCCGTGTAGTGAGAATATTAACAAAAAAGTGAAAGCCGTTTACAACCCCCTGTAACACCGAATTGGAGCGCAGCTCTTGAGGAGGAGAGGGGAAGGGTACTCAGGGGAGGGTATACCTCTCCTCCTCCTCCTCCTCCTCCTCCCCTCATTCTTCAATCTCCTCCGGGGAGGGGGGGTCACGTGACCTCGGGGGGTCACGTAACCTGGGAGTCACGTGGACTCGGGGGGGGGGGGGGGGGGGGGTCACGTGACCCCCAGGTCCACGTGACCCCCAGGTCCACGTGACCCCCAGGTCCACGTGACCCCCCCTCCCCCTCCCCCGAGGTCACGTGACCCCGGGGGGGGGGGGGCTCGCGCGGTGCATTATGGGACATTTCCCATAATGCACCGCGCGGTTACGCCGACGCTGACGGCGACGCCGCTCAAGCCGGGAACGGGCGCCTAAGAGCTGCGCTCTAAAATGAAAGCCGTTTACAACTCCCTGTAACGCCGAATTAGAGCGCAGCTCTTGAGGAGGAGGATGGAAGGGTACTGAGGGATAGGATGGAAGGGTACTGAGGGATAGGTCACGTGACCTCAGGGGGGTCACGTGACCTCAGGGGAGGCTCACGTAACCTCAGGAGAGTCACGTGTCCTCAGGGGGTAACCCTCATGACCCTTGTGAGGGTGACCCTCGTGAGGGTAACTTTCGTGACCCTCGTGAGGGTAACCCTAGTAACCCTTATGAAGGTAACCCTCGTTACCCTTGTGAGGGTAACCCTCGTGACGGTAACCCTAGTGACCCTTGTGAGGGTAACCCTCATGAGGGTAACTCTCATAACCCTCGTGAGGGTAACCCTTTTCAGGGTAACTAGCCCTCGTAACCCTCGTGAGGGTTAGGAGGGTTGTTAGGGTTACTCACGTGGGTTACGAGGGTAACCCTCGTGAGGGTAACCCTCACTGATCTCAATGACAATTGCTGGATCGCGTTTGCCCGCTCCGCGAATGCGGTCACTGGCGGCCATCTTTAGGTAGAGGTATATCACCTATAGCCACGATACAGCTGCTGCAGCCACTTGGCAGCCGCCATCATCCATCCACGGCAGACGGCGTTTTGGCAGTTGTGGTGGCAGGCTGCTATCAAAATAGCGTGGGTGATATTACGTGATTGATTGAAATTGTTTGACGAAACATGTTTTTTGAAGATCGGCGTGAACGATAGCCCGGTCTTTGAGGACCCGGTAAAAGTTTTACGAAATCGCACAGCACCGGGGAAAAGCAGCACAGCACGCATCGAAAGTCGCATCGAAGAAGCATCGAAAGCAGACGCCAGTACGTAGTCTGCTTTCGATGCGAGCTGCGCTGCTTTCCCCCGGTGCTGCGCTTTCGTAGAACTTTTGCCGGGTCCTCAAAAATGAGGCTACCGTCCACGCCGGGTTTCAAGAATTTGCTTCGTCGAACAACTTCAATCAAGCACGAAATATCACCCACGGTACAGTGTACTAGATCTACGGCTATTTTATAGCAGCCTGCCGCCATTGCGCTGTCCACCATATTACTATGATGGCTAGAGATGATATAACTCTACCTAAAGATGGCCGACCGTGGCCGCATTCCGGTCCATAGGCAGAGCTGGTCAAACGCGATCCAGCAATTGTCATTGAGATCAGTGGTAACCCTCGTGAGAGTAACCCTCGTAGCCCTTGTGAGAGTAACCCTCGTAACCCTCACAAGGGGTACGAGGGTTACGCGCGGTTACGCCGACGGCGACGGCGACGCCGCTCAAGCCCGAAATGGGCGCCTAAGAGCTGCGCTCTAAAAGTCAGAAAGGATGCATGCCCTTGCCATTCTTAAGGAATGAGGATTCGATTCATTGATAACGAAGATCACTGACACAAAGAAAGATGCTGCAGCTGTTAAGTTCTTACTAAAGACCATAAACCTACTGCCCCGCTCTGTATTGTCAATCAATGAGAACGGTATTTGGCAGCGTTCCTTGTTCAATTTCCAGCAAACTTTTCTTAAAATGCTCGCAGTTTGTAATGTCCTGTCTCTTCGGAATTCGGAAAAGTTGACTGGTCTCGTGGATGCTTTCCATTCCAGACCGTGTTCCTTGGCCTCCCTAGATATTAAAGATCTTTATTATGTTTTGGACATGTCCGTACTCCTCAGTGGGGTGCGTCAGTTGTTAGATGATAACCTGGTTATGTTCCAAGCTGCTTCTGGCATTGTTGCTGAAAGCTTCATGTGTGTGTTGGAGATTTATTTAAGATCAACAGCGGTTGAGGTTGATAGAAAGTTTTCGGACAAAAACAGGGCGTTTGTATAGGGTCCTCTTTGGCACCGTTGCTTTCTGAAATTTATTTAGCTGTTTTAGACCGGGTAGTGGTTTCAAAAGTTCAGTCAGTGGTGCCGAATAGGGTTGTTATCAAGCGGTATGTCGACGATTATTTCATCTGCGTGTTTGAAGGACCGGATGTGTTCAGTTGGATTTCCTTTAGAAAAGATCAAGCTCCGGAAGTCATCTTCACCAGTGAAATTTGCACTTCAAACTGTATTCAGTTTTTAGATTTAATTTTTTTTTAAATCCCAAGGACTGCGCTGGAGCTATTGCAAAGCTTCCTGGAAACCGGTGCTGCCATTTCAAAGTTGCCACCCGAAAGCAGTGAAAAGAGCAGTAGTATCCTCTCTCTTCAAAAATGCTTTGGGCAGGCCTTGTTTTTATTATGTTCATGAGAGTGTAACTTTTCAAATGTCCCGACTGGTTGCTTCAGGTTATAGCTCGTCTCTCCAGTTGCGTGTGTTGTTTAGTGTTCTCTTTAATTTCGGTTCCGTTACGGTTCCCCGCAAGAAAATGATTTCAAGTTAAGTAAGCTCACTCGGTTTTCGGGGGACAAACATGGTTGCCAAAAAAATCATAGAGATCCGGTAACTAAATGTGAGATGGCAGTAGTGCACGAAATTCCTTTGGCATGTGGGTTCTCGCATGTCGGTCAAACTGGCCGCTGCCTTAACGACCGGCTTTTAGAAAATAAAAGAGCGGTTAACTCCTCTTCGGTCAATTCTGAAATTGTAAACCATCTCAGTGAGTGCAATAATTGCTACTCGGACTGGGCTGAGACTACTGTTGTTAGCAAATAAAAATATCTATTTAAGAGAGTTATTAAGGAAGCAATTATAATTACAGGCGCCGGAAATTGTATTAGTAGGCCCTCTTTGACCTTGAATGAGGAGACACGGACGTTCTTGTCTCTCTAGTCTATTTTCATGTCCAGCGAGATTATTTCTTCTAATTTTCTTCTTGATATGTATTTATCATGACATTGTGCCAGACAGTTGTTTTGGAGCTAAGGTTGGTTTTGGACGATGAGACACCGCCGCGTTTGCGGGTCTAGTGTTGATGTAATCACCGAACGCTTAGGACTGCAGTCGTGCACCTGTCTTTTGTTTAAGAGCTTCAAATATGGTGCCCGCCGATGACCAGAGGTTGTGCTCGTGATATGTGAAGAGAAGAAGGAAGACTGTGTCAAATTAAGTCATTGTTGTGCTGGTTCCGAGACGGTGTTGCTCTTGTCCTTTTTAGCTCCTTGTCTGAAGGTTGTTCTACTAGGACCACCAGCTTCATCTGCCAGCAATAACGCCCTGGTTACCAGAAGCGGAAGGACCTATAGAACATCCGCACGATATAGACAATAGGTCCTAGAAGAGAAGGTGTCATGTCCGGTGACTGAAAGAAGAGAACAAAGTGAGTCACGTGAAACGAGGGTTCGGGCGTGGAGACGTCATATTAAAAAGAGCGCAACACACGTCCGTTTCAATCCTCGTCTCATACGTTCTTGGGGGTCTGCACAGGGTGCGCGACAATAATATTACTATTGTTGTTTTTTACTCGTTATAACTCGAAAGACGTTTCTAGACAAAATGCTTACTATTTTGCATTCTGCTGTAACGCCTATGAAAACAGTGTCTAAATCTCTCAGCGAGAATGCAATTTTAATTTCATATAATGCTATGTTTGAAAAAAGATCACGTTATATCCCAAGAGCAAAAATAATGCGGTTTGACACGGCCGTCATAATTTCTGACGGGACGACAGCGTCATTTGAAGCAAATGAATGAAGTGGGTGGGAAATTATAGCCGTGTCCCGTTTGATCAAGGAACAAAGGCCAAACCGTGCTTGAAGACCTGTCACTTACGCCTTCTTACAAACCTTTTCTACGTCTGAGCGTCACAAACTCACCACGACAAAACCTGTTGGTGTACAAGAAATGCTGAAAATTGTAAATAATGTTTGTTATCATAGGTGCTGCGTTGAAGGCTGTGAAACATGTTCTTGAGTAAGCGCTGCTGTTGAGCTGCTGAAGATTGTGAAACATATTTGTGAACATTGTGGGACATGTGGGTAATACGAAGACCTGTTAATAGGTTGAATATTTTGTAACATATTTCTGAACAAGACGTGCTGCTGGCTTGCTGAAGATTGTGGAATATGTTTGTGAACACGAGGTTCTGCTGAGCTGCTCGAAATTGTGGAACATATTTGTAAACATCGTGGAAAATGTTGGTGAATAAGAGGTGCTGCTAAACTGTTGAAGAATCTGCAACATGATTCTGAAAAAAGGTGCTGCTGAGCTACTGAATATTGGGAAATATGCTTGTGAACAAGAGGTTCTGCCGAGCTGCTGAAGACTGTGGAACATATTTGTAAACATTGTGGAGAATGTTGATGAATAAGGGGTGCTGCTAAGTTCTTGAACATTCTGCAACACTTTTCTAAACAAGAGGTGCTGCTGAGCAGCTGAAGATAGCAGAATATGTTAGTGAACAAGAGGATCTGCTGAGATGCTAAAGATTGTATACCATGGTCTTGAGCGAGAGGCGCTGCTGGATTTCTGAAGCTCCTGGAACATGTTTGTGAACAAGAGGCGCAGCTCAGCAGCTGAATATTGTTGAGCATTATTTTAAAAAGAGGGACTGCCGAGCTGCGTGAACAAGAGGTGTTATATAGCTTGTAAATATTTGTAAACATATTTGTGACCTATAGACTCTGCTAAGATGCTCGAAATTGTGCAACATATTTGTGAAAAAGATACGCTTCTCAAGATTGTGGAAAATGTTTTGGAACAAGAGGTATCACTGAGAGGTTTAAAACTGTGGAACATGTGTGTGAACAAGAGATGCTGCTGAGTTGCTGAAAATCGAGGAACATGTTTTTGAACATATGGTGTTGTAAACTGCTGAATCTGTGGAACATGCCTGTGAACAAAAGTTGCTGCTGAGGTGATGACTCTTGTTCTGGTTCTAAAGTCCGGAAAATGTAGCTCCAACCATATCTCGAAAGGAAACCCGACGTTTCGGAACCAACTCGGTTTCTTATTCAAGGCACGTGGAGCAGCAGCAGCTCCGCGTGCCTTGGTGCATTGCTAAGGGACCAAACAGTTCCCTTGGCAATGAGCCACGGGACCTGTTTAGGTTTCCTGGTGAAGGCTGGATTTGCCACGATTCCAAGAAAAGACTTCTTCGGACATTTGTCTCTGTGTGAACCACGCCTGTGTCTGCGAAGTCAGTGCGATGGTCTAGAGTATCGCAATGTTCGGCGACGGCGCGCTCACAGTCAAACTTCCTCACGTCGTTCTTGTGTTGGCGGAGTAACTCGGGAAAGTTCTTCGTCTCGCCGATATAGGTTGCGGGGCACTCTGCGCATGGAATGGTGTGAACCACGCCCTGTGCTTTTTTTTCGGTAGGCGATCTTTCGAGATTTGGTTGAAGCTATATATTTCGGACTTCAATTCTCACCCAACCAGGCAGACTTCTGCCGAATATATTTACTTTTGATCTGGTTCTGGCTTCCCTGGGGGGTATGATCGAAAAGCATAAACACATGAACGGCTGTTCGCTGCCTCTTAGTACTACAGGATATTTTGCGCAGACGCCCGCTGTTCGATCCTCGCACGCCAACAGCCATAGCCTCGTTTGTGAGAGAAAGCCTGCGTCCTCCGCGAAGAGATAATAGAACCCCAACAATCGGCTTCATCTATACTTTCCGTGCTTACCCTCCGACCTAGAGGTACTAGAAAAATGCACCGAGGCGCTGCAAAGGGTGTGGAGGGAGGTAAATTTCAGGTGTGGCAGGGTGACGGAGATACAGTTTTGTTCGCCAACAAACAAAAATAACAATAAAGGAAGTTTCGGAAAGTGTCCACAGATCAGCGAGGGCGCACCTATCCTATCACCTTCTTCCTGTCATATGTTCTGCCACGTTCTGTCGTCCTGTCTCTGACAGTTTTGGTAGTCGCAACAAGACCGGATGTCACATCCTTTCCTCGTATCTATGATGGTATGCAACGGTGACGCATTCAATATAACATTTTAGGTAGCTAGGTCTGGGTATGCAATGCGGCATACTCCATGAATGTTTTCCGAGTGTTGCAGAAATTAAGGAAGAGTTTAGTGAACTTGTTAGAAGAGAAGGGTTATGTCATTCCTATTCAACAGCGTGTAATAATTGTAATAGGATTTCATTAGAAGGAGAAACTTTTTTTACCCACCTTTAGAAGACTTTTTTGTTTTCTCCAAATCGCTGTGAAGATTTATCCACTGGCAAAATCCTTCACCCACCAATATCCGAAGAGCAGATATCTTATATCGGCCATGATGCGGTTTTGGGTACATTTCTGAAATGTGAGCGAATCATATGTGTAGGGATTTCGAATTGAGCTTAGATTTTACTGCAGATATAAACAAACGCACCTTCAATATTCGTGATAAAGCAAAATCAATTATATAAATATTACATTAGAATCTACAAGAGCTTTCACAAAATGAAACAAATGTCGCTGTTAGTATATCTATTTCCAAGCTCTCTTTTATCTTGTGTATGGTGATTTACTCTACTTGAGGCGCCGGTAAGAGACGAATTAATATGTGTGCCTTCTTTGAGCAGAAACAACATTTAGCCCACAACAAAATCATTCACAAACCTAAAATTCTCTAGCTTTCGCATACAGCATTATATGTATGAGCTGCTACTGCACAGGCCATCAACGAATTGTGGGTAAACTATAATAAGGCAAGCGCGTGCCTTTGTGTCCACTATGACAAGCGCAAATTGGTGCAGTTCATATACCCACGCATTTGTGCCCGTGTTTCTCACGGCGCTTTACAGGACGTTTGAGATGTGATTCATAAAGAAGCTCATTTGGACCTACGAGGGCTACGTAATTTTAGCTGCTTGGAGTACCCTTTTAAACTTAGCATTGTCATGTGACCCTAACTCTATTCATGCGCTTTATTTTTCGCTTTCTGCGCGCTTATCCGCTGAGATGGTTTTACCTCGATCCCTTGAGATAAGTTGTCGGCATTAAGGTTGTACACCTTAGCCAGGTCCTGCAGAAATTCAAGAATATTGTGAAGGATACATTAGTGCTCAGTCAATTGGGATTCTTATCTATACATCATCAACAACGTCTGGACTACGATACAGTATGTACACGCCTAGAGCTGGGCAGTATCGTGGTACAATAATTTCGCGATAGTATGTGAGATATACTTTCGTGAATCCGTATCTCTTCATGGAGACACTTTAGAAACTTGTATATGTATTTGAGTATTGAAATTAATTTCCGATGCATCGCACGCAGTGCAATACTGTGGAACCCTTAGGCATCTCGTTACAATGTTTGTCAAAATTGACTCTCAGTTTTTGACCATATATTGAAAACCATATTTTCTTGTGCGAGGGGTCCCAGAATGTTTAGCACGAACCCGGAGCATAACCCCCTCTACAGGGAGTAGCCTTGATGCTTAGTATATCACAATAGCTAGCGTTTAAAAAAGGAGATTAAGAAAGATCACTTGTAGGAGTAGCAGGATAAGCTCCACCCAAAATACCCTATATTCTTTCCAATTTAAGAGAGTGAGTGCTGTAAAAAAGGCGAGCGGTAAGGAAAAAATCATCAGTCATGAACAGTAGGGAACGTTAGGGCGGGCTTACCTTTTTGCACTAATCTAGTTAAGGCCCCTGTTCTGAGTAACTCAAAGAAACTTAAAACGACAGTTTAAAACACATCTCACGCTAAAATAGTCTTTATTTCTGCCAGTCACCTTTTGTCAAGCAGTCGTTCGTCTCCACTTGTTCACCGGTGCAACAATCTTTTTTTAGCAGCGTTAGGATTGTCGTTGTGATAATTGAGTTAAGTAGGAGGTGCATAAACTGACAGAAATAGAGGAATACGAACACTATCATTTGCGTTCGCCATGCCAGAAAGAGATAAATAGATGGTAACTGTGGGAAAATAAAATTTTGGGTGTATTTGTGTCCCGGAATACATTTTTTTTTTTCGTTTCTGCCGGAGTCTCTCATGGATACCCCTTTGCACAAACTGAAATGTATCTCAGTAACTGCTATTTTCGCTTAAAATACGTGCCTCTCAGTATGTGTATTTTGGAACACTTTTGGAGTATTATAATATAAATAATTTAGAGAACAGTATTTATATTATTTTTATTAGCACAGTCTTCATTTCAAGTTTAGAGTATCTCTGCCGAGGCCGGGACAAGGGTATAGCCAAAAGTTGTCGTAAAGTGTTCGTTGAGGCATACGCATTTAAGATTAGAATTTGATTTTCTTGGTTAGTCTCCTACCAAAGTATTGCTCACCTAAACCGATACACTTGCCAAAACGCATCAGCACATGCTTCACTAGGGATGAATACCGAACACTTAGCACGCATACAAATGCTCTGGAAGCGACAGATTTTCAATTCAGGCGCCAGGCTGAGAGGCGCTAGCGGCTGCGACGATAACCTGAAGACACTGGAGTCTTAAGGTTATCGTGGTCGGGAATGTAATGAGTAGGCGCCATGCTTTGTATTCTTTCATTCCAAATACGACAGTACATTAGCAATACAAGGCACATCGCACAAACAGAAGAGCTCCTTACGGGCTAGAGTTTTGGTCGCGGAAGCTAGAGCCATCTCTGGCTTGTGTGTTTCTCAAAAGTGCTGTAACAACTGGACCCGTTTCTACAGTCACAGAATTTGCTTAACCGAAAGTATATGTTTTCTTCAAATTTCAATCCGCTTTTGCGGGTTTGTTTCTCATAAAAAAGAGGGGGGGGAGGGGGGGGGGCTTTCTTTTCCTTGCGTACTTGTACGGAGGTTTTAGAGCGCGTTCATCACCTGAGCGCCGACGGCCACTCACACGCTCTGCTGGCAGTCGTGAAGGCCTTCACCGTTGTTGTCGGTTTCCACTCTCCCAAAAGTATGAAAGGGGATAATGCGACAACAAAGAGGCGAGGAGGAGAGCCTCGCTGTTGGCGTGGTTGATTTTCAAACTGAAGACGGACGCGAGCGCACAGCATCAACGTATTTTTTAGAGAAGTGTAGTCATTTTTTTTTATCCTTGACGGCATTTTTTGTATTCTGTTTGAACAGTTTTTACTAGTCCTGTCGACTGCAAACTAGAAGTGTGTACAGTATTCCCCCGGTAAAATATTTGGTTTTGGTTTACCCGCTCTATGCTAAACCCTCTCAATCCCGTTGGAATTTTTTTTTTGTTCATAGAAGACCACATTCTCTTGATCTGAATTTATATTAAAACTGCACTGCTTACAGTGACCACGGTACTCCGGGTTCAGCATGTGTGCGTGGGTTAAGAGCGCATCCTAAAATTTACCACAGGATGTGATCTAAGCAAGTCTATCACACATAATGTACATTCATTTTTTTTAATGTAATATAAATTTCCCATATGCTTGTCAAGAACTTTTAATTGTCATTCAGTTACTTCAAATAAATGTGGAATCTACACGAGATACTTTATAGTAAATGAGTTGTACCTTGAACAATAAATTCGACAGGTGTTCAGCGGATTATTTTAAACAGTTGTAGAGTACCCTGTACAACATTCATATTAATTTTTGCAGGGACTCAACTACGCTCTAAACTTTTAGCAAGCAAAACCAACCGTCGACCTACGCCTTCACGTTGCAATTGTTTTTCAACGGATGTTGAGTCTTCAGGCTGCTTTTGAAATGCAAAAAGTACCCGTGCCCTCTATTTACGAGGCGAATACAAAGGCCCGGACCCATCAACTCCGACGAAAAATACATTTCCAGCAATTCGCTTTATCATGACCTTATAAACACTCTCATTAAAAACAGATTGACGTTATAAAACAAGCTCATACTAATGATCAAAACCTCCACTATATTTTCTCAGTGGCTCTCACAAAATTCCAAACAAAACTCTTTAGGTGCGCCGAGCAATGATACATACTTGTAAAAACACCTGTCGCAAAAAACGACGATTTTTTTATAAAATATGTTCAGGTACTTTTCGTTCATCTTGTATATTGCCGGCAACAGTCAATAATATTGTTAAGTAGATTTTTTCGCCAATCACATTGTTATGTCTAAACGAATAACAACCACGTTTCTCGTGTTGTAAAATTAGCTCCCATCTAAACATAGTCATGCAGTTTTATTTTTTGGTTTGTTATTCCTGCATTTCGGCCTTCCTTTAAGCATTGACGTGAATACAACATTTTGGATGACGTTTATTCACGCTTCAGTATAGCTGCCTAAGACTCCGACGGCTTTTTATTAGTTTATTCGCTGGCTCAAATTATCCACGGATTGCAGCCGTATATAGTTAACACCCGGCCTATAGATACACTTACGGGATATTGGATCACGAATCCCCTAAGAAGTCGCACAAGGCACTGGAGCAGCAGCTTATTTTTCATGTCGATGTTCTGTAAATATATAAGCAAGGAAATGTTTAAAATAAGAACACAATATTCGGAAAGACAAATTAACGAATATTTAAGGTGTGAATTTTAGTTTTATGCTTGCATTCGTGAGCTTCACCACTATGGCTATGGCTCTCAGAATAAATTGGAAATAAAAATTAACCTTCGAATAATTGATTTTTGTTTGTTACTGCAGATGTTTAAATACAACAGGAGCAAGAAGGCGATACCCCGAAACTCATTACAAGCATTATTATATAAAATGGCAAGAAATGTAGTAAATGACAAGAAATCTGTTTGTGAATCATTAGAACAAAGTGTACATAATGAAATAAAACAGCTGTTTTATTCCATTTTGTACAACGATTAACAACTAGCCCAGCTATCATCCTTAGAGCAGAGTATACTCCCGGATCAATTAAAGATGACGCGTGCTGCGCTAATCCATAACCCCGGATCAAAACACAATGTAAATAATTATCGCCTCATCTCACTGAGCTGCACATGTTGCAACATTTTAGAGCATATAGTTCATAAAAGTGAACATGTTTGACAGACGTCTGTCTGAATAAGATCAAATGCTGAGAAAGAAAAAAAAATTCACAGCCAATCCCTAAATGTGAAGGGGCCCTTCGTTTCGGAACCATCTCCGTTCCTTCACTGGGGGCGATGCGTCCCCTATTCCTTCAGTGCCTGGCTGGAAGAGGAGGAAAGCAAGGGGCCACCACCATCGTTGCCAGTACAACGTTTTGCCACCAGGCACTGCTGCTCTAATAGGGTCGAGAGAGAGATAAGCTTGATAGCCTTAGGTTGGGCGTTGACGTACTACCGGCACTGAACAAGTATAAGTACCTAGATGTTGAGTTGTGCAACGAGGCAGACTATCTGAAAGATCACTACGTTCATCTTCGCCAATCCGCCACACCAGAGCTAACGTCCTCCGTAAGCGCAGCCTGTGGAGCTGTAACGGATTTATAGTGAGCCGGGAAATGTGAAAGGCGGTGGTGGTGACAGGTTTGACACTCGCCAACGCAGTGGTGTGTGTACCAGGGGACGTGAAAACCACCTTGGAGCGCAAACAGCGAGAAGTGGGGCGCCAAGCGCGCCATGGCATGGTGGCGAATGAGGCAGTGCAGGGGGACCTGGGCTGGTCGTCTTTCGAAACGAGACAGGCGACAAGCAAGGTTTCCTACGACGGGCGGCCTCGACTCCTAGACCGGTAACGCTGGGCCAAGAGGCTCTTCGTATATACATATATGACTTCTCTGCATAGCCGTTGGCGGAAGCGACCACGGAAAGCGAATGGGAGACTCTGGTGCGTAAGAGGGTGCGGGAACAGTAGAATGTGCAATGGTTTGAGGCTGCCCGGAGAGATTGGACCCTGACAATGCATGCTGAATCAAAAGAGAAAATTACGGCAGAGACGCAGCTATACGACAGCAGCTTGGGCAGCCGCCTATTGTTCGAGGCTCGTGCGGGGGCCTTGCACACACTGGTATACAAAAAGCGCTTCTACACTAATATGCAGTCAACTGTGCGCCGAGTATGCGAGGTTGACAGCGAAACAGCGGAGCACATCAAACTTCATTGTTGGGGAATCCCACCATCTGCCATTTCTCCCACTAAGAAGCGAACCAACTGCACGGAGCTGTCCCACCTCTAGTGACAGCGCGGGGCATCTCGACAACAAGCGCGAGTGCCAATAATACTGGGGCCTCAGGGAAGACCATCGAGCAGACGAAAAGACGACTGAAAGATTGGTGGCATCAAACACAACACGGGGGCGCTGAATTCCCCCCCCCCCCCCGCCCCACTCCCCAGGCTTGAACACGATTAATCAAGCCCGCCCGTTATAAAGGGGAAGCAGCCGCTGTATCATCATCATCATCATCATCGCCCTAGGTCGCCGACAGTCCTAGGGCGCTACGGCTAAATCGAAGTCACAAAAGCTGTGCTAGCGGGCGAGCACCAACTCAACCTCAAATGAACAACGTCTACTTTGTTTTAAGTATATACGGTTACGGAGCTCGAACTAAAAGCGGAAGCGAGCACAATATAGACTTTTAGTAGACCGTACGCAGCGGATAGCGAGCCCCAGCGGGCGCGTACTCAATTCATGCTTCAAAGTGACTGCACGAGCTCCCGCTTGCAAATCGGAGTTCTAGCGTACGGTCTACTTGAAATCACTAGTTTTTTTTTTGTGAGCTATGGCAAATAGGAGAGGTTGGCGCGGCGATTAAAAGCGCCTGCTCGCACTGTATGTGTTTATTTCGCGCTTTTTAGATTATTTAATTTGACTCTGAACTACAGTGTAAGATAACACAGAAGTAGGCCATTTCAACAAAGCTTCGTGGCCAAGCGAATGCAGACCATACCGAAAGCCGGGCACAAAGCGCGCAAACCACGCGAAAGCAGACGACGCTTATCCCGTCAGATAATGATTATGATGTTGAACCCTGTTAAGATAGCGCTTTCAAGCGGTCGCCACAAGTGGGGCGCTGACGGCTCTTCGAGGGTGTTTTTGCTAGGTACAGAAAGTATAAAGGAGGAACTGTCATGGGTACAGTGGCTAGAGGAGGAGGTGTCGAGATGTCAGGTTCGGTGTCAGGATGCTGCGGTGGCGCTGCTGTCAAAACTGAGATGTTTCGTCCGCTCGCGTCCACTGCACTTCGGGTGCTTACTTTCTCCGCGAGGAAGCACCGCGTGCGATATGCGCTCCTTAAAATACTTTTGAAAGTTAAATTAAGTTGATCTCGAACTTGTAATTCCCATAACAAAAGAATAAACCTGCCGACGCTTTTGTTGTTGTCGTCGTCTTCGGCGGCAACGGCCAAAAGGAAGGCTTTCTTCTCTTTCTTTTTCGAAGAAACGTACCCCATGGTGTATCCGGTAACAAAGCAGTGTGTTTGCTGTTTTACCATTGCCGTTGTGTGGACACATGGGGCAATCTTTCCAGGAAAAGCCCCACAAACGAGCATTTCTGGCTACGGGAACGAGCCTCTCCTGGCGTGGCGTCTGCAATTGGCATCTTAAGGTCGATGAGCCTGCCACCTATCGTCGTCATGATACACCAGCGCGCCGCCGCACACGCAGCAAGCTGCGCTATTCTGACAGCTCCCTTTCTAGCCACCGTATCACAGGCGACTCATTCCGTCGACGAGTAGCTTCTAAAAGCGGGTATGAGCATTGTCTCGTAGCAGTTTCTTCCGGTTCTAATAGGTTTTGGTGAATTGCAATTTTTATTTTCTTTCGTCACGTGGTGTAGTCCGTTGGAGTAGGCCTAAGGTGAATCGCCAAGGCACCTGTTGATGTTTCCTGATGTGGTTTGAATATGCCATGATTCTACTAGAAGTATCTGCTGAGGGTTAGTCTCAATGGCGAGAATGGATGTTTTCTCGATCCATCTGGTGATCTTTGACAACGCACTCCTCAGCGACAGCGCCGCGCCCGTGGTTGAATTAGCGCACGTCGTTTTTATGCTGGCCGAATCTTTCAAAGAAGGGTTTTGTTTCACCGATGTAGGTGGCGGAGCAATCCGCGCAGGGAATCTTACAGACGAAAGCCTGTACGTGCTCTTTCTTTTGGGAGGGCGATGCCATGGGCGTGGCAGATGGCGCCCAAGCGTGGAAACAGGCTTATCTGTTGATGTTTCCTAACGAGGCTTGAACATGCCATAAATGGCATGTTCAGACCACACCAGGAAACATCAACAGGTGCCTTGTCAATTTATCTGCGGTATACCACAACGGACTACGCCACGTGATGAAGGAAAATGAAAAAAAAAAGTTCTTAGAATAGGAAGAAAATGCTGCGAGTCAACGTTCATACGCGCTTTTAAAAGGAGACGCTTCTCCTGAATGGACACAGACGCCCCTGCTGAAGGAACCGAGTTGGTTCCAAATCGTAAGGCCCCTTCAGATTTAGGAATTGGTTGGTGAATATTTTTCCCTTCTCATATAGTTTATAGCAATGTTGTAAGACATCTTAATACATATAAATAGTTTTCATCTATTCAACATGCTTTTATATAGGGCCACTCATGCTCCACGCACTGCAGCTAATAAAACTTTATGATGACTTGGTTTCAACTTCCGAGGGGGGAGCAGAATCGCACGCCAGATTTCTTGATTTGCGCAAGGTGTTTGATAAAGTGTCTCACACCTTGCTGCTACGCGAACTAAGCTCCCTTAACCTTAATGAAAACATATATCGTTGAATTGCTAACTATTTTTTTTCGGGAAAAGGCAGTGTGTGGTCATAAATGGTTAGTTCAGATTTGTTGGAAGTTCAGATTTTGTTGATGTGACTTGTGGCGTGCCTTGCTGTATACCTTGCTGTTGATGTGACTTCTGGTACTAATTTTATTTTTTGTATTTATTTATGACCTATCTTTGGCCAATATTTGTTACATGGGGCTGTTTGCGGACGATTGTGATTTAAACATCAAGGTATACAGTGTTCAGGATTCAGGTTTCTTTTTTTTTTTACAATCGGATCTCGATAAAATATTGGACTGGTGCAGCATTTGGGAGTTGGGCTTGAATGTGGAAGAATGTATGGAAGTCACTTTTGTGAGGAAACGAAACCTTTTTAATGATCGGGAATTAAGTAATAATACTGAAGTTAAATATGTGGGCATTACATTGTCAAGCACCCTTTCTTTTAATGTTCATATCAGTCAAGCTGCCAAGAAAACCAGGCACACATTAAATTTTCTCATTTTAATTTTACGCTGGGCTCCGCACAAACTAAAGGAGACTGTCTGTTGCTGTTTAGTAAGACCTTCACTGGAATATGCATATGTTTTGTGGGATCCGCCGCAGAAGTACCATGTAAATAAGTGTGAAAAACTTCAAAACTGTGCCGCGAGATTTGTAGCATGGAAATATAATAAAAACAATAAGATAAAGAAGACTAAACGGTTCTTGCTTGAGAACCTCTTTTAAGACACAAAAATTTTCTTTTCGCATGAGGTTCTTCAAAATTGTTAATGATCTGACAGGCATTGCCAAAAGCAACTGCATATAATTACCTAATTATGTTTTAAATCGTATCGATCATTCAAGAACGATAAGAAAATTTCAGTCGAACAGATTATGAAAAAACAAAATGTTTTTAAAGCGCAGCTCTTAGGCGCCCGTTTCCGGCTTGAGCGGAGTCGCTGTCGCCGTCGGCGTAACTGCGCGTTGCATTATGGGAAACGTCCCTAATGCAACGCGCGGGTCTCACTTGTGACTTGCGCGTTTCATTATGGGACGTTTCCCATATTGACGTCACACGTGACGTCACGAGTGACGTCACAAGGGTCACGAGTGACATCGCGAGGGTCCCGCGCGTTGCGTTATGAGAAACTTCCCATGATGAAACGCTCGGGTGTCACTCGTTACCCGCGCGTTGCATTATGGGACGTTTCCCATAATGACGTCACCGTGACGCCACGAGTGACGTCACGAGGAGGGGAGGAGGAGGAGGAGGAGTGAGGACGAGGGGGAGGGAGGAGGAGGAGGGAGGAGAAGGGGAGGAGGAGGAGGAGGGAGGTTGATGAGGAGGGAAGGGGAGGAGGATGGAGGAGGAGTGGGCGGGAGGGGAATGAAGGAGGAGTGGGAGGGGAGGAGGAGGAAGGAAAACGAGGGGGAGGGGAGATGCCAGCTACCTTTGTGCAGGCAAGTAATATCACCATTCATTAATCCCAGAGAGGCACGTATGAAAACATGGTGTACTCGTTCTCCAAGTACATGGATACGGGTCTGTGCTGTACCCACTTATCACTGTGGCACTTCAGACGAAGTTGGTAAATCGTGTGCCGCCAAGGTCGACAACGGCTTGCTCGTGGTAGCTCTGTATCTCTCGCCTACGGCACTCATCGAATATTTCGTACAAGACAAAGAAGAACGTCATAGCAGTCATGCAGGGAAACATCCCAGTGGCCCCGAGGGACGTGCACTCGCTGTTCTGCTGTGCCATCTCGGGGGCGCACGCTCAAGACTAATGCTGATGAAATCAAAAACGCCGAGCAGTCTTCGACAGAACCGACAGCAAGTAGGATGACATCGAGAGTATGACGTGCTCGTCAAAGTGTTGACTTTAACACTGTCTCGTTCTCCCGCCTTGATCTTGCTGTCCTTCTTCCTGGCACCGGCGGAACTTAGACAGAGTGGAGCTTCCAGATGTGAGAACTACATTTCTTTTCTCCGGACAGGCGGTGAGCGAAAATACCAGAATATATATATGGGCGGTTTCATTTGGATTCAGGCAACCCAGGGGCAGTCGTGTTTTTTTATTTTGCTTCAACTTTCTATATTTTGTGGCGCATGTTCCAAGAAGAACAATCCTTTTTATTTTAATGGCCTGACATGTTTAGTTTCCTGAGAAAAACAATCTCAAAAGAAGCGGGAAAGAACGACGAGGTTTTGACGATTGTCGTGTGTGGCGTTTTTGAATCACTCTCAATCTCAAAGTATTCAAAACAGAGCGTCTATATTTTTACTGTGATATATATGCAAGAAGGTAAAACGACATTATAACTACTATTTATTATTCGTCGCTCCAATCTTTGTAAAAATCCCCAAACATGCCTCCGCGAACAACTGCGACCTAAATTGCGGATTTGTTTTTGAGTCAACTATGTTTAGTATCGCTTTTAAAATACTACTACGTGTATAACCTTTCATTGCCTTCCAAATTAAACGAAGTTTTTGTTTTTATCTTGTACGAGTACTGAGAAATAAATTATGAAACAGAGAGGATTTTCACTATTGCGTCGCGTTCTCTTCACACCCTTTTTTTAACCAGAATACATTCCGTTAGAGGTATTTGCCTTGGTTTTGAGTTTTAAGCCTCTAAATATGCTAAAAAAGAGCAAATGCCGATGGTGGGTTTTGACGATTGTCGTGTGTGGCGTTTTTGAACCACTCTCAATCTCAAAGTATTCAAAAGAGAGCTTCTATATTTTTTTTATTGTGATATATTTGCAAGTCGGTAAAACGACATTTCTACTACTATTTATTATTCGTTGAACCAATCTTTGTAAAAATCCCCAAATATGGCTCCGCGAACAACTGTGACCTAAACTGCGGATTTTTTGTTTTTTTTTAGTCGACTATGTTTAGTTTTGTTTTTAAAATAATACCACGTGTAGAATTTTTCATTGCCTTCCACATTATGTAAAGTTTGTGTCTTAATCTCGTACGAGTACTGAGAAATAAATTATGAAACTGTGAGACATGGCAGGGCTGAGGCTGGGCGTAGAGGTAATAATTAGAGACTTTATTGAAGAGCTTAGGGGACTACATGTTAAGAGGACTAGAGGCGAAGGCGGTCTGTCACACAAAGCGAAGTAAGCGGCGGGCCCGGCCCGAGAACACAGCGAGGAAGACGGGGTAGAGCTGTGTGGGAATGCGGAGGGGAGACACTTGAGATGGCGGTGGCGAGAGCGTACGGGCGAGAGGGAAGGGCTTGGGAAGCATAGTGAGCGCGGTGAGGTGGTGGGTTGGTGTTGTGGTCTTGCGGTGGGGAGACCGTGGGGCCCATCGAGGGGGGCTCGTGGTCGACTCTGACTATACGACGTGGGCTCGCTCACATCCCACACCTCCCAAAGTTGTCCAAGTCCACTTGGGAGAGCATTAGTCACTCAAAAAGTCTCGAAGCCAGGAAGGAGGCCTTCGAGCACGCTCTGAGCGCGCTAGAGGCGTTTGATCTTCCGCGACTGGGTCAATGGAGTCGGGGCTTGTTAGGTGGGACTCGTTTTGCGTATCCTCGGGATGCGCGGGGAAAACTCTTTGACTGTCCGGTTCGAGGAGTACGTCTCGGCTGTCGGGCGGAGATTCTCCTGAGGGCTCGAGCAAGGTTTCGTCGACGTAAGGGTGATGGAACGGCTTGATCTGGCTTGCGTGGGCGACTTTCGTGTCGGTTGCCGTGCGCGACACGCCGTCGTCGCTGTACGAGACACGCTGTAGAAGATACGTTGTCGGCGTCTTCAGTTCCAGAATCTGGTAGGGCCCTTTAAAACGGGGTGCCATCTTCTCGCAGGTGGTTGTGACAAGCTCTTGGCGGCGTAACCAAACAAGCTGCCCGGGATGAAAGTGCTGTTGCTCGCGATGTGCGCGGTCGTACCGCTGGCGACGACCATCTCTTGCACTCTCCGCGTTAGCGGAAGCCTGCGACCTAGTTGCGCAGAGGTTGAGGAGACGATCCTCAAGGCTGGTTGTGTTCAAAGGGCAGTGTCGTTGGCGGGGGAGCTTGGGCGTATAGCCGTAGAGAAGTTCGAAGGGCGAAAACTGCAACGACGCGTTGAATGCAGTGTTCACTGCGAAGGCAGCCTGCGTAAGCTGCCTTTCCCATGTTTCCGGCTGAGCGCCACAAAGCTTTCTTAGCACTGCGACGAGGGTTGCGTTCTTCCTTTCAACGAGGCCATTGCTGGCTGCTCTGTAAGCCACTGAATAGTGCAGGGTGACTCCATGATGGGCCATGAAGCGCAGGAACTGTCTGGACTCAAATGCACGTCCGTGGTCAGTCAGGCAGTGGTCAGGGGCGCCATACACATGGAATACTTCGTGGAGGTGGCGTATGACTTCCGATGCCGACGTGGTTGCTTCTGCGGCGGGGACGATGTACTGAGTAGCGAAGTCGATAACATTGAGGATGTACTTGGAACTGTCGGCTGAGCACATGGAGACGTGATTCATTGCGATTATGCTGAAAGGCTGTTCGGTGGTTGGCAGTGGCGTCACGAGGGTCAGCGGCACCCGGGGCGGTAGCCCGCCGCGACACCCCCCCCCCCCCCCCCGCTCTCGCGTGGCCCACCGCGACTCCCCCCCCCCCCTCCCCACTCCGCTCTCGCGTGGTCCACCGCGAATCCCCCCCCCCCCTCCGCGACACCCCCCTGAGCCCTGCACCCGGGGCGGTCCACCCCCCCCCCCCCCCGCACCCCCCTTGTGACGCCACTGGTGGTTGGCATGGAGCCCATGAGTCCGACCAATTTTGTAGTAGGCCTGTTGTTCAGCTGGCAGGTAAGGCATGACTCGACGTAGTGCGAGACGGTCGCTGACATGCGCGGCCACCAGTAGCGGCACTCGACCTTGGCGAGAGTTCTAGTGAGGTCCATGTGTCCGCTGCCGTCATGACAAAGTTCCAGGACGTGTTGACGCATTTTGGCCGACACTGCGATGACACTGAGGTCAGCGGAAATTCGGCGGTAGAGGACGTCGTCTAACACGAGGTACTCGTCGTTGGCATCACCGCTCGAGGTGAGTTGTTGGCGAATGACGGAGCAGTCACTGTCTTCTCTTTGCATGTCAGCAAGCGCAGTGGTAGGAGTGACTGTAGCACAGGAGAGACGAGATAGCATGTCTGCTACCACATTCTGACGTCCGGGCCGGTGTTGCACCGTGAAATCAAATTCTGTAAGGTCCATGAGCATGCCAGTGAAGCGCCGCGAGGGCTTCAGGCTCGACGTCAGGCAGGCGACTGTCCAGTTGTCTGTGATGAGGCAAAACTTCAGGCCGATGAGGTACTGGCGAAATTTGTGCGCAATTGCCCAGTGGACAGCTATGCATTCCCACACATTGCTGTGAAGGGGTTGCTCGTGGGTCGAGAGTGTGCGGCTTGCATATTCAATGAAGACTTCTCTTCCATTCTGCATCTGCGTGAGCACAGCACCAAGGCCAACCCCAGATGCATCGATGGCCAGCGTAGTGGGTGCTGCGGGGTCGAAGTACGCCAAGATTGGGGCTGAGCCGCTGAGGTAAGGCTGTGGCGAATTTTTTGGAAGGCTGACTCGCACGTGGTTGTCCACTCGAACAGTCCCAAACGGATGATCGACTGAAGTGGAGCGGTGACTTTGGCGAAGTCCTTGATGAACCGACGATAAAATCCGGCTGTTTGGACCCACGACAGAACGGCTTTTGGAGTCTGGGGCGTGGGGATCCGATTCAGAGCCTCCACTTTCGCGGGGTCCGGAAGCTTTCCTTGGGAAGACAGGATGAATCCCAAGAATCTGATTGATTCGACTCAAACTTGCATTTGGAGAGAGACACTTTGAGTCCGCTGTGCAGCAAGAGGGTCAAAACTTCCTCAAGCAGATCCAACAACTCAGCGAAGCTCGTTGCGAAAAGCAGGACATCGTCGAGGTATACTCTTGCGCCGCATTTGGGATGACGTGGCTTGAGGCTTTCAAAGATGGTGTTCATTGTCCTCTGAAAGTTTCAGGGGCATTTTTCAAGCCAAATGGCATTCTTGTCCACTTGTAGGCTCCCTGATGCGTCACAAAAGCGGTTTTCTCTTGATCCTCTGGGCGGAGGCCGATTTGCCAATAGGCACACTTGAGGTCTAGGGACGCAAACAAGCAACATCCGGCGACGTCGTTCATGAGATCATCCGCGAGGGGAAGGGGCTGGACGACGCTGATGGTCAGCTTGTTGAGCGGTATATAATTTACACAAAGGCGCTTCTTATTCTCGCGAGTCACGACAACAACGGGAAATCCCCATGGTCCAATCGACGGTACGATGACTCCCTTTTGAAGGAGCTGCGCTGTTTGCTTTTCAATGAACGAACGGTCGCCGGAAGTGCAACGATACGGCTGACGGCTGTAGGGCTGTGCACCTTGCACAAGGTCGATGGTATGCTCTACCTTTTCATAGAGCCCGAGGTCATGGTCACTAGTGGCGAAGAGTGGTGCGTGTCGATCGAGAAGGGCTTGAACTCGATTGCGTTGGTCGGGGAGCAGTTGCGTGCCGATTACCGCCGGCTGGGGCAGAATCGCACTGGTCTGTGGTTCTTGGCAAGGCGTAATGTGCATGGCAGTTATCTCTAGCAGTGACCATGCTGGCTGTTCTTCTGGGAAGATTGGGGAAGTCTGCAGTCCGTCAGGAGCACAGGGCATGCGAGACTTACTCAGGGCGGAGTTCTCGAGCAAGACTGCGTTGGCCATGCGCGGCAGTAGCTTTTCCTGGCAGTCGATGATGATGTTGTTTCCCGGGTGGCGAAGCTGCGATGGAAGTGGAGGGCGGACGAGCAGCTCCACTTGTGACGCACAGAACCAGTACTCCCCCAAGATCAATGGCAAGGGGTTTTGGGGTAAAACTGCTGCTTCCACCAGTCCGGATATGGCTCCGACGGAGATGCGAATGCAAACGGAGCCAATCGGGGTCACAAAACCTCCTCCAACCACCCCGAGTGGGGGTTTATTCCAAGGGAGCAAGTTCGGGTGGCTGACGAGACGTAAAGAAATTATGCTCATCTTCGAGCCGCTGTCGGGAAATGCATCATCCGGGCCCACGCCAGCGACTGTGACGGGGACGATCATGCATGCGAATTTAGAGCCGGGGGGTTCTTCAGGGGAATAGGTGCTGAAGGCTGTGGCGTTAGGCTGTGTGCTTGGGGTGACCTGATTTGGGGTTCGTGATTTTCGAGGCAGGGGGCATTTGTTGGCGAGATGGCCAGGGTTTTGGCAGTTGTAACAAATGGCTGTTGCCAAGTCCTGTCCTGGGCGAAAGGCTGGGGCTCCATTTCTCGCTTCAATGTCCCGGTATCGAGCATTTTGTTGCTCAACTGGAAGCGTTGAGATTCGTTGCGGTCGTTGGGGCTGCGGGACTGACGATGTAGTAGTGCCGGGGCTTACTAGAGGCGCGGGCGCGGCGGCAAAAGGCGGTGATGGGCGTGGTCTAGTCGAGGGCAGGTTTGGAGCGGCAGAAGCTCCGGGTGCAGGGGGCGTCGTAGGGCTTCGATTGTGATCCATGGTGCGGTCAAGATCCGTGACGATGGTCATGAAGAGTGACACGGTGCTTGGACGCTGCACCGCGATGGCGGTGGCGACTTGCCTATCGCGGAGACCCTGAATCACGTACTCGAGTTGCTGTTGGTCGGTAAGGGTCACGGGACACCTCGCGATGATCTTGAGCTTCGCGAGCGTGTAATTGACGAGGCTCTCACCCTGTGCTTGCTGTCGAGCGGCCATTCGTGTCTGCCATTGAATGAGGGAGAGCTTTTCGCCAAATTGTGCCTGGAAGGCTTCTTTCCATTTGGGCCAGGTCTTGTCTTGAACTGGTTTCCGGTTGTGACTTTCCAATCGGCGGCTGGTCCTCGGAGTTTTCCCAGCGCAATGGCTAGCAGGGTTGAGGGCTCCCACGAGGCAAGTTGTTGGGTGCGCTCGAGGTCTTCCAGCCATCGGCGAGCGGAAATTCCTCCGTCTCCGCTGAACGTGGAGATCGTAGAAGACAAATCTGGAAGGGTTGTTACGTTGACGGTTCTTGCCGGGATCTGGAGGCTCTGTTGTAGGTATGCGGTTAACAACTGCATATTGAGGACGGGATCGGCTGTAAAGGTTGGCATGGTTGATGTGCCTGGCTGCCCCGCTGAACTTGAATCGGGCGGAACCGCTCCATGGGCGTTGGCTTCGGGTAGTGGCTTTGTTTCTGCGATGTTGATTAGGAGACGCTCGATAATTTCCTCTTTGTTGCCGGTATTATCCAATTGGCGTCGACCGAGCTCTTCAAGGATGAGATCCGCCGTGAAGCCGGAGAGCTCTGCGGCAGTGGCTTCCTCCCAGTTGATGAGCGGCATGGCGGACGGGAGAAGAGGCGAAGAGGGCGTTGGCTGGTTGAGGCGAGTGGGCGAGTCGGCTAAGTTTCGAAGGGCGAGGAAGACTTTTAGGAAAGACTCGAAAGCTAGTTTAAAGTTCTTGAGGTCGACTGCGCCAGATGTGAGGCATGGCAGGGCTGAGGCTGGGCGTAGAGGTAATAATGAGAGACTTTATTGAAGAGCTTAGGGGATTACATGTTAAGAGGGCTAGAGGCGAAGGCGGTCTGTCACACAAAGCGTAGTAAGCGGCGGGCCCGCGGCCCGAGAACACAGCAAGGAAGACGGGGGAGAGCTGTCTGGGAATGCGGAGGGGAGACACTTGAGATGGCGGTGGCGAGAGCGTACGGGCGAGAGGGAAGGGCTTGGGAAGCATATTGAGCGCGGTGAGGTGGTGGTTTGGCGTTGCGGATCTTGCGGTGGGGAGACCGTGGGGCCCATCGAGGGGGACTCGTGGTCGACTCTGACTATAAGACGTGGGCTCGCTCACAAAACAAAGAAGGTTTTCACATGGTGGGAAATACGCCAAAGGGACAAGGACAGAGAAGTGAGGCACACAGGACAGGGCGTCCCTGTCCTGTGTGCCTCACTTCTCTGTCCTTGTCCCTTTGGCGTATTTCCCACCATGTATCAGAACCAACTAGCCCAACTCGCAGTCCTAATAAGGTTTTCACTTTTCGTTCAATTTCAGCACGCTGCATAAAAAAAACATTTTTAATTTTTTTTCTTCTTTTTTTTTTGCGTCGCGTTTTCTTCACACCTTTCTTTTACCTAGAATACGTTCCGTTAGAGGTATATGCACTGGTTTTGAGTATTAATCGTCTAAATATGCTTAAATGATTCTGTTCTGTTATCAACATGAATTTCGCATTAAAAATATAAAATATCATATTTAAAAATCTAGGTTTCCAATAGAAAGCGTATTTTACTCTAATATTTTACAATATTATGCTTTGATATTTCTAACGTAGTATATATTATGTAGCGCTAAGGTTTAGACTTGAGGCCCGGCGGAAATTAAATCATGGCACCGGCGGAAATTTTCTGAAAACGCGCTTTCGGCAGTTGCGATTTTATAGTGTTTAGACGTCTGGAATTGCAAACTTGTTGTTATACGGCCTAACCAGATCAATGTCTTTTATATGATTATTTATTAAACGTCCCTTAGATTATTATAATAAGGAATAAAATATACAGCTATAACCCATAAACCCACCATCATCATTTTTAGCGTATTTAGAGGTTTTAATCTAAAAACTAGTGCATATACTCCTAACGGAATGTATGCTGGCTAAAACAAATGTGTAAAAAAAAGGCGACGCAAAAAAAATTTTAAAAAAGCTTTTTTTTTTTTTTTTACTGCGTGCTGAAATTGAACAAAAAGTGAAAACCTTTTCTGTTTCATAATTTATGTCTCAGTACTCGTACGTGATTAAGACACGAACTTTACATAATGTGGAAGACAATGAAAGGTTCTACACGTGGTATTATTTTAAAAACAAAACTAAACATAGTCGACTTAAATCAGCAGTTTAGATCACAATTGTTCGCGGAGGCATGTTTGGGGATTTTGGCAAGGATTGGATCAACGGATAAATAGTAGTTAAAATCATATAAGTAGTTAAAATTTCGTTTTACCGACCTGCATATATATCACAGTAAAAAAAATATAGAAGCTCTCTTTTGAATACTTTGAGATTGAGACTGGTTCAAAAACGCCACAAACGAAAATCGTCAAAACCCACCATCGGCATTTGCTCTTTTTTTAGCATATTTAGAGGCTTAAAACTCAAAACCAAAGCAAACACCTTTAACGGAATGTATTCTGGCTAAAAGAAAAGTTAAAAAAAAACGCGACGCGAGAAAAAAAAAATAAACTAGTTTTTTTTTTTTATAGTGTGCTGAAATTGAATGAAAGTGAAAACCCTTTCATAATTTATTTCTCAGTACTCGTACGAGATAAAGACACACACTTTACTTAATTTGAAAGGCATTGAAAGGTTCTACACGGGGTATTATTTTAAAAGCGATAATAAACATAGTCGGCTCAAAACAAAATCCGCAATTTAGGTCACAGTTGTTCGCGGAGGCATGTTTTTGGGAAAGGTTCAAAGGTTCAAAGGTGTTTATTGGCTAAAACAACCATACGACCAAGAGCCTGAGGCAATCAAAAGGCAGAAGCCCGTGCATACAGATGCTGATTTTTACAAAGATTGGAGCGACGAATAATAAATAGTAGTTATAATTTCGTCTTACCTACTTGCATATATATCACACTAAAAAAATATAGACACTCTCTTTTGAATACTTTGAGATTGAGAGTGATTCAAAAACGCCACACACGACAATCGTCAAAACCTCGTCGTTCTTTCCCGCTTCTTTGAGATTTTTTTTTTTTCTCAGAAACTAAACATGTCAGGACGTTAAAATAAAAAGGATGGTTATTCTTGGAGCATGCGCCACGAAATATAAAAATTTGAAGCAAAATACAAAATACGACTGCCCCTCGTTGCCTAAATCCAAATGAAACCACCCATATACACTTTATATAGTATATATATACAGGGTGTTTCACGAAAGGTGGACAAGTTTGATATTGCGAAAACTACGCGTCACAACAAAAAAAGGCTGGTGTCGTTTTGGTCGTGGGCCAGGGGCCTATTTAGGAAAATTATTGAAGTCCGGGAAAATTAGAATGTTCATTATTTTTGCGTAATTAACTTTTTAATATTGTGTTTAAGGGCATGGTTTTCAATTAGAACATTGCTCAGCATCATCTAAAAACACTAAATCAACAAATTACAGAACGATAGAAGGCACGCGAAGCATTTTACGGCTTTCTTAGAAACCGCACAAATTCGACGGGTTTTTAAGTGTTGGTTTGCAATCGGAGCACATCTCGGCCCCGACGGCACCGCGCCCCGTGGAGAAATAGTGCAACCAACCTCTGCTGCGTTCTCCTCGCGCAACGCAGCAGAGGTTGGTTGTACTATTTCTTTACGGGGCACGGTGCCATTGGGGCCGGGATGCGCTCCGATTGCAAACCGAAACTTAAAAACCCGTCGAATTTGTGCGGTTTTTTAGAAAGCCGTAAAATGCTTCGTGTGCCTTCAATCGTTCTGTAATTTGTTGATTTTGTGTTTTTAGATGATGCTGAGCAATGTTCTAATTGAAAACATGCCTTTAAACGCAATATTAAAAGAGTTTATTACGGAAAAATAGTTAACAATCTAATTCTTCCGGACTTTAATAATTTTCCTAAATAGGCCCCTGGCCCAGCATCAAAACGACACAAGCCTTTTTTTCTTGCGACGCGTAGTTTTCGCAATATCGAATTTATACACCTTCCGTGAAACACCCAGTATATATATCCCATTATATACACGGTGCAGCCTGTCCCTATGGGGAGGAGTGGTTCCCTAGATATCTTGGAAGACGGGCCCTTTCCGACATTTGCAAGCTGAGATGACGTGCCACGTCACTGCCGCAATGCGGAAATAGCGCGGGCCTTAAATCAGCAACGGTTGTCGTCTCCCCAGTTATGCGAATTCGAAACCAACAGTAGTCAACAGAGAGCTGGTCAAAAATTGAGTCCGCCGAAACCAGTGGCCGGGATGGTCTAATCGCATTCTGTTTCCGGCTCTTGCCGAGCGCGGACGCAAGGATGGCTGGCTCCGCTGGAGCTGTGATAACGGCCTTATCGGGCCGCGGTTTTTCTGCTGACGAAGTGCCCCAGGACTACCGAAGCTATCCGAAGGGCGCTCGAACCGTACGGAAGAACAGAAGACGTCATCCGGGAAGGCTGGCATGAAGACGGCTTTCAAGGCGTAGAGTCCACTACACGGTCAGTGCGCCTGAAGCTCAAGGATGGCGTCAGCCTGGAGAAGATCCCGCACCAACTGCGCCTTCCCCACGGTACGGCCTTGGTAATCGCCCCGGGCCGAGCCCCCATGTGCCTGCGCTGCCGGAGGACTGGACACGTTCGACGGGAATGCAAGGTGCCGCGGTGCGAACTTTGCCGGCGCTTCGGACACGAAAAGGACGACTGTGTCAGGACATACGCCTCAGTAACAGAAGTCAAGGCGGTGGATGAACTGTCCGAACACCTTATGGACGAGGAGGAAGCCGAGGTCACGGCTGGAGGCAGTGCGCCGGTCGACGTAACCGTCGACTTGCAACGCCCCTTGGTTGAAGCAGCCACTGCAACCGCCGACCTGCAATACCCCTTCGTTGAAGGAGCTCCAACGAACACCGCCCCTTCCGCTACTGTGTTGACCCAGGCCGATCCGGCGCAGGCTCTCGTGGAGAACGGACTTTCGAGCACGAACCGTGTCGGCGGCAACACGCCTCTGAGGGACACTCTCCCAAGTCGAAAGACAACGACGACAGGACAAGGCGAAACCAATGGCGTCGAGCAAATGGAGTTTTTCCACAAGACACCAGCAAGCCGCTCGGTCAAACTCTTCAAGGCGAAGGTGTCGGCGCGGAGGATAGCCAAGGGACACCTGACCAACGCCTTAAGTGGAAGCCTACAGGCCAGTGGAAGCAGAGGTTCGACCCGAAGCAACGCATCCCCGAACCACGCAGGCGAAAGGACTCCCAGTAGGTCCCTCTTATAGTGTTTGCATTGACCGCGTCTTTTGTGGCGACGTCATGAGTATTAAGTTCCGGCCGTAAACATAGAAACAACAATTAGCATATGCCCCACCTAAAAATTATTTCATTCAACTGCGTGAGCTTGATCGTCAGGAAGAGAAAACAGTGGTTACTAAACACGCTCCTGAGCGAAAGAGCCGATGTAGCACTGCTGCAGGAAACAAAACTTACTTCCGGACACATCGAGCAAGCGAAAAAGTTTTTTGAAAACCTTTATGACTTCCGGTATTCCTGCGCTATTTCACATAGCGCTGGCACTGCAGTTCTTATCCGAAAGCGTAGAGGCATCGCAGTTCTCCCAGAATGGGAGACTGATCAAAGCGGCAGGGTTTGTGCCATAGATCTGCTCTACAAGAATGATATAATTCGTGTTGTATCGATTCACGCGCCCAACCAACCTGCAGAAAGGAAAGCCTTCTTTAGCAACCTCCGCCAGTACGTTAACACTTCGGCAGCAACTATAGTAGGAGGTGATTTTAATTGTGTTTTTCAAACAAAAGACTCGTCTCGAGGCATTCAACAAGATGCCAGTATCGCCGAACTTAAAAAGCTGCTAAGGGATTTTGATCTTCAGGATGTCACCGATTTTGTGGACAGCCCAAACTTATTATACACACACTGGCAAGGGCAGTGTCATGCGCGACTAGACAGGATATATGTGTCGAGTGGCGTAGCAGGGACAACGACGGGCTACAGCGTCAATCCGGTAGCCTTTTCAGATCATGCAATCGTCGCGGTCGTGATAGGCAGCCAGACAAGAAAGAAAAAAAATTCGTCATCGTGGCAAACGTGGAAACTGAATGATAAGGTACTCGAGGACGAGCATCTGCAAAGGGCGGTGAAAGACCTTATCGCAAACATGACGGGTCAAAAAGAAGCAAACGCTATTAACTGGGAGCTACTGAAGGAAGATATCAAAATGTGCGTAATGTCGTTTTGTCAGGAGAAAGCATTAGAAAGGCGCTCAAAAAAGCTGGGACTGATCAAGCTACTGCATACGTTGGTACGTGAGGAAAGTAAGAACCCGGGTTGCTTTGCATCAGAGATAAAGGACTGCAAGGCACGACTATTAGAACACCTAGAAGAAGAGTATCACGGAGCAATGATAAGGTCACGGCTACGCACGCTAGGCAGGGCAGAGGACCCGACTAAACTTTTTAAAACGCGAGAGCGGGAGCGAGCGTGTCGAAACCAAATCGATGAACTCCAATGCGACAGTAACATTGTTTCCGACGCTGATGAAATCGAGAAAACATTTGTTTCTTTCTACAATGAACTGTTTAATCAACCTACAAGCTTTAACCATGGCCTTGTGGAAAAATTTTTGAAAGGAATGTCTAAGGTGCCGGAAGATGTAAGAGAAGTTATTAGCGAGGAGATTACGGAGGCAGAGGTATGCAGAGCTATAAAAGAGCTAGCACCTCGGAAGTCCCCCGGTGTAGATGGCCTTGGCGGAACGTTCTACAAGCAGTTTGCCGGAGAACTGGCGCCTATATTGACCAACGTTTACGCCGATGTTTATAAAAGAAACCTACTTCCTCCATCAATGAGGCAGGCCGTAACGGTATTGATACCTAAAAAGAAAACCAACAGATCTACCAGAGGGTGTGAAGACTACAGACCTATCAGCCTACTCACTACTGACTATAAAATACTCGCGAAAATATTAGCTAGGCGTTTGGAAATTGCCTTCAGAACAGTTGTGGGCGAGCACCAAGCATATGGCTTTAAAAATAGATCGATAACGACAAATTTGCATGTGATGCGGACTATTGCCGAAACCGCGGAGGCATTGGGACGTCCTACTGCAGTGTTACAAATTGACTTAAAAAAGGCCTTTGATAAGGTTTCCCATTCCTTTCTCTTTTCAGTCTTAGAGCATTGCGGGACAGGGGACTTTTTGTTAAACTTCGTGAAAATATGCTACAAGGACATAAGCACGCGCCTTTTAATCAACGGTAGCAAGTCGTGCTCTATCCCCGTGCGATCCTCAGTAAGGCAGGGGTGTCCGTTGTCACCCATTTTGTTTGCTATTTATTTAGAACCCCTGTGCAAAGCCATCCTAAATGACAATAATATTCGTGGAGCACAGCTGGGGAAAGCGTCAACAAAACTTCTTGCATACGCTGATGACGTCACTCTCATTTGTGCGACACGGAAAGAAATTATACTCGCTCTGGAGCACGTACAAAGCTTTTGTGTCGTTTCCGGGGCCGAAATGAACCGAAACAAATCGTCCGGTTCTTGGCTGGGACCATGGTCATCAAAGCCTGAATCCTTTCTGAACATTGCATGGTCGGAGTCTATAGCAAATTATTTAGGAGTAGGGATGAGTGCGGAGCAGCTCAGCACAGGCGCGGGGAGAATTCACCTGAACACTCTTAGAACGAAGGTTATGGAATGGCATGGGAGAAACGTTCCTCTTCTAAGTAGAAGCTACATCTGTAACTCGGTGTTTTTTTCTACTGTTTGGTATTCTGCTCAAGTAGTGCCGTGTAGAACAAGTGATGTGCAAAAATGCACCGATTTTGTGCAACGTATGTATGGGACTCGTGTTTCGAAAGAATGAGAAGGCAGAATCTTTTTATTAGCAAAAAGAAAGGAGGGCTTGGGTTAGTCAGTCTAGAGATAAAGCTCAAAGTTCAACGTTTTCTTGTGTTTCGGGATCGTGGAAAGAATCCTGTAATGGAGGCGGCATTGCGAGCTTTAGGCGGGCAGTACTTTGCCCCCATGCTTGGGGAGGCTGAGGAGATTCCCATAAAAACATCGACGCTGCGGTACTATCGGGAAGTAAAGGACGCAGTGAAGTTTTTCGAGCAACGATTCTCGTGGGAATACTAAACAAGGTGAAACGAAAACGTCTCTATTGGGACGTCATGATCTCCAACTGTGCCCTCTGCCTTTTGAGGAAACTCTCCAGCACACATTTCTGCACTGTACCAATGCCGAGCTGTTCTGGGCCGAGCTCCGAGCGGAGCTAAAAGTTGAACTGTACCCCAATTGGTTCGACATGAAGTTTCTTGACGCAGGCAAACATGAACGTAGCCAATGCTTTGAGCTACTGATCCTCATTGGCTTACATGCCATCTGGAACTCCCGAACAGATCACACCTTAGTTCGAGTGGGGGGCAAGCCTGCCTGGCGTCACTTTCTGGAGGGGTTCCACTACACCTGTTCAATTATAAGGGAACCTCCTTTGAGGAGATGGAGCATTGGAGTGCGCTGTAGTCCCACCTCAAAGGGAAGTGGTCCTAAGGCCCGTTTCGGAGAAAATACTGTATCGTGGATTTTTTGAATGTATGAAAATGTACCTGCGTGTGTCTAAATCATTCACTCGTTTTACTATGTAAATAGTCCCAATTTTACAATAAAAACACAAGCCAAGCTGGCAAGAAAAAAAAAAAAAAAAAGAAAAGCCGGGATGGTCTAATCGGTTAAGGCGTCACCCCGGACAGGCGAAGGTTGCGGGTTCAATCCCCGCTCCTGGCCCAATTTTTCGCCAGCTCTCTTTCCCTTTCCCTTTTCCTAACTTTAATGCAATAAATTCAATAATCACCTTCTCCCCTCTTCGTTCACAATGTATATATATATATATATATATATATATATATACATATATATATATCAGATTGTTTAACACGGTATATCGCAAAATCGAAATACAGTACTACAAGAGAAGAGCAGGAGGAGGAAGGAAGGAGGGGAGGATGATCAACAGAGGACAGGGGAAGAGCACGGAGGACAAGAGGAGGAGAGGGTACGGATGAGGACGAGTGGCATACCCTACCCTCCTCCTCCTCAAGAGCTGCGTTACAGGGAGTTGTAAACGGTTTTTATTTTTTTCTACGCACATTAGTAAATGAAATTTGTTACCCGAGTCTGTTTTACCCATGGCAACGTGTCTTCACTTATCTCAGGAAGTGGGCCTGATTTTTAATGTTGTTATTTATGCTCAACGTTTAGGTATTATCTTTTTTGACCGCCCCTGCTGTATATTCAAGTGCCATTTTATGCTTGCTTTTGGGGCGTTTTTTAATATACATAGGCTCTGCCTGCTATAAAACCGGAGCTTCTGCGCTGCAGGTCTTATTTCTGTAAGTAAATATAAAAAAAACCTCCGTAGCATGGATATCCTACGAATTCACTAGCATTCAGAAACAATAGTACTCGCGATTATTGGCAATTTAAAATTATTGATACGAAGGTAAAACGTATTAGGGCCTAATAGACACAATACCTACTGCAGTGTTATTATTAACAGAGATGTAAGACGCATGCAACATATTATTGCTCGGAGCGTTGGATCTGACTTTAGAGATAATATAGAGAAAATAACTGAATAAAAAGGTGTTCCGAATTTGGTAGAAGTAGACAGAAACGAAATTGGTCCATAATTAGTTTGTATAAAATGCACGACCAATGAAGCAAGTGAAAATACTTGATTGGCTACTGTAGTGCCAAACACTGCAAGTTTATTCTAGCAGAGTAAGATATTTTTCCTTCATGATAACTTTGGCGTTTAACTTTATTTTCTTCAAAAGGGGGACAAACAAATAGAAGGAAAAGTTGCTGTCGCGGCTTGACGAGGACCTCACACTCGCTAAAGGCCCGTTCACACACTTTCGACTGCTTAGAACCGAGTGCGTTGAAACCTCTTAAAATTTCTTAGAACGCGGGAACACACTGGCACGCTGGCGCCATCTATGCGGTGGCCCTGGAACTGCATTTCACTAGAGAGAAAGTTCTGCGTGATTTTCTAGGTCCAATGTGCGTAATATCTATGAGAATTGGTCGTTTATGACGTTCACAAAAGTTTTTCGAGCCAAGAAAGAAAAGATGATGCCCGAGAGAAATAGAAAATATGCGGGACCGCCAAGTTTTCACTGCTACCTAATAGATGGTGCCAGTGTGTTCCCTCGTCGTAAGAGATATTAAGAGGTTCCAAGGCACTCGGTCTTAAGAGGTCACAAGTGTGTGAACGGGCCTTTACAGTTCTAAGCTGGAACAAGGCATCGCCAAGTTTAAAGTACAAACTTTAATCAAATTAATAAATATCTTGTACATTAGATATGACTAAAATAATACTAAACAGAACTAATGCGGAGGCTATGTTTTACTTCTCACTTCACTATTCACTTTTATTTTTCAGAAGCGATATCAACAGCAACTTTCTTTTAGTTTTCTTAAAAAAATGAAAGCCGTTTACAACTCCCTGTAACGCCGAATTGGAGCGCAGCTCTTGAGGAGGAGGAGGGAAGGGTACTGAGGGGAGGGTATACCCCTCTTCCTCCTCCCCCCTTGTGATCCCTCCTGCTACTCCTCCTCCTCTCTTCCCCTCATCCCCCTCCTCCACCCCCTCCTTCTCCTTCACCTCCCCAGGGTCACGTGACCCTGGTAACGTGACCTGGGGGGTCACGTGACCTCGGGGGGGGGGGGGGGGGGTCACGTGCAACTCAGGTTGCATTCTATGCAAGTTGCATGCAACCTGGGTTGCCTCAGGTTGCAATCAATGCAAGTTGCATGCAACCTGAGTTGCATGCAACGCGCGGTTACGCCGACGGCGACGCCGATGGCGACGCCGCTCAAGCCGGAAACGGGCGCCTAAGAGCTGCGCTCTAAAATGGGAGATGCAGATTGAAAAAGAGATATGGTCTACAATTTTATATAACGAAAAAGAAACTTGGTAATTGAATTGTTCTTTGCCGTAGTTGGTTCTTATTTCTGGTGTCTTCCGGGTGTTTCTTCTCGGTGTTCGATCTGAGCTCAGACCCTTTGGGCTTAGGTGCAGCTCCTTCTCGTATGTCAGTCGGAGATTGTTAATGTAATATATTTTGGTAGCCTTTAATGTATTGTATTGTTTGAAGAGTGGGTATCTGCGTACGTCTCAAGGGTTCATCTTAATGTTATCAAACATGTGAAGTAACCTTTTCGAAACGATTACTATTTGGTTGCAGTTCATTTTGGTTGTACCGCACACTAATACGGCAGATATCATAAAAAAGCGCAAATATAATAGAACGTTTTAACCAATCTTAGAATAGTTTATGAATTATCTCTCTCTCGCCCTCTCTCTTTCTTTCTTTCTATATGATGTGGGGATTCCTGCGATCTCCCTTCCCCGATGGCTGCGATAACGGCCGCGGGTCGGAACACTCGGCCTCCTTCGCCGTGAGCTCCGACCTGTTCGTGAAGCGTAGGAGAGCCGCCTGGCTTGGGGGGCTCTCCTCCTCACTCTTTCTCGGGGGGACCGATTTCCGTTCCCCCGCTCGGCTGCGGATCACTGTTGGCAGGCGAGGAGGTTACGCCTCTGGTTTTCCCGCTTTCGGGAAAGGGACTCGTCCGGGTGACCGCGAAAGAGATCGGACGTGTGTCGGCGACTTCTCCGACGCTTCCCCGGTCTTGGCTCTCCGGAACCCCGCGTCTGACAGGTAAGGACCTTTTCTTACCTTGCCGGCGCGGGGTGCATTTTTGGATAAGGGCATTGTAGTTCTTTTAGAAGAGTATTATAATAAATGCTCTTTGACTCTGTCCTTACTCTGGTACGTGTGTCTTCTCTTCCGCTATATTCGAGAGAGTGAGACAAGGTAGACGATCATTGGCACCGACGGAGGTAATATA
This sequence comes from Ixodes persulcatus, assembly GCA_013358835.2. Classification (NCBI taxonomy): domain Eukaryota; kingdom Metazoa; phylum Arthropoda; class Arachnida; order Ixodida; family Ixodidae; genus Ixodes; species Ixodes persulcatus. The sequence continues at coordinate 125,641 of JABSTQ010010790.1, forward strand.
TCGAACCGACCCGCGGTAATGTAGCCCTAAGAGTCGTCTATATTGCCGCGGAGATGTGGGGACCGCGCTACTAGGTTTGACGTCTCCTTTGAGCTATCGCCGCTGTTGAGACAACCCTTTGGTTACTCTATCGGTACCTGTGTTAGTTGGTAGCTAGCAAATCCCACAATATATAGAGAGAAAGAGAGAGATATATACAGTATCTTTTGATAATTAGGAGCAACGTTTGTGTATATTCGTAAACAAGTTTGTGAGACAGTGGGACACATGCATCCCACTTTCCAAATTTCTGATGGAGCCGCGCATCGACTGTCCCTTTTTTTCTTGTTACTTTACCTAGTAGAAAAATCAGAAAAATATTTGCACATTTGTTTTCCATTCTGAACGATTCATGGCATCGTAATGTTGCGAACAAGACTCAGTTCACCACACGTTCAACAGTCGCGTACTACAGCTTGACTCAGCATGGTCATTCTTGGATTTGGGATGTCAGGTGAGTTTGACCATGTAATTTCTTATACAGTGACTCGCTCTTATTCTATGTCTCGAGTTATATCGAACTTTGTGAGAAATATCAAAGAAAACTCGTGTATTGTGAAAGTCGAGGATCTCACCTAGTGCTCATGCTGAGCCTACCTCGTCTAGGTAATGGGTTATAATTTGTTCATTACGGTTGACAGAACCCCAATTTATTGAAGCTCAGTCTAGCGAAAGGGCACAATTTATCGAAGCACGGCGTAGAGAGAACCTCAGTTTAGATAAATACTGTCTATAAAAAAAGAGCTCTGTTTGTCGCTGGATCTTTGGCTTTCGGTGTTCTCGACGCTCGCGGGAGCGTCGAGCGACAAGCGTCGCGTGTATCACTGGACGCGCGCTCACCTACCCGGGCATCCCGTCCACGGCACATCGCGTCGGCGTCCTTCAGTGTATCATTACTGAAAAAGCTAATTCGTGAGCCATGCTATATATAAGACAGAATTCTATTACCTAAGTTCGTTGCCATTTGCTCTAAACCGAGTTTCTTGATTACGGGTGTCAATAAACTGGGGTCTGACAAAGGGCGCGGTGTAGCCGATTTCGATAGCACGTAAAATATCCCCTGTTGGTGTATCGGATGCCGTTTGTTGATTTGGCACGTAAGAACCCCTACATTTCACCTCGTCAAGAAATTTTAGACTTGATACATCGCTTTCGAATTACTTAGTGATAGGTGCGTCCAGGCATGTGGACACGATTCCTAGTTTGACTAATTTCTAGCGTGAACTGCGGAAAAGAAGGAGACCTTTTCTTGAACGTGGATTGTAGCTCCAAAACACATGATCATTTTTAAAAAGGAGCTGTTTATTCAGGAACTGTATACAATTATTCGTTGCCAATTCCCACGTACATTTTAGTCCACCTAAGAGTAAAGTAAATAAGCGAACTATTTCTGTGACAGTAATGTCGAAGTAAGTTCGGTACAATTCCCCAAAATAAGAAGGAAATCCTCCAAATATTGAAAAACTTTCAGCACATTCATTTCGACCAAAGCTTCAGAAATACGCTTGCCCGCTCCAGATAGAAAAACATAACACAATACCGATGCTACGGAAGACCCATCAAAACCATTAAAACTGAGAGCCCTTGACTGTAGATAACATTCCAGTAGAACCGAAAATTCATTGCTGTCAATTCCCGTGACATTATCACCCCGAATCTTTCCTGCCTCTTTTATTTTATGGCGGACAGTATTGAAAAGACCACAGTGGGGAACTAAGATATACAGTTCATCCACATCAAGAGAGAAGGCTGTGGTAGCACCCTTCAAGCCCGTCATAAGTCCTTGCACAATTTCACCGGAGCTTCGAGCGAAAAAAGGGTCGTCACTGGTTTGTTCGCTTAGATGACGCAGTAGATACTGGCTGACCTGAACTTCCCCAAGAGTTTTTTTTAAGAAACATTAGGTTCGTGAGTCTTCCCGGTAAAGAAGACCTCCAAAAAAGTTATTTCCGCCTCGGGAGCTGCCTTCTTAGCGCTACCAAGATTCAAGTCCTTCAAGAGGCTCTGCGCGGCGCTCTTATGTTTTGTAGAATAAAATTGACCTGCTTAACGTTTTTTTCGATAGCCGCTCAAGCCGTGTCTTGTGAAAAGTATTCCTACATCAGAACTTAACCTCCCTCCTTGCCCGCTTGTACAACAATAATATTATTTTCTTTCATAAGACCGACTACTTTTGTAACGGCCGATTTGCCATTCACACCTCGACTTACATTGCGCCTGAGACGATCCACTCATTCACTGATGGCTCGCTCTCTGTCCTGTTCCCGGACGCGGCCAGCAACTCGCCGTATCATTTCCAGGGCCTTGTGTCGCTTTGAAGATGTCTCTAAGCTTTACTTAGGACCCTTGTCCAAAGTTACCCACTCATCTTCCGACAAAGAGACATCACTTAGGACAGTGATATTGTTCGCACTAGTGGTCACGTTGCTTCTCTTGGGTAGAATATTCAGCCGCGTACGCTGCCACGAGAAATCTGTAGATTGGGCCGCCATCCTCCTGTACTCAGCAATCAGCTAAACGTGATTCATTCCGTTCTTAAACCAAGACCCGTGACCAGTCCTAATACATCCGTACCTGACGCCAAAGTTCAGACTTTTTAATCGTGCAAATTCTTCTTGCGTGCCCCCATGATGGTTCCAGCATTCCAAAAAGTGGCCGCGGTTACAAAGGGACAAACTTCCTTTTGATGCAATTCGTGAGACACCGTGACTGGAATGTAGAAACGTGCCGTCCGCCATAAGATAGAAGAGTAACGACAGATTCGATTAAAAAATTCTACGGGAATTGACAGCGATAAATGTTTGGCTCTACTGGAATTTTATCTGTCAGTTTTAATGGGCAGTTCTATGTTCACAGAGATAGGATCTGTATTGGGTCTTCCGTAACATCGGTATTGTGTGATATTTTTTTATCTGGCGTGGACAAGCGCATTTCTGAAGCTTTGGTAGGGATTAATCCTATGAAAGAGTTTCAATATGTGGAGGATTTTGTTTTTAGTTTGGGGGATTGTGCATAAAATATTTTAGACATTACTGTCACAAAAATAGCTCACTTGTTTACTTCACTCTCATGAGTAGTAAAATTCACATGGGAAGTACCACTGGATAATTGTATACAATTCCTGGTTCAGCACCTCTTTTTTTAAAAAATGATAATGTGTTCTGGAGCTACGATCCGCGTTCAAGAAAAGGCCTCCTTCTTTTCAGCAGTTCCCACTTAAATTTCTCAAACGATGAATCGCGTCCACATGCCTACAAGCAGATATTACTAAGATATGCGAGCATAGACCTTGTGGAGACTCAAGAACAGACAACCGTTTCGCTGGTGTCCACAACCGTTCTAACCCGCGCTCGTCCTGAGCGCGCGCTAGCTTCACCCCCTCACGAGCCATCTTTATTCTCTTCCTTTTTAAATCCCCACAACCTTCAAACAGTTTTGACCTTCAGCTTGAGCGTTTAAAGAAAGCTGGTTATCCGTCTCACCTAGTTTCTAGCACTGGTGAAGGCGAGCGGGTTGAACATGAATACATAAAAGTGAAAGAATAAAACACGGAGGACAAGCACAGGACAAGCACAGGACAAGCACAGGACAACCAAAGTGGTTGTCCTGTGCTTGTCCTCCGTGTTTTATTCTTTCACTTTTATGTAGTTTCTAGCGTTTCTAAAGAGCTCCTAAAAAGATTAAACATTCGAGCGGCGAAAATTCTAAAAAACAGAAAGTAAAGATGCCAGTGCAGGTGGTGCCCTTAATGCATAAGATGTCGCACAATTTAAAAAAGGTAGCTGCCAGGCACAAATTTAATGTTTTGTATCAGCCCCTTGCAAGCTTTCTAAGGTCTGTGTGGCCGTAGCACAGGAAAAATTATATCCAGTGTTCCAAGAAACATGTTTCGAAGTACACTGAATGTGTTAAAAAGGTGGTCTGCGAAATTTGTTTTAGTTGTGGTTGTGTTCGTATCGAACAGACGGCTCGTTGTTTTAATGATAGGGCGAGGGAGCACAAGCTCCCTTTACGTAACAATTCTGGGGGAATCCCGCGGAGTGTAAGCGTTGGGGTTGCGAACCGCCTTTAGTTTCGATGAAATTCGTTAAATGAGCGATTGAAAAAAGAGACAGAGAAATCATTGAAGCCTTCTTTATCAGAAACGCGGGGGAAAAGTGTATGAGCATGCTGTCAGTTTTTCTGCGGGATAAGGAAGTGTGTTATTTAGATGACTTCATAAAGTCTTCCGATACGTTATCGGTTCATGACCTGTTATCGGTATGGTAAATGGCAGTCTGGCTGATTGAATGTGCTTTCGAAAAATCCTGTTCTTGTCGTACGTGCTTCTCCCACGCGCACTTTCGTTCGCGCGTGGAATGAAGCACGTTCGCGCTTTTAACCTGACACGAACGAACTACACCGAACCAATGTTTTATTTCAGCCTACCAGACGATCGAGATGAAAGCGATAGGGACGGCGATTCAACCAGAGGCGACGACGTCATCCCCGAGCTAGCTCCTGTCGAAAACATCACAGCCTACAGGTAAAGAAGATGCAGCTTGGCCGTCTACAAGCTCTACGTTGAAGGAAAAAGAAATCCCACAAAACTAAGAAACAAAAAAAAAAAAACGCAAACGTCACGTGCTGGAGATTAGGGAGTTTTAGAATAGCGCACGCTAAAGCTTTGCGTACGCAAAGAATAGCGTCGTCACTACTGCGCATGCTCCGAACGCAAACCAGGTTTTGCGCTTTGCGTGCGCAATTTTAGCGTGCGCTATTTCTCGGAAATAGCGTGCGTACGCAAAGAGTCTTTGCGCTTCTCCAAGGAGGATTCGTGATGAGAAGTTGGCTAAAGCCAAGACGAGCAGAGTTAAAAAAATGGCGGCTTCTAGAATTATGTCGGCGGCTGCTTTGGCGGCGTCGTGAGTGCGACGTAGGCGGCATCCTCGCGACTGCGATTTTCGATACGGGACGACATTGTACTCGGTTTGGCAACGATCACCGGCAACTTGATGCTTGCGACGCGCGAACATTTCTCGGCGAAGGTACGATGTGCGAAGGTCAGTGCACGAGACCTCTCTTGCCGAGGCGACGCAAGCGGACACGACCGGTCAACCGCTCGCGTCGCATTCTTATCTGTAAACAAATCTAAAATGCTACTCTGGACCAAAAAACTTGTTTTCTTCTAAAGTTTCAGCATTTCCTGTGTGAAATGAAAATTGTTACTGTGTCCTGGTGGCGTCGCAAGCGCTAGATGCTTGGGCTTTTGCGTCGCGACAGAGAAACGCTATTCTAAAACTCTCTCGCGTCGCGTGCGCTAATTCAAGCGCTAAATTTAGCGCTAGCGTGCGCTAAAATTGCGTACGTTATTCTAAAACTCCCTATTGACGTTGACATCGCCCAGGAAAACCACATTAAAGATGAAGTGGATGCAGCCGAGTCTTTGTGGAATACAGACCTACCTACACAAAGTGTCAAGGACCCCGCAGATCCAGATATGCGGTACTCTGAAAACTCATCGAGACATCAGGCGTCGTCAATGCATTTGGGTTGTATTTTGACGAGGAACTTCGGGATGCAGTTTTGCAAGAGACAAATCGTTATACACATAAGAAATGCCGAGTGGGATGGAAAGACCTTACCAATAATGAGCTCAAAGAACATTTAGCATGTTCTTCTTGATGAGTATGCCCCCTCTGCCTCACCTCTACTTGTACTGAAGCGCAGAGAGATGTTATTTAACGTTTCCGAAATCTCAAACGTTAGGACTTAAAAAGAGTTCAGGCGATAATGAATTGTCTTCATCCCAATAACAACAAACTTGAGAAGAATCGTGGGAAAGACGGCTTTGATAAGCTTGCAAAAGTGAGGCTCCTGGTCACTGCCCTCAATAAAAGCTTCCTTGCGGAATATACACCGTCAACGCATTACTCAATTTACGAAAATACGATACCCTTCAAAGGACGGTCATCGCTAAAACAATTTATGCCGACGAAGCCCATAAAACGGAGCAATAATATTTGGTGTTGTGCTGACGCTAAGACGGGATATCGCTTAGAGTTCCAAATCCACGAGGGAAAGGATGCCTAGGAACTGCCTGATCTCTCACTGGGTGAACATATCGTTCAGCGCTTTTTCATTTCGTTGAGGCGAGCAGTCAGTTGTTTTTTTTTCCAACTATTTTACATCTACGCAGCTGATGGAAACGCTCAGAGAGCGAAAGGTGTTGGCTGCAGGTACATTCAGACCAACACGTAATGACCTGCCAAAGCAGCTAAACAAGGACAGCGAGCTTCTAAAAAACCAGCACCGCTGGTGGTCCTAATGATATCTCACGGTATACCAGTGGCGTGACAAGAAGAATCTGCATACAATGTCCTACTACCATTGCCCAGAAGAAGTCGTAGAAGTAACGCGGAAGCTTGCCAGTGTCACCAAAGTCGGTGTGTCCTGCCCGAGGGCGCTTTCGGACTATCACAAGTGAATGGGTGGTATTCACTACATTTATCCCAAGACGAAACCCTACCCATCGGACCGCTGGTGAAAAAAGGGGTGTTGTTGAATTTTTTACTATATACTCGATGCTGCTGCTGCTGCGGACGCCTTCATTCATGTACACGTCTATGGAGAAAGTTGACCACATGTGGTTTCGTCTAACGTTGGGACGCCAGCTCATCTACGGACATTTAGAGAGAAGCGCGCTGCGGCAGCTTTTGTGGACAAGAAGATGGGCAGCGAAGTGGACATGCAATGGCTGGAGTGCCCAACGAGCTTCGATTTGAAGGGCGTGACCATCATGCTAAGAAAAGTAGCAAAAAGCGAAGGTGCAGGTGGTGTCACACGAATATCAAGGAATCGAGGACCCAGAACACCTGACAATCATGGGCTGTTCTGTTTTGCGTCCAATGCTTCGCACTTTTCCACAGGAAACAATGAATGCTTACAAAAGCAACTAGAGATGAAGGCGTGCATGACATTCGGCGAATACTAAGTGTTGTTTTCCCTAGAACATTTGCGGAACGATTGCAGCTGAACTATTTTCTTATTGCTTAGAACATTTTGATAGAGGTGAGTGAATAAACGAATATTTTTTTTTGATAGTAGTTTGCTCTAGCTAGCCTTGAACATGCTTGTGAGATACAGGTGTCCAATTTCTTATTTTTGCTTCTGGAGGTGATGGGACATATGTGTCCCACTTTTTTATAAAACCTATACGTAGTTAAATATTTATAATTTAGGAGAAACTTCTCAAGGTCTGCGCGGTTAAGAAAGTGCACAAACAACACGCAAGAGTCAATCCATTTTTTTTGCGCCTCGTAAAGCGTTAAAGTAATATATTTTGGTAGTCTTTAATACATTGTAGTTTTGAAAGAGTGGGCATGCGCGTAAGTCTAGTGGGTTCATCTTAATATTATAAAACATGAAAAGTATCCTTTTCGGAAGCATTACTATTTAAGTGTAGCTATTTTTTTTTTTTTTTTTTTTTGTTGCACCGCACACTAATACGGCAGATGTCACTCTTGAATAGTACAAATAACAGGGACTCAAACCGTAACCGTAACCGAAACCGAAAACCGTTTAGAACGAATTTTTTTAGTAACCGTAACCGGAACGAAACCGTTATTTGAAATTTATAAAAACCGTAACCGTAACCTAAATTATGTACCGGTAACCGGTTTTAGCCGATAATAACCGAAAAATAAAAAGATTAGTTTTTCTCAAGCATGACCTGGAGGAGGGATCTTGAAATGTCGTGGCAATTTGATAATACATTTCCGTTCAATCTTACTTTAGGATTAAAATACTTAGTTGGAATCAGCGGTCGTGCTCATAATAAAAAAGTCTATATTTCTAGATCTGCCACACTCCTACATCGCTACATGTATTCAGTCCGTGTCGCTTTTAGAATATTAACTAATAGGTTAGAATTCTCAGATGCCCTTCTAATTCACTTCTATCAAAATCACCGATGTCCCTGACATGCAGTAGCCAGTATGAAGAAACGAGGTAAATTGACCATCATGCAGAGCTGGCGGAAAAAAAAAAAAACCTGGTATTCATTCAGTCTGAAACGTGTCGCGACTGACGATTTTAAGACAACACAGAAAACAAAAATGTCGGAAGTTTGGCATTGGCGTTTTGTATGATATATATATATATTTTGCCGCGAGCGCAGCTGACCAAGCAGGCAGCGCGCTCGTGGCCTAACGGTTATCGCGCGTGCCTTACACGCAGAAAGCTAGGGTTCGATTCCTGGCCGCGGGGACGTATTTTTGTTGAATCTGACACTGACGAAGTTCTGGTAAATTCGAGAACCATGTTGCTCGTTCGAGGTCGGAATGTTCTACACGCAGAACCTTCTACGCCGAATCTTCCAGAACCCCATGCGTGTACATAAGGGGCTCCGCGTGGCGAGCCGCAGTCAGTTTCGCCTCAGCGTTCGACTCTGCTGTCACGCCGACTTCGACGCCCGCGACGCTGTGCTTTCTTATGTTCTCTTTTTTTATTTTTGGGCACAAGTTCGCCCCATTAAACGTTTGGTTTCCTCAGTTATTATCGCCTCATCAATTGTCATTCGTGACATTTTGGTGGAGGTGCGGGGTACCGCATGCCCGTGCAGCGTTCCCCTCCAAGAGCGCGCAGTGCAAGTCCGATTCCAAGCCCGGTGAGAAGACCACACTCCGCGGAACCCGAAACTCGCACTAGCCGAAGCATCAAGGGAGAGGATCCTGAATACGGTTTGCTGCTGGACAAGCCCAAGCCGAAGAAGACGACGATGGCCAACCCGGCGCAGAACTCGGCCGCTTCTGCCGTCGTATACCTGCCCGTCGCACCCCGAAATCCGACGCCTTTCCACGGGGAGGCCCACGAGGACATTGAAGACTGGCTGCGACACTACGAACGGGTAGCCCGCCACAACGGATGGACGGCTGAGCAGTGCCTCCACAACCTCTACTTTTCGCTTGAGGGCACTGCGAGGCACTGGTTTGAAAACCACGAAGCGTCCTTCACTACGTGGGAGTCCTGCGCCGCCGAGTTGAAGCGAACGTTCCTCAACCACCACCGTCGGCAGCGAGCGGAGGACCTTCTCCAAACAAGGGTGCAGGGCCCCAACGAAAGCGTGACCAGCTTCGTAGAGGATGTCATGCGCCTATGCGCCCGAGCCGATCCGGAGGCAGCCGAGGAAAAGAAGCTTCGCGTCCTCATGCGTAGCGTGAAGGCTGAAAGTTTCGGGGGCCTTGTCCGCAATCCCCCGACAACCGTCGACGGTTTTGTGGCTGAAGCCACTAACATCGAGCGCGCGCTGTCGGCCCGAGCAAGCCATTACCATCGACTCGCCGGCGTGCCTGCTCCTCCAACCGCCAATCTTGCCGACTGGACCTGAACACCAGCGGTGTCGACGGCCTTCGGGAAATCGCCCGCGACATCGTCCAGGAAGAACTCCGCAAGATACTTCCCGCTGCGGATCGCCCGTCCTCACTCTCGCTCGCCGAGGTCGTCCGAGAGGAAGTTCACCGAGCCTTCCAACCTGAGGTTCCGATCAACACGACGACGCCGGAGGAGCCGACATTGAGCTACGCCGCCATGGCCCGACGACCGCCGCGAGCTAACCGCCAGGCCACAGCGTCACCCCGACGAGACCCTGCGATGTAACAGTATCCTCGACGCCAGGAAGGACAAGTCCAGGACGTCCGCCCGGAGCAACCCTCGCCGGGGAAGACCGACGTGTGGCGAACGGCCGATCGACGCCCGCTCTTCTACCACTGCGGGGAAGCCGACCGTATTTACCGCGGCTGCCCCTACCGTCGACTTAGTCTGCGTGGTTTCCACCCGAACGACCCACGCCCGAGGTACGGCGAACGCCCTCGCGATATCGAGGAGTACCTCCGACGCTCGCCCTCTTCAGTGCCGTCTCTCCGCCGTGAATCTCGCTCGCCATCGCCACGACGTTCAGCGTCTCCAGCGCCACGACCCCGCCGAGAGAGCCTGTCTACCCTACGTCGCCGGGAAAACTAGGCGCGGCAACGCCTGGAGGTGGCGTTGCCGAAGACGACCGGAGTAAAGAGCCTCCAAGAACGACCGAGCCCTCCCACTCTCCCGACGCTGCGCATTGCAACGACGCTCCTGCTTCGGTGTCCAACAACCCACGTAGCACGAGAACGTTCTGAGAACATTCCGGGAATGTTGAAAAGAACATAGGAAACATTCTTGGAATGTTGCAAATTTACGTAAGAACATTCTATCAACGTTGTCAGAATGTGGTGAAGGCACTTATCGCTACATTCGGGGAATGTTTTGAAAGGGATATTTTTAGAACGTTCTGAGAACGACATGGGACATTACCAGGACATTCAATCAACATTCAAAAATCCTAACAAAGTTTTAAAAACGTTCTCAAAACATCCAAAGAACTTCTGCAACTTTCTTTAAATGCTGCGAATTTATGCTGGGACATCCTTTCCATCTCCTCGGAACGTGGCGTGGATACATCTCCGTACGAAAATGTCAGATATGACCCTGATATATTTTATATACGGCCATATATGATAATATAAGTAGTCAGATCGGGAAATATACCGCTATATATGGGAGCAGATACGCCCAGATGCGTCCGTATAAGTGCGTAAATACGGCCATATCTCGCCAGATACGCGTGCAAATATTGCCCCTGATAATGATATATGGGCCCATTTCGGTCGTGCAAGCAAAAGTCATATGTACTCGCCAAGACAAGTTGATTGATCTATATTGCATGAGTCTCATATATTTGGTTAATTATTGTTAACATCGTTAAAGTGAAGTTATTCCAGGTATTTGGACCAATTAACCAATTGCGCATTTTGAAGATTGAAAGACAAATGAAATTTGGTTGTATGTTTGACGTGTGACATTATGACGAAGTGCATAAGATCGGAAAGCGAGTTAATCAAATAATGGATTTGAGATCGCAGCTCTTAGGCGCCCGTATCCGAGTTCAGCGGTTTCGGCGTCGCCATCGAGTAACCACCCCGCTAAATTTAGCGAGAAATTGAATTGGTACTTATGTCACTTGACGTCAATTTTCCCGCTAAATCTAGCAGTGAAACTAATTTTGTTCGTGTTTCCCCGCTAAGTTGAGTGGGGAAACACGAACCGTTAGCTTACTGAAGATGCAAGACGCTACTTCGTCGTCCCGAATCCTTTTTCCTTCGAACGCCTGCGAAGCCATTGCGCCCTACGCAACATCTTTCAAAAACCGTTCGCGCAGCAACGTAACCATCCGCTTGCGAGAGTCTGCGATTCATCGTGTGTTGAAAGTCGGAAGATGTGCTGTCCGTGGTGTCTTTTATGTGCAACTCTTTCGTAAAAAAATTTGAAATTTAAAAAACGTGAATCTAACAGTGTACACATAATTTTAAATTTATTGGTAAAAAATATATATACATATTTATTTATTTATTTATTTGTGGGCATCGTGCGAAAAAAAAAATAGTCGCGCTTATTTCTTTATTTTAAATTATGATGTGGGTTATACGGCGTAAAACATAGTATCTTTAAACTCGCATCGTTTTGGGTCACTTTCGAGATAGACAGCTTCTTTGGAAGTTCAAAAGTTGGTCTTCATAGAGCTGTATGTTCACTCGGTATTGACAGCAGGGTAGACGCTATGCATGTTTTAGGCCAATCGTGTCTCCGGTTAGGGTCACGTGACTACAGTCTAGAAGCTGGGGATGAAGCAGAACATGGCACCTGCCTGGAGCCCAAGGCCACACATAGCATTCACTTCACTATCAACCTTGGGTACAAGTGACAACCCGCACGTTGATGCCCCATAAGATAAGCCTTTTGTTTGTGCACTTCCGTTTTGGCCTTTCTTTCTCTCCTTTTCTCTCTCCCTAAGCTGAAAGCGTGGTGACGAGGTTTGACGGATGACACATTAGCCGTTGGCAATCTCGACAAAAAAAAAAAAAAAGAATGCGTTCGGCCGGATCTAGTTTGGTGTGTGCAATTGACATTTTTCATAGGTTGGCCACGATCGTGGCGCGCCCTCGCGGGAATCGCTCGAAACACTTTTGGGGGCTCCGGGACCGCCTCTCCGTCGTCCGCGCCAGGCCTGGCGTGTCTCCCGGTTCATGTCTTTGCGTGTGTTCTCTGGTGGCGTTGTTCCGTCTTTCACCATTCTGAACGTGTATTTCTGTCCTCGTTTCGCGTGCATATTTTCTTCGAAATGGCTGAGGACGACCTGGGGCCCTGATCTGAACACTTGGCGAAAAAGTCGGCGAGAAATATGGCAGCTGTGATTGGCAGGTGCCAAAGTCAAGTGCGACATCGGCCAATCGCAGCCGCCGATTTTCTTGCCGACTTTTTTGCCAAGTGTCCAGATTAGGGCCCCTGGAGGATTAACAAAAGTCACTGTTTATGATACAGAGGATCTCGTTCGTTTTTATACCTTCAAGGATGGACAGACCGCCGACGTCGCATCGGTTCACCATCGACTCGGAGTCACTTAATCGTCACTTCGGTGTCGCGTCTTTTCAAGCAACTAAAGAAGGAGTCGGCTTTCAAGGCAGAGTCGCAGAGTGTTATGTGAGGAAAGTAATGGTGACCAGTTTCGATACCGACTCAACCATTCCCCTTTTGCGGAGCTTGTGAGCTCCATTTATGAGGCCAGGCCACTACAAACAGCTGATTTTGCTCTCCTTGATCGCTTAATTAAGTTATTGAAGCTTATTGCGTCCGTCACTTCGCCGTCCCCTGTACCGCGCGAGCGCGCGGAATATCGCCGTATTCGGGAATGTCTAAACAAACTCGGACGGTGTGAAATCCGGGCGGTCTTGATATTGCTAAGGCTTGCCTGCACCGTCAAAAAGTAAGGAACGGTATGTTAGAAACAATCTCTCTTCGAATTCGGCACGTTTACAAACCTTCGACAAAGTGGGTCTAGCAAACAGGGGAGTTTACGGTTGGTTGCCAAGGCATTCCATCGTGGTTCTGTCTCAGTAAGGCTTAAATTCGTTTCGCACGCTTTAAATGCTGTGCCAGTGACTGACTGATATCTTCTGTGTTTTCTCTTCACTTTTAACGTGGCAAGACGCGAATGTGTATAGCGCACGCTTGAAGAACGGAAAGCTTTATCTTGTTATTCTTTACTTGAGAACCGGCTATGGCATGATTACGTCACACAACCGCGTGTGCAGATACATTCACTGTTAACGGAAATATAGTCAGAGTGCAGGCGAGCTGGTGTAAGTTGAACATGATGGTAAACTTGATATACGAATACATGGAAGGAGAGAACATTGAGGACAGGGCGGAAACAGGACTTCTTTCAAGAAGCGCTTCCTTAATGTTTTATTCCTTCATGTATTCGTATCTATTCATCAACACACTTGTTTTCAGTTATTAAACCTGAGACTGGGGTAGCAAAATGAAAACGCAAAGGAAGAACAGGCAACGTCTCAAGAGACGTTGACTGTTCTTTTTCTGTCTCCTTTTACGTTTTCGTTTTCCTAACCAGTTTCAGGTTTGCCATCATGTTCACATTTACTGTATTTTAGTTAAAAGCAGAATGTCCCGCCATCACACTGATGACCCAGCCACCCAACACGGAAGATTCGCGTCCTAGGCTTTTGAAAGCAGGGCAAAAAGGGCAGGGTGTTTGACATCGGGTGCTTTCGTGCACCACCCGCAAAAGGCTGCTGAAACTCTATAAAATCTTGCGTTTGAACCATTTTTGCTGTTATTTGTGCAACCTATAGCTGCATGGTGGTGAGGCATGACAACTATGAAGCCTAGCCGCGAGAAAAGCGAAGGAGTCGAGCCTAACTGAGCACTGTCCGAGCGACCGAGTGGACGAGCGAGCCTCCAAAAATGGCGCCTTTCCCTTTCCTCCCCTCTCCCAGAGTCGGCGCATGCGCCTAGCGATCTCTGAAAAAGGTCAATTGCGCCCCGCGTGGCTGCTGCGGATTTCTGCTTCTGCAAGCGATTTCTTCAAAGAAGCCCAAGAAGTTTCGTGATGCGTTTAATGTTCGGTTCTACAAATGCCAGCTTGTGCTACATCATGTTGAATCGTCACGGACAACTTCCTTCTCGTTTTTGTGTTTGAGTAATGATTCCGCCGTGGCCGTGTCGACATCTATCTCGGATTACCTTTCAAGTCTCGTCTCGTCAACGTAAGTGCGCAGCAACCTACTTCGCGACAATAGATTGTTTTCCTAAAGGTACTCTTCCAGATTACCTCTAGAATTAGGCCGTGTCTATCTCATGGCAGCCGGGAGAATAATTGTGCAGAATGTTTCGGCATTGGTTCGATTGCGCTACAAGCAGAAAGTTACAATATGCCGCCGGCAAAGTTTTGACGTGTCGCCAAAAAGAACAACAACAACAAAAAATCTTAATTGCGCGTCCTAAAATTTGACTAGTGGCTTTACGAGTCGCTTGTAGAAAGGTTGTTTCGATTTTGCGAAATACTGGTAAACAACGCTCGCTAGGTTACCGTCATAATCTAAACCCTGAGATAAGGATAAATCAAATAACGTACAACTCTCATTGACTCAGGGTTTATATATGATGTTTCCTAACCGGCTTGCCTACATACTTTCGCTCCTTGCAAAGGTTACCGTCTCGCAGGCGGCATAAACCGATCCCCTGACGGCGGTGTCTCGGCTAGCATGCACACGGGGCCGCCGCCGCTCGATCGCCGGGCTCGCGGCGCGACAATCGCTCGAAGCGGGGAAACGGCGTTATGTAACGAAAGGCAAAGGGCATCTACACCACTAATGGGCAAAAGCCGATGGAAAGGCGTGCGCGAACGTAAAAACGGTAGAAAAGTGGAGTTGCTCGCCGCTATGAGATGCGTGCCGCAAACTCGGTAATCCGCGGACGTATCCCTCTCCTGCCGCTCGTACTTTCTCTAACTTGACGGACACTCTGTCTCGCGGTTCATGCCGACGAAGCAATCGGACGATCGTCGGGATTCCGGGTCATTGCTACAGCCGAGCGCGGCACAGTTTACCATTGCTCTCGCTGTGCAGGGTTGAAGAGTCAACCACCAGCATGGTGGATACCGGTGTTCGACGTCATGATGTGACGTACGTGCAATGCCTGAATACCGTTTTTTTTTTATTCTTGCAGATTTGTTTTAAAAGAAGCCGTGAGAACTACACTTATGCGGTTTGTGCGAGTGAGTTATACGCCCAGGGGGACATTGTATAGTTTGCTAAGCTTTGCGATAAGTCGACTTATTAATTAAAATTCACTAATTTACTTTTAATTAGTGGAAATAGACATATGGATTCAACTAGAAACTTGCTGAGCGTCGTCCAAAACCCATAAATCAGTAATTTTTAGAAAGACTTTGAGCGCGTGTGAAGCGCAGTAGTGCGCTGAAGTTACCACTCGTGGACCAGGTACAAGGCTGTGGCTAGATAAGAGACGGAAAAATTGCGCGGGCGCCTGACCGAAACCGCTAGCCTTGTACCTGCTCCACGATTTGTAACTTTCTCACACGCTGAAAGTCTTTCTGAAAATGACTGATTTAGGGATTTTGGACGACGTTCAGCAAGTTTCTAATTGAAACCATATGTCTATTTTCACTAATTTTAAATTAAGTAGCCAATTTCAAATCATTAGCCGACTTATTGCAAAGATTAGCCACCCACATAATGTCCCCCTGGGCGTATAACTCACTCGCACAAACCGCATAAGTGTAGCTTTCATGGCTTTTTTAAAAACAAATCTACAAGAATAGAAAAAAAAAAAACCTGTATATCAAGGTTGCCTTACATGATTGGGACATATCTGCCCTGATATGGGAGGCAGATATACCCCTATCTAACAGACCCTGATATGGATGTATAAAGAATTGGGCAGATCTGGCTGGATAAGGTTTATATAAACTGATTTACTTGATATGGCCACATCTGCCCAATTTTTTATATAACCATATCTATTTTTTTATATAAGTCCAGATATGCCATTTTCGTAAGGGTACGTTCAGGGAATATTCTGTGGGGCTTACTTCAAAGATTCTACAATTGCAGTTTGCTTAGATAACAGCACCAATGGGCCGTACTACATATATGGATATGATAAAGCTCCTCACAGGGTGATTGATAATTTGTAGTCGAAAGATATGTTTAGGAGGCGCAGGCACAATATTACCGCTTTCCCAGCGTACCAACCTGAACATGTACTGACTGTACTCCTAGCTGTCACTTGTCAACTTCTTTCATTCAAAACGTACTGCACAATAACAGATTTCTCACTCTGAGCTTAAGAACAGATACGCACGGCATCCACACTCAACTGCAGGATATACCCTTTTCAAAGTATTGAACCCCATATGCTAAAAATCGGGTCTATTCAAAACTGCACCTCTACATACCCAGTGAGTGGCAAGTTCATTATCAAGTTTTGAAAACCATTGCTTTTCTGCCACACCTTATATTACATTCTTCGGTAGACTCGTATAAGATGAAACGGATCCCTTATACTACGTTTCCAGAAACTCCACTTAATTTGCATATTTTGGGCACAAAGTGGCATAGTTGATGGTGTTTCAAACCACAGGTTGCGTGAAAGCTCCGTAAAGTTGGTTTCACCTGCGGAAACTCTAGGAATGTTCGCAAGCGAACGTTGAAAGAATGCTGTGCATATGAATGTTCGAAGGCGAATGTTCCAAGAACAATGTACATACGAATGTTCGCCAACGAACGTTCATAGTATGTTGAGCAGCTTACCTTGTAGGGAACGTTCGCATACGAACGTTCCTAGAACGTTCCGAATGGTGTTTTAACGTTCCTTCAACATTCAGAACACCCAGGGAATGTTCGCACGACATTGGATGCTACGTGGGAACCTAAATTTATTATCGACGGCCATGACGCATCAGCACTCGTGGACACCGGACTGACTACTCAGTCTTGAGTGGGAGGCTCTCTCGCCGCCTGCGCAAAACGACGACGCCGTGGAATGGACCTCAAATACGAGCCGCCGTTGGACACCTCATTACACCAGTCAGAAGATGCACTGCTCGCGTCGAGAAACACGGTGAGACGTGCCCTGTGAAGTTTGTCGTTCTGCAAGACTGTTCGAGGGACGTTATCCTCGGAATGGACTTCCTCTGCGAGTATGGTGCCGTCATCGACCTCGGGGCAAACGAGCTGACGCTGCGAAAGCCTGTTTTGCCGCCGGTGGAGACCAACACGACGTCAACCGCGATCCGAGTTATCGCCGACCATGTGAACCTGCCGCCGCGGTCGAGTGTTTTCGTCACCGTCATAACTGACGCAGGCCATGCACGGTGAAGCTCTTCTGGAAGGCAGCATCCAACTGCTGCTTGACAAAGGAATTGGCGTCGCACGAGGCGTAACGGATCTACAAGAGAAACGTACAACTGCTCTCGTGACAAACTTTCGAGAGGAACCGCAACACCTAACGAAGGGTACCACCGTTGGCCACATCGAGGAGCTTCAGACGCAAGCCGTGGTCACCGCAATCTCTGAGGAGACCTCGTCGCCAAAGCAGAAGAGCACGGCGCCGCTGCAGTTTGACATTGACCCCGAACTCACAGGTCCTAAGCGCCGGCAACTGGTTGATCTCCTCGCTGAATACAGTGCCTGTTTTGCCACATCGTCAAAAATTCGCCAAACCCCAATGGCGAAACATCGCATTGCTACCAACGACAAAGCGCTCCCTGTCCACCAGTCGCCGTACTGAGTCTCCTTAAAGGAAAGGAAGGTAATTCAAGAGCAAGTCCAGAAAATGCTCGACGACGACATCATTCAACCGTCAAGAAGTCCATGGGCGTCCTCAGTCGTCCTTGTAAAGAAGAAGGAGGATCTCTGAGGTTCTGCGTGGATTATCGTCGACTGAACGCTGTGACGAAGAAGGATGTCTATCCGCTCCCCCGCATCGACGATACGTTAGACCGACTGCGCCACTCCCGATATTTGTCGTCGATGGACCTGAAGAGTGGTTACTGGCAGATTGAAGTCGACGAATGCGACCGGGAGAAAACTGCCTTCGTCACTCCCGACGGACTGTACGAATTCAAAGTGATGCCGTTTGGACTTTGCATAGCACCAGCCACCTTCCAGCGTGTCATGGACACAGTGCTGGCAGGTCTGAAATGGCAGAGCTGCCTCGTCTACCTGGACGATGACATGGTATTTTCATGGGATTTCGACGAACACCTGAGACGACTTCGAGCCGTGCTTCAAGCCATCAAGACCGCCGGCCTGTCACTCAAGCCAACAAAGTGTCGATTCGCCTATGGTCAACTTAAGTTCCTTGGCCACGTCATGAACAACAAAGGTGTTCTCCCTGACCCCGAGAAGACCCGCGCCGTAGTTGCATTTACGCCGCCGTCGGAGAAGAAGGCCGTGAGAAGATTCCTCGGACACTGTGCCTACTACAGACGATTTTTTCGGGACTTCGCCAAGCTCTCTGCACCCCTGACGAACCTCGCAAAGGACGCCGTGAAGTTTGAATGGACAGAAGAACACCAGCGGTCATTTGATGAGCTCAAACGAAGACTCCAGACGTCCCCGATTCTTGGCCATTTCGACCAGTTCGCTGAAACAGAGATCCACGCGGACGCCAGTAACACCGGACTTGGCGCGGTACTAGTCCAAATGGAAGACGGGGCAGAGCGAGTCATCGAATACGCGAGTCGGACGCTGTATAAGGCGGAGAGGAACTACTCAACAACTGAAAAGGAGTGCCTTGCTGTCGTCCGGGCAATAACAAAGTTTCGCCCATACTTGTATGGAAGTCCTTTTCGTGTGGTCACGGACCACAACTCGCTTTGCTGGCTCGCGAATCTTAAAGACCCCTCTGGACGCCTCGCCCGGTGGAGCCTACGACTGCAGAAGTTCGACATGACCGTTGCGTACAAGTCCGGACGGAAGCACAATGACGCCGACTGCCTGTCAAAAGCTCCTGTCGAGGCCGGTCTTGCCTGTATCGAAGACGACGACGATGAGTGTTTCCTCGGCGCTTTGGACGTCAGCGACATGGCAGAGCTCCAACGAGACGACCCCGAACTGCGAGCGCTCATCGAGCACTTAGAGGGACAAGCGAGTACGGTTCCCCGTGCTTTCTTAAGAATACTGCATACCTTCTACATGCGGCAAGGAGTGCTGTACAAGGAGAACTTCGCCAACAACAACACAACATGGCTGTTGGTTATTCTTGCCAGCCTCCGAGACGAAATCTTCCAAGGATGCCTTGACGACCCAACGGCTGGACACCTTGGCTACAGCATTACGCTCGCCAGGATTCGAGAAAAGTACTACTGGTCGAGGCAGCCGCAGGCCGTTCACCTGTACATTCGATCATGCCACAAGTGTCAGCGACGAAACAAACCGCCGACGAAGCCGTCAGGACTTCTGCATCCGATTGCTCCACCGTCCAGGCCGTTCCAGCAGATCGGAATGGATTTACTTGGCCCTTTCCCGCCGTCAACGTCGGGAAACCGCTGGATAATCGTCGCCACAGATTATCTCACACGGTACGCCGAGACGAAAGCCCTTCCATCAGGTACGGCTGTGGAAGTGCCCCCGAAGTCCTCATTACAGACCGTGGATCATCGTTCATCGACCAGCTGACGCAAGAGATCCTCCGTCTCAGTGGCACCGGCCACCGTTGAACCAGAGTCTCTACAAATGGACTGACAGGACGGCTAAACAAAACTATCGCCGACATGGTCTCCATGTATGTCGACGTAGAGCACAAGACTTGGGACCGAGGTGTTACCCTACGTCACGTTTGCTTACAACACGGCGGTGCAAGAGACTACTGGAGTAACCCCGTTTCAGCTGGTGCATGGCAGAAAAGTGACGACCATGCTCGACGCGATGCTACCCCATGAACCAGCTGACGATGGGATCCCTGACGCCCAGGTGGTTGCTCAACGAGCCCAAGAAGTTCGCCAGCTCGCCCGACTTCGCATTCAAGATCAACAACGCGTCGACGCTACCCGGTACAACCTTCGCCGGATCGACGTTCGCTTCAAGCCCGGAGACCGTGTGTGGGTTTGGACCCCAATACGACGACGCGGTCTCAGCGAGAAACTCCTGAAGCGCTACTTCGGACCCTACAAAGTGCTTCGTCGACTCGGGGATCTGAACTACGAGGTGATGCCCGACGGAACAGGAACATCATCACGCCGCCCACCGCGACCTGAAGTCGTCCACGTCGTACGCCTGAAGCCGTACTACGCTCAATAGGACTGTGGACCTTATATGTTCCAAATGACTCTTTTGTTTAGCGTCCTTTTTATTTGCTTTGGTTTGTTTTGTGTTGCATCGGGGCGATGCACTTTTTAAAGGGGGGAGTAATGCCGCGAGCGCAGCTGACCAAGCAGGCAGCGCGCTCGTGGCCTAACGGTTATCGCGCGTGCCTTCCACGCAGAAAGCTAGGGTTCGATTCCTGGCCGCGGGGACGCATTTTTGTTCACTCTGGACACTGACGAAGCTCTGATAAATTCGAGAACCGTGTTGCTCGTTTGAGGTCGGAATGGTCTACACGCAGAAACTTCTACGCCGAATCTTCCAGAACCCCACGCGTGTAAATAAGGGGCTCCGCGTGGCGAGCCGCAGTCAGTTTCGCCTCAGCGTTCGACTCAGCTGTCACGCCGACTTCGACGCCTGCGACGCTCTGCGTTCTTCTGTTCTCTTTTTATTTTTGGGCACAAGTTCTCCCCATTAAACGTTTAGTTTCCTTAGTTATTATCGCCTCATCAATTGTCATTCGTGATAATATATATATATATATAAATCTGTTTTTCCGCAGGCTCCACGCGTCGTCTACCGTCGAGGAAAAAGCCTTAAAGACATGCTAGTACGATCCAAAACCACACATGAGGAGTTCCTGGGATCTCGGCCATGCCGGGTGCTGCGGTGCAAAGTGTGTAGCCACATGACGGAATCCGTGGAGGCAAAAAGTACAAATTCGGACTTCACCTTTAGGATAAACGGAAATTATAACTGTAACTCAGCTAATGTTGTCTATCTATTGCACTGCCGGGTATGCAACATGCAGTATATTGGACAGACCGATCTCCCTTTCCGTCAAAGATTTAACAATCACAAGTCCCACCTTAACACACTCCCCAAACTCCCGCTCTCCAAACATATGCGTCTCGATCAACACCACATAAACAAAATATTTGTAACTATACTTCAATCAGGATTCAGTACAGCACGCGAAAGGGAGCAAAGGGAATCGTACCTAATTAAAAAGTTTAACACGCTTCGAGCGGGCATTAACGAGAGCGCCGGCCTGCTTAGCTGCTTACATCTCGAACGGTTCACCTCCTCGGAACCCCCACATTGACGGGAAAACGGGCAGACAGAGTCCCCCGCTCTGTTCTCCCTGCACTGGACATCATTACGACCTCGAGGAATGTCTTCGCTCTCGGGTGCGAGATGGGGAGGCGGGCGGTGGGAAAAATAAAAATAGGGGAAATGGAAGAGGAAAAAAAAGGGGGGTTGGGCATGCTTGCATGTGAGTGTGTGGGGGTGCGGGGGGGGGGGGGGGGTGGGGAGGGGTGTTTGGGTCTGTAACATGAACCATCGCGCGTCTCGGTTCGTGCCCGAGCTGCTCCTGTGTCTCTGCTAGCTCGTCTTGGCCACCCGGGCGCGTTTTGGGCCCACTTGATTTTGTTTTATTCCCTTGTTTCGTTCTGGACACTGCCGAGCTCCAACGGCGCCTAGTGGGGGGTTCTTTGGGGATGCATGCGGGGCCCCTTCCCTGGCCGCGGCCTTCGTCTACCCATTGTCGGTTCTGAGAAGTTGTCTTTCGCCTTTCCTCTTTTTTTATTTTTTTTTTTCCGTGTCAGAGTGGCGGGCTTCCAGCTTTCACTGCAACATTAGGATTTGATGAAGAGCGGTCCCCAAAAAACCGTGAAAGTTACACTTATGCCGCTTGTGGAGGTGAGTTATATGTTCCGGGGGACATATTATAGGGGGCTAATCGTAACGATCAGTCGGCTAATTAATTAAACTTTGTTAATTAACTTTTTAATTAATGAAAATAGACATATGGTTCCAATTAGAAACTTGCTCAGCGTCATCGAAAACCACTAAATCACTCATTTTTAGAAAGACTTTGAGCGCGTGAGAAGCGTAGTAGTGCACTAAAGTTACCACTCGTGGAGCAGGTACAAAGCTAGAGGTTACGATAAGGCGCCCGCGCGATTTTTCCGTCTCTTATCTAGCCCTAGCCTTGTACCTGCTCCACGAGTGGTAACTTTAGTGCACTACTACGCTTCTCACGCGCTCAAAGTCTATCTAAAATGAGTGATTTAGTGGTTTTTGATGACGCTGAGCAAGTTTCTAATTGGAACGATATGTCTATTTTCATTAATTAAAAAGTTAATTAATAAATGTTAATTAATTAGCCGACTGATCGTTACGATTAGCCCCCTATATTATGTCCCCCTGGCCGTATAACTCACCTCCACAAGCGGCATAAGTGTAACTTTCACGGCTTTTTTTAAACAAATCTGTTAAGCTTAAAAAAACACCCTGTATATATCTATATATCTATATACGAGGGGCATTCATAAAGTTTGTATCATTGTTCCGAAGGAATAGAGATTCAGCAGTCAAACTCGAGTAGGAGTTAAGACTTTCTCTACATGTTCGCCAACAAAAGGTATGCCAACTTTTTCCTGCGATGGACCACATGCCGGAGGCCATTGTTATAGAACTCCTCGTTTTGAGTGTTCGGAAATCGCTCCACTTCAGCAATCACTTGGTTGTCGTCATTGAAATGCTTTCCTCTTATTTGGCCACACTGGAAACGTCTGTGGCATTTAACCAGAGTGTCATAAACTGGGGCGTTTTCCCCGAACAACGCTCAGTAATTGGAATGCATATCCTTGGCATTGCTTCTCTTCAAATGGAAAAAAAACAATAACTGCATGTGCTTGGCACCGACGGGCGGTGCCATTTTTGTTTCGACACCGTAGCGGCGTTAAGCACGACTATAGCTATGCGATGTTTAACTGTGCGGGAACTAGAGGAACGCGCGCTCATGTTGATGCCTGTTTTGTTTCGTTTCTTTCAATTTTTTGTGCCGATAATACAAACTTTATGAACGCCCCTCGTATATGCATATATATATATATATATATATATATATATATATATATAGAGAGAGAGAGAGAGAGAGAGAGAGAGAGAGAGAAAGCCAACGAGAAGGATGCCTCGCCGTCGAACGCGCCAACGCGCTTGGCCGCCGATGACGGAGAGGCCCTCGTCCAACAGACAGGGGATGTCATTTCTGCCTCCTTCGCCTCAACCTTGGGAGCTGCCCTGCTTCCAATCGTATGATGCTCTCGCCGGTCTCGCCCCACACGGCCAGCAGTCTCAGGAGTCCCTGTCGCCGAACTCTGAACGCGAGCTATTTGAACGTCAGCACGGTGAGCTTGAACATCCACAGACGCGCCAAGAGATCGGTTCCAGCATAGCCGGAGTACTCCCCCTGCTTCCGCCGGAGGTATGGCTTCTACGGAAATCATTTCTACCAGAGTCACCAAAACGATCCGACTACCTCCGGTTGAGCCACCACCACCCATTCTCGGAGCGAGGGTCCGTCAGGCCTAAGACACCCTGAGCGACCTCGCCCAGAACACCAGAAGTTTGTCAACGAGAGATGTCCACGAGATCCGGCATCTCCACCCGTATCGGTTATACTGGGATGCCGTGCTGCCCGAACACCAGCATCTAATTTTTTATTGACTGGAACTCCTCCACGTCGTCGCAAGAGGGAACTGGAGGACGGCTATTCTTTCCCAGACATCCAGGCTTGAGTCCGAGGTTTTCAGAGCTCCCCGACCAGCTACCCAACCAGCCTCGACGCGGACGCCGCATATCTCGTGCTTCCGCGAGCACCAGCTACCGCCCAGGCACCAAGTCCGAGAGGGCCTGTAATCCTAAGTAAGTCCGGCAGCTACCATGGGTCTTCGAGACACACCAGTGCCGTCATCGACGGCACGGTCTTTTACCTCGACGCTCCTGGATGTTTTCCCGGTCGAGGACGTTCTCGCCCATGCATTTTGCGAGGCTTGCGTCTCGGCCGACCTTGCCCTTGCTTGATCTTGGACCGAAGAAAACGACCCATTGGATCCGGACTCGACGGCCACCGTCGCCGAGCGAATCCTGGAGCGGCTCAGCAGGACCGACAGTGTGATCGAGTCCCACGCCGATGACGACTCCTTCGACACCTACGATGGCGAGGAGGAAAACCGCACCAACACAAAGGAACACACTACAGAGAAACAAAGCGACCTCGAAGTCTCCGAGTCGGGTCTGGGTAGCACTGCCTGCAATTCGAAAGCGACAGGACCTCCGCCGCCAGTCCCCCCAACCCAGCAGGCACTTCAAGTCGACTGGGCAGTGTTTAGTGAGGCATGTAGTTTTCACGGGCCGCCCGACTTCGGCGCACTTTCCATTCGCTGCACAAAGGCTTCTTGCTTCACGGCCCGACCCCCTCTCCCTGACCAGGACCCCACGATCGATGCCGCCGTAACCAACATCTTGGTGGCATCATCGAACGCTCCGCTCCTCCTTTGGTCCGTACCTCAAACCTGTCTTCCTCGTATCCAAGTCACCCACCGAGTCCCGCTTTGTTTTAGACTGCGCCGCACTTACTCCTTAACTCCAGGCACCTCAGTTCCGCCTTACTCAGCTACCCCAGGCCATCAAAGTAAACCCCCTCCCGCCCCAAGCGTGTATGGTGAAGCTCGACTTTGCTGAGGCCTGTCACCATATCACGCTTCATCCCTCTTCCCGTAACCTGACCACATTTAGAGTAGGCCGCCATTACTGCCGTCTTTGCCGCATGCCCTTCGTGATACGCCCGGTGCCGTTTTACATGTAGCTCTTGGCAACAGCCATTGCCAGGGAAATGCGCGCGCGTGGACTCTGGGCTTGGTCTCCCATAGACAACTTCTTCTGCGCCCATCCCGACCCAGACAACTTGGCGTCTGCGGTGCGCCTCCTCGTGGACGACTTGTTCCGGTCGGTATTTCGCTTAAACCTAAGCGACACGAGCAGAGCCAACGCAACGCATGGGTTTTCTTGGGTTCAGGCTCGACACAGCCGAGGACACCATTTCGCAGACGCCAGAACGGCTCCGAGCCTATTCCTCGTGTCCTCCGCTCGCTGTAGCGTCCTCTTCTCCTCAAGGCGCTCTATCGGGCGGCGGGATACTTGGCGTTTTCCTTTTCTCTCTATGGCTCTGGGTTTTTTTTTTCGTTCCCTGTTTGACTAAGTTTCCAAACCAAATTCCCCTTTCACTTAATTGGCTTCCCTTTCTTCTGCGTGTTTGCCGACTTTTCCGCACTGCCAACCTCTCACCCTTCCCTCCGCTACCCAACAGCGCATGGGCAGATGCCTCCGGAGTTGGTTAGGGCGTAGATGTTCGGGACTCTGCGCAGGCAATGGTTACGAGATGCTCGGGACTCTGCGCAGGCAATCATCGCCCCTCTGCCGAGGCCAATATACCTCCGGGGAAGGACTCGCCGTGTTGTGGTGCCCGTGTATTGCCGAGAAAGGGACTCTTTTACACACGGAGAACAGGGCTTTGGCTCTCGCGCTGCGCCGCGGCCATGGACGAGCTTTGCCTTGGGCTATTGCCAGTGTCATTTTTCTTCATTTATTTATTTATTGAAATGTATTGAAAAACCTCGGGAAACCCTTTGGACGTTTCCTCAATCCTTCCGCCGCCCTCAGCACTAGAAGTAAAATATGTCTCGCGCCGAGAGCGCGAGGACTCGATGGCCCGCAGGCTCGCCATCGAGTGTCAAGCGCACAACGGCAGGTCGGCGGGGCTCATGACCGACGGTACCCATTTTATTGACATATCTTCATTAAGAGAAAGAAGAGAGACGGCACTGGCAATATATCCCAAGGCAAAGCTCGTCCATGGCCGCGGTGCAGTGCTAGAGCCAAAGCTGTGTTGTCAGTGTGTAGAAGAGTCCCTTTCACGCCAATGCACGCGCACCAGAAGACGGCGAGTCCTTCCCAGAGGTGTATTGGCCTCGGCAGAGGAGCTATGATTGCCGGCGCACAGTCCCCTAGAAGTACTCCAAGACCGACTCCAGAGTCATCTGCCTATGCGCTTTCGGCTAGCGGGGGAAGGTGGAGCGGTGGGCAGTGCGGCAAAGTCGACCAAACACGCAGAAGAAAGGGAAGTCAATTGGGTGAAAGAGGAATTCGGTCTGAGACTCTGTCAAACAGGGGACGAAAAAGAAAAAACCCAGAGCCATAAAGATAAATGTAAAATGCCAAGTAGCCCGCGGCCCGTGTAATAAATATAATATAATATAATATAATATAATATAATATAATATAATATTATATAATATAAGCACACCCGACCGGACATTGGAAGGCCCAGAGTTCAAATCCTGGATCCGCCATTTATTTTGGCTTTCGGCAGTTTCGTAAAACATTGGTTCATTCTATGAAGTACTGTTCATTCATCTGCAAATTTTCAAATATATATATATATATATAAGGTACGTCCGCACTTTAATTTCTCTTTTTTTTTTTTGCGTCCGCGCACTTTTATTTATTCTTTCTTATATGTAAATGCACCATTTTTCTAGCGTCACAGAATCGGCCAGCGAAAGACGTGCGCTTCGATAACCATAGGCAATTGCTTGGGAATAGCAAACATGACGTAGGTGTAACATGTCACAACAACGAAGACTAGGGAAAGGAACGAACAACATACGACATATTTTTACAGCTTTTTGTGTTGGTACTGTGTTGTTCGTTCCTCTCCTTAGTCTTCCATGTTTTGCGCTATTGCATTTACATTATGTTTGACTTTCACCAACTAGCCCAGCTCTCAATTTTATTACTTTATTTCACTTAGCAGTATTTTACTAGAGGATGGCTATAGTTCTGCTCCTTCCTTCAGAGTGGGCGAAGACGCGTCGGCATGTGTTAGGTTGAAATAAACTATAGCGACGAGAGGGTGCGAATGGTTCTTCCAGCACCCAGTGGGAACTTTCTTAGGGTTGTTTACAAATGCTGCCGAACAACAAAGTATGGATGTTTATTTTTATTTTTATTATATAGAATGCAATGATCCCCGAGTAGCGGAAATAACATGTATGCTCGGGTATAAAACTATATTATTATAAGTAGATGCAATGAACAAGCGTTGGAGCTAGAAACGCGTGAAACTTTTGACCAATTAGAAGTATTAAGACGTTTTTAAGTCTTTTGAATTTCACGTTGTTGGATATCTGGGACTATTTTAAACCGTTTATTATAAAACGGCTGTCTAGCATTTCAATTAAACAAATTATTGGGAAAACCGAAATAAACCGGTTTTTGGGAACGTGTAACCGGTAACCGAAACCGTAAAAACTAAAATCCGTAAAAAAACGAAACGAAACCGTTATCAACAGGAAGTGGTAACCGTTAACCGTAACCGAAACGTTATATTTTTCGGTTTTAGTCCCTGACAAATAATATTAGAGGAGAATTGTAACCACTCTGGGTGTAGTTTATAAATTATATTTATATCCTATAATTCTATAGCTTTTCATAATTTGGAACAGAGTTTGTTTATATACGTCAACCAGTTAAACTCTTTATTAAACTATAAGCCTAAGCATGGTTGATCCTTGGCTTGTTTTCGAATACATTCTATCAAAGTTGATGCGTATGGGAGAGATTATGTTGCTGGTTTAGTTTGACGAAATATGATGTCTTGAGTATTCTAGCAATTATCTTTTGTTTCTTTGCGCTTTAACCTGGGAGATACTCTGAATCCGGGATGTGAGAATGGTATTTCGAAAGGGGATGTACTTACTAAGGCACAAAATATCTGGTAGTCTCTACGCAAACCGCTCAGACTCCAACTAACAAATGTTCATACATTCTTCCCATTTTGTAAAATATAATCTGATACGGGTTTGCACTGGTTCTATTATGGTGTAAAGTTATACCAAAGCGTGGCACCCGTTTCTCTGGGAGTGAATATGCGCCGGATCGAGAATCCCCAGTGTGTGTACACCCGATGTTTAGGAAGACGGTTCGGAGAACATGAAACCGACACATCTAGAATCCTTATCCCACAAGGGGGTGAAATAACGCAAATGTCTTGTGATTATCTACGCACCCGCAATTGGTGAATACTGAGAAATTTCTTGTTGCCGCCCACAATGTCATATAATACTCTTTAAAGACCAAATGTTTTTTGTTTACTTTTTGCTTAACTCCTAGCGACATTGTAATATTCAAATTAGTTTAAATGTAACCGTGCAAAAACTAGTAAAGGTGATCATGAATAGTTGGGTGGGTCATTTACAATTTGCATATTTATTTTGTTATGTTACCGAAAGCATCGCAACTTACTTTTCCGGCGTCAGAAGCGTAGGAGTGGCAGAGTCTCAGCATCACACAAACTCGGCCGAACTCCTGTAAAAACGAGGTTCGGGGGACTCTTTCTTGCAGATTCATGGTACAGCGACGAAACTAAACACATTTTCGCAATGTCCAGGCTTTACTCTTCCAGGACATTTATTGCCTCGAAGTTGAAAAAACGGCAAATGAAGGTTATGGCGTAACCAACATTCAAATTTTCTCGCGCTTCCAGTGGGGGGACATCACATGTATACATTACAAGTCGAAAATGCAGTCTAGAAACACAAATTCTGTGCATATTTTTGTTTTGCTTGCGAGCTTCCATGGCGTTCACTTGACACCAACAGACTTCTTGCAATTCGTCGAGACACCGAGGCTTTCCGGGAGGGGGGTCCGCAGATGTCTACCGTCGCCGTTGACAATGATTTCCAGGTGGGTCCCGAGGGAGGCACTCAAGCACCAAGGGCACAGACAGCTCGTCCTTGTCATGGCGGCGGCCAACATCAAGCCATTAGGCTCCGGTGTCAGGTTGTTGACCGGATGGGACCGACGAGACATCACGCAGGTCAAGACAATTTTTACGTAAACAATTTTTTTTTCAGAAATTCCTAGAAAAGCCTTGAGATAGAAATATTTCTATCTCTTTTTTATTTTTTTTTATTTCTTAAAGGGAAACTGAAGGTAATTTAAGCATTTTTTAAAAGTTAGTGTTTCTCGCTTCTATAAGGCACATTTACCCAAATAATGGTTGAAGAAAGAATAAACAATTAACACTGGGACAACACAACCCCATCTTTCAACCACATCTTTACATCTTTCATTATGAAAGATGTGGTTGTGTTCTCCCAGTGTTAATTGTTTATTCTTTCTTCATCCATCACTTGAACCAACACGCCCTTCTCTCAAGCTTACCCAAATATTTGAGATATCTTAAAACTATTTTGGAGAACGTATAGCGTATATTTTCAAGGTTTTAGAGACTCGTTTCAAAAAGGTATGAAAGCTACATTCATGCATTTTGTCCAGGTGAGTTAAACAAGGGGTGCAAATTATAAAGTATAATTGTCACGATGAGTGAGTTAATCTCCCAATCATTGATAACTAACGTTTTAATTACTACGATGAATATATGGTTCCACCCAGAACCTGTTTAGCGTCATCGAAAACTACTAACAAGAAAACGTTAAACAGTTTTTAAGTGCGTGGGTATCGCGGTGGTGTGCTAAAAGTACCACTCGCACAAAAGGCGTGAGTCTTGTGGTGCGATCACTCGTGCGGTTTTTTTTTTTGTCTCTTAACATTCAATTTTTGATACTGCCAGCATTGCGCACGTTGCACAAGTTATAGCTCTGGCGCTTCACCGCGCTTCCCAAGCACCTCAAATTTTTGTGAAACCTACTTGTCAAGTAGTTTGCAATGACGCTCAGCAAGTTTATAAGAAACACCATACGTCTAAATCCACTAATAAAAACATAAGCAATATTTTTTTTTTACTTGGGACGATTATCTTTCTGTATTATGCCCCTCTGCCATATAACTTACCTGTACTGACCGCATACGTGTAGTTTTTACGGCTTTCTTAAAATCATTAATAAAACACTATATATTGCAGAAGAAATACCGTAATTGAAACTGATACTTCTGCTAATAAAATGGCACAGGTAGAGGAAGTAAGACTGCTTGTTTTTGCTTTATGCAAATAGCTAAGCCGTATTCAGGGGTACGATGGTACATGTTTTAATTTGATACATTTCTGAACAAAAACAAAGAAACTGTTTCATCTGAACATTGATATTCGTATAAAGTTTTCGATGTTGTGACAGCGGTTCTTTACTTTTTGTTACAACCACAGAGGAAAACTTTGACAATTAGGCGGTTCATGTAATAAACACTGTGGATTTTATAAAATTCAACTTCCACACCAGATATCACCCAACCATGTTTCAAACACCCGAATTAGGTGCCTAAATGCCTACACTCAAACAACCCTTTTTAACTATTTCTCTTACAATTTTTAAGAAGGAAGAGATAGATCTTTCCCGTCTTCTATATATACAGTCAAGTATCGCTAATATGGACCCCATTAATATGGATACCCCGCTATATAAACACCATTGTCGGGGACAAACTGGGAAAATGCATGACGTTTTTTCTTGTTCATGTGGACAGCTAACATTATGGACGATTTTTGGGGTGGAACGGATGCTTCCATATTAACGAGACATCACTGTATCGAAATTCGGTTTCACAAGCTCCGGTACTGTAATGTTTGCCACAAAGGTGTGGCCAGGCGCTGCATTTGTTTTGTCAAAATGTGGAAATAAAACTTATCTCAATAAAAACGTGACAAACTGTAAAATCTTTCAGCTTTTCCACTCTTGTGAGGAAGACCAGCGGAGCAGTACAATGGAAAGTAATGGCCGGCCGCCAGTCGGCAAGCCAGATTGGAAAGGCTGCCGCCATCAATGAGCGACGGCGGCAACCAGATACGTGGCTTGCCGCCGTCGCTCATAGATGGCGGTAGGTGTCCAGAGTTTGGTGTCTTCATTTCTTTGCGGGGGACACTATCCTGGGGAAACTAGCCCTTAACAGCTCCGCTGTAAAAAAACATTTTCATGGCTCAGCATGGATTTCAGCCACTGATAAATAAAAGAGTAATAGCGATCATGTGAATCACTGGGGCGTTTTATTAAACCACACGGTGAATGAGATCAAACTAGCCATAATATTTTCCCTTCCGTTGTTGTTTTCGTTGAAGAAAACTTGCAAAACGTCTACAACAAGGCTGCTTGTTGTTGTTGTTGTTGTTTTTGTTGTTGTTGCTGTTGGTGTGGATGTTGTTGAACAACAAGATTAAAAACATGTTGGTCCCTAGTCAAGTTGTGGCTTTCCATTGTACCTTTTGATTATGGCAAGTTTGTTTTTCGATATCTCATAAAAAAAAAAAAAAACAATGCACCCCGACCCCCACTTTCGTGCTAAATTATAAAGTCAGAGCATGCGAAAGTGGTTCTTGAGAATTATTTTAAGTGAGGTAATTCAGTTTGACCCACATAAATTGTAAAGCCCAAATAACAAAACAAAAGCAAGACATTTGAGAGGTTTACAAATAAACCTGTATGAAAGCTGGCTTGATGTCGAGGTCCATGATCACATTCTTGCATGCCATGAATTTTCCCGTGACGTATCTGGTAGCTTTAGCCGTGTCCCAGGGATCTGAAATAATTACATGTGCTTCCAGAAAAGCTTGCTTGCGCTGATGAAGGGAGTGTTGCTTTTTTGACTTTTGCTCACCGTAAAATAATCATGTTTTGCTTTGATTAACGAACCAAAACAAAAATCTGTAGCAAACTGCTTGGCAATTGTGCTACACGTAACGCTCCGTTATCGCACAGAAATTTTACCGATGCCTGCGCCTACACTCACGACGCTCTTCATCAGATAACTTAACACGTGGCATATAAATTTGGTGGCGATTCCTGGAATGAACATGCAGACGCCATTGGCGTCACCATTCTCACTGTCACCATGGGTGGCGGCAGGCCGCGACCTCATTTCCACCTCTCCCCTTTTCCCAGTGACACCACTGACCGGCGCCACTTGGGTTTCAAAGCCTGGCGGTTCTGCACAGCCTCTCATACTTACCGGAATCATCCAATTTGCGTTGATCACGTGGCCTTTGCACCAGCCAAGCAGTGACGAGCTTCGCGTTTGATTTTTTTCGGCTTCACTAAATGGCAAGACAAAGAACGTTTTACGTGAAAATGCTATTGTGTGTGCGTGTGGGGGGGGGGGGGGGGGGGGGCGGAATGGTCCTCTAGCTCAGGCAACGTGACGACGCCACGTGACTGAAGGGTACGTCACGGCGTCAAGAGGCGTGACGTGGCGGTGGCAGTATATTGGACTTAACGCCATGGTGTGAGTGTGACCCGACGTGGTCACGTGACGGGACGTCACGGGTCACGCGAACTCGTGTCACATGACGTCATGTCACGTTACATTATTTTTCCCACCATTAAATTTAGCAGAAAAATTAACGTCGCACTCTCCAGCCGCCGTTTCGCGTCATACCAGGACGTCACGGGGTTTGACCTCCCACGACGTGCTCACGCGGAATAACGTTTCAACGTAAAATCCTGCTTTCACGGGACACCCTGACGCCGCTTGGTGTCAACTTTGCTAGAAAATATAGCCGCCAATGCACAGACGAACAGACGGACGAACGGAGAGACAAACATTTGTGAATGAAGTGCTTCCGGTAAAAAGCATTCTATGCTTTAAAATGGTATTACGTTAGGTGGGTAAAGCGTTCGCGGCTTAAAGCCATCAAGCAGAACCAGAAAGATATGTAAGTACTGATCTCTATGACAATTGCTGAATGGCGTTTGCCCGCTCCGCGAATGCGGCCACTGGCGGCCATCTTTTTGGTAGAGTTATATTACCTCTAGCCAAGGTACAGCTGCTGCAGCCACTATCATCCATTAATGGCAGACGGCGTTGTGGCAGTTGTGGTGGCAGGCTGCCATCAAAATAGCCTGGGTGATATTTCGTGATTGATTGAAATTGTTTGACGAAACATATTTCTGAAACCCTGCGTGAACGGTAGCCCGATCTTTGAGGACCCGGCGAAAGTTCTACGAAAGCGCGGCACCGGGGAAAACAGCACAGCACGCATCGAAAGTCGCATCGAAAGAAGCATCGAAAACAGACGCCGGTACGGAGTCTGCTTTCGATGCGAGCTGCGCTGCTTTCCCACAATGCTGCGCTTTCGTAGAACTTTCGCCGTGTCCTCAAAGATGAGGCTACCGTTCACGCCGGGTTTCAAGACTCTGCTTCGTCGAACAACTTCAATCAAGCACGAAATATCATCAATGGTACAGTGTACTAGATCTACGGCTATTTTATGGCAGCCTGCCGCCATATTACTATGATGGCTAGAGATGATATAACTCTACCAAAAAGATGGCCGACCGTGGCCGCATTCCCGTCGATAGGCGGAGCTGGTCAAACGCGATCCAGCAAATAGACATAGAGATCAGTGATGTAAGGTAACTTGGCGAAGAGATCGAACAGTAGGGGGCGCTTTTGTCCAGCTTTTTGGAGAGAGAGCTAGGTGTTAAAGGGGTATTCACACGAAGGAGGAGAAATTCCCCACTTTCATCTGCGGAGCGCACATCACGTGAGACTTACGTCATGACATCTTGACGCCTAGCGGCGCCGTCCTCCTCCTTGGCGGAGGAGCGGAGAGTTCGTTCCGTCAGCACGAATCTTCCGCAGGTGGGCGGCGGAGTGGTTCGCTTTTCGCTGCTCATAGCGATATTCTTTCCCCTCGCCTGGCCACGGGGATCTCCCTGCTCTTTACGCGCTCTTCGGAACCGCTTGCGCCATTACTGTTGTTCCTGTTGTAGATCCACGTGAAATGGCAAAGTTAAATGACGACGCAACGTTCTTTTTCATTGCCCTAATTGAGTTCGCGGTGATGTGGGACATGAGCAGCGATCTCTACTCGAATATAGACATCAAGGCGTCGATATGCAAAAATATTGCCGGAGAAAGGCTCGCGCCGTTCCCGCAATTTGCGCCGTACACAATGAGTGAGTGACGTTTTTGTTTAATGCAGATATTCGCTTTGGGGTTCCAGACAATAAAAACACTATCAGAACCCCACAAAACACCCCCTGTTTGTTGTTTGCTTCTGCACTCGCGGACGACCCCGGCAAGTAGTTTGACTAAGACGTCGTGGGGCCCCCGAAGAAATCTTCGGTACTCGGCTGAAGACGGAGTTTCGCGGGCTGTTTACGTCACGACATCCGTCCGTGAGTTCTCCTTCGTGTGAATACTCCTGGCGCAGCCCGATGCCTGTGAATTGGATTCATCCCGTCATCTGCGTCGACTGATCGCGGGACACCGAGGACAGGAGCGCTCCCTCAGCGTTCGTCTGGAACTTGTGTTCATTCCATGCTTCTCTGCCTGAACATGAACTCTGCTAAACGTTGACGCAGCGTTCGGATACATCAGCAGAGCGCTGCGTTCGTCACGAACATGAACCAAATAATCTATAATGTTGTCCTGCTGGGTTAGCTCTTAACTTCACCACTAGGAACGCGACAGTTGGATCTCGTCCCCAATACAAAACTGGGGCTTGTGTATGGACTGTAAGTATGCATGCGAGCTGGTTAGGGAGCATCATATCCTAAACCCTGAGACAAGGAGATATAAAATAAAGAATAACCATGTAGAAATATAATTTGAAAAAAAAAAATAAAACAGAGCAGTAGATTATTTTTACCATTTTTATAGTGCTCACCAAATGTATTCAAAGTACGAGAACTGTGTCTCTTCCAGAGTGTAGAACCGAAACCGAACCGTTAATTTCAGCCGAACCGTTAATTTCAGCCGAACCGGAAATGAACCTGAACCGAAATATTCGCCGCCATCTTAGAAGTGAACTGGAACTGAACAAAAAAAAAAAACATAACGGTAACCTGTTCAAAACAATTTACGGTATTTTTTTTTCTTTTTGTTAGTTTCCCAAATTGAATATTTGTGAATCCAAAATTGGCAGCTGTGTTTCTACGTAATTATCAAATCGTCATATAAGAAATTGCAATGTATAAGAAGTTGTGGGATTTCGTGGCGGCTTTTTTGGGGCACTATGATAATCATGTGACACGTGGTCACGTGTTGTCATGGTGTCAAAAGATGCGATTGTCATGAGCCCGAGTCGAGCGCTCGGCTTCATAAGAATCCGCATCGCCAAGCACTCCAGTAATGGCTCATAGAAAATCAAAGATGTGAATAGCCGAACTCTAACAATGTCTGGATTTCAGCCCACGCTCTATGCCTTGCCAACCCAAGCGCATGAGTATGACGAACACTGATGGCATATAATTAGCTTCAGATCTCGTCACGTGGTCGCTTGTTCTGATTGTGGAGGGTGCCACCTGCAATCGCAGTGAGTCGACGCACTTCGCGTGTGTTCCGCAGTTCTTGAATTATTTGAACGAAATATCGGATCCTTGCCAACACTACTAGGGGACTCCGCTCCTCATAGTGCATCTGTGGACACTATTTGTGATTAGAGAGAGCATTTATAACGAATCTCGAACTTTTTTTACAGGTGAGCAGGCTAGGACTACTTCCACGGCGGTAGACCCCGCACGAGTACACCCATCACCGGGCTAGTCCACCGCCGACGGTGGCCACGCCGCGGACTCCCCTAGACATAACTCAAGTGGAGAAGAGGACAACACGATGTCGCACGACTCCAACAAAGCCTAGGCATGAAAACCTCCAGACAAACACAAGAAACCCATACGTCCAGAACGAGATCAAACAAAACACATGGAAATAGATCCTCCACCACCACCCCCAACTAAACATCCACAAAGAACTACACACCAGGCTCCCGCAACGAGCGCAGCCCATACGCCAGATGTCACGCAAGTCGCCCAACCCCAGTGCTTCCAGGCAGCCATGACAACCATGCTGGAGATGCTCACAAAACGCATGGATTCACAATATAATGCCCAAGACAGGACTCACAAAAAATACACCAAAATGTACAAGCCCTAAGGCCAGATGCACAGGTCCTAAATCAAGATGTGCAAACACTTAAGCAGCTGGAAGAAGAGCACCACACCATCCGCATCGAACGCCTCAAAGCGGCAAACCAACGGAGTAGTCGCAAATCCACCCCATACGTACGAGAATCCCTGATCGAAAGCAAGGACTCAACCAAAAAAGCATGACGGCTCGCACCAACAATAAAGCGAACACCTCGGGGGTTTTCAGTGGAACTGCCTAGGTATAAAAAAACAAGCAGAGAGCACTCCAACAATACGTCTCCTTCCTTGACCCTCAAACTGAAATAATTATCTTACAAGAAACAAATAGCAACCCTTGACTGCCAGGATACATCAGATTTGCCGACCAAATAGAGACATTCACGGCCATTCTCGTCAAAGGTTGCATTGCGGCAACCCGACACCTCAAGCCACAGGACTGCGAGCATACGCTCGTAGAAATTCTCTCGCAAACAACCAAGAATAAATCCAATCTGTTCATAATCAAGATGTATTCCCGGCCATCGTGCAAGCAACCGGGAACACGAGAAGTTGTCCAGGACATCTTATTAATAGCAAATTACTTAGCCCTGCTAATTGTAGAAGACTTTAACACTCCAAACCAACTATGGGGAAACACTCAGAGCTCTGAAACAGAAAACGCAATAGTAAAATCCATTGAGCAGGAACATCTAACCCTCTTCAACGACCCCCAAACACCTACTCGAAGGGGTACGCAGCGTATACAGGGACATGAGTCCCTACCTCACTTGATAGGCGGGAACTCTCGACATTACCTGTACTAATACGCAAGACAACCTTGGATCAGACAATGACGTAATTCATCTCTTAATCAAACACAAGAACTAACAGGTCCTATCGGCTCAGCCCGCATAACGAACTGGGACCGTTTCCGCATTGATAGACTCGTACTAAACCTCGATTCAAATCTCTCCTATGAAGAACTGATCCCAGAGGCCCTGAAAGAGGCCCAACTGCACACTCAGACTATATCCACCTCGCACAGAACATCGTATGTGGATCTTAAACTCTTCCATCTCTGGGAAGAGCGACACAGTCTCACAACACAATGAAAACGGCAAAGACACAACAGAAAGCTCCGGAGGCGCATATCTATCATGAACAAGAGGCTGCTGAATGTGCGGCAGCGCTCTGCAAGGAGAATTCGCTACAGGACTGAGACGGCCTACAGGGCAGCCTGACCACAAGAAGAACATGGCGTCTGCTTAAGCACTTAATCAACTCCCTGAAAAGTAGAGTCTAACAGATGCATGACGGGCATACACAATGCCTACGCGGGAACCAGCGATGAACTTCTGGAGGACATGAAAAAGAAGTTCATTGAGACGTACAAAGGCTATCCCCCCTCCATATAAAGAAACGTCCATACCAAGAATTAGACAAGGGAGTCCAGCTTTACGAGCTCCGAGAGGCGATAGCGGACTGCAAGCGGTACAGTGCCTCGGGTCCAGACCAAATCACGAATAAGCTCCTTTTCAACCTAGACGATCGCACCATGGATATTTCATTCAGCCACTTTAACATCTTCTGGAAGACAGGCAAAATCCAGGATCAATGGAAGATGGCGGAGATTCGCGTCATCCCAAAGCCCGGCAAATCGTCGAGCATTGAGAACCTGCGACCAATATCCCTAACATCCAGCATCAGAACAATAATGGGGGGAATCATCCTGAAGAGACTGCAAAACCACCTCGATGCAACAAAACAAATTCCGGACACTATATTTGGCTTCAGAAAACATATCGAAAACATATCACGTCTGTGCCCTGCATCTTCGGCACGGACGAGAAAGCATGGCCTCGGAGACTACGTTGTTTGTAAAAACATTATTGCCATAAAGCGCGTTTTTTTCTTGTACAAGACGTTGGCGTCGTTCTTCAGGACGCTGCACATAGTAAAAAAAAAAAAAATGTCTATCGAATACGAGCCTTGCAGTGGTTGCGAACCTTCTACAGTGCGCATTTGTCTCCACAGGATTCGATTTCCTCAGCAAGAACAAATCGCAATGACCACCCGTATAGAGTGCGATGACGTCACATGCAAAAAACCGTGTTAAACAGTACAGCTGTCTAGTGAAATACAATGTTTGGAACACTCGCAAAAGTAGAGGTTCCAATTGTAAAGTTGAGCACTTTATATAGCAGTCTCGCGATGAGAAACGGTAGCCTAATAAATTGTTAAAGCGCATGACGGATAAGGTACAGAGTTGTAAAGTGAGGGTCAAAAACAAGTGCACGTGAAACCGAATACAGTCATGTCCCGTTAACATGGACCTCACTAATATGGATACCCCGCAATATGGACGAAATTTTTGGCGGCCGGACTTTCCCCATGTAAATTTCCCCCCTTAATATAAAAACCAACAGTCCGAACTATTGACGGTTATTTTGGGAACTAAACTGAAAAATACATGCATTTTTGTCTCATTAATATAGACACCTGTCCACGAATAAAAAAACATATTAGTGACCCCAGTGTGTACCCGGAATTCACCATTGCCAGTCGTGGTTGCCCATCTAGTTACTTGAGATACGGGTTAACAAACCCGATGGAAGAAAAGGTTTGTGACTCATAGAGGTCGCAGTTTGTATGTTTTGTTCAGATAAAACCTGCACGCCTAAAGAAAGCTTCTTTTTTTTTACGCCGAAACGCATGTTATTTTTTTCCGGGATGTCATACCGTTCCGGGGTTGTCTACAGGATGGATCACATTCGTTGGGCATAAAAGGCAAGGCAGAACAATTCTCCGGTCAGTTCGAAAGCGGAGACGATGGCAGGTGTTAAGCGTTAACAGACAGAGCTTTCTGCACAGCTGAAAAAGGATATCTGCAAATTCAAACGTGAAACGCCTTAAGCGGCTGTACAGTACGTGAAAGAGTGGAGTGAAGAAAAACCTAGGAATTGATATCAGGAAGTCCACAGTGCACGTAATTTTAAAAGAATCAGAAGTGGATGAGCGTTCCCACAGCCAGCTCAAGTTCCTGCCGTCAGCGAGCCCCGAAGTTCGAAAAATTGGAGGAGGCCGTCAACATGTGGTTTGCTCGGTGAGAAAAACCCAGATAAAAAGGCAGCGGCACTTTTGGAAGTAGACGAAGAGACCACCTACTGGAAGCCTTTGAGCGACGAGCAGATCCTGGAGCCTGTCGGCGAATCCTCTCAGCAGCTACATCAAGTCGAAGAAAACTTCACGCCGACAGAAGCAGCGGAGGAAGAAGAGAGATTAACCGTTACTCGACGTGAGGCTCGCCGTGGCTTCGAGACAGCAGTCGCCTACGTTGAACAGGAGGGCGACGGAGAACGTGGACTTCAAGTGGCCGACGTGTTGCGCTTTGTGGACACTAAAGTAGGATCAAAGGCGTGAAATGCCTTTTTTTTTCTCCAAAATCATTACTTAAATGTTTGTGTTTTTGACCTTCATTCGTTATTATGAATGATTCACATTATGGACGATTTTTCTGGGGAACGGAGGCATCCATATTAACGAGACATGACTGTATAACATTAGTCTGCCAAGGCAGTATTTCGCAAAGCTTCGAGTTCATGCAAGCTGATTCCCAATTGTGACGTATGTTAAGATTATATTTGTTTTTTGCATGAAGGCAATGTGTATTTGATTTTGTTTAAAGAATATCATTTGGTATATTTCTCTTTGTGTACATTTCATGTATTTGCCTTAACATCTATCACGAGAGCACAAAGTACATCTTGCTACACCCTGCGACCCGGTGTTTCACACTGCTAAACCGCGAACAAAGAAGATCTTTGCCGCAGATCGGTTCAACAGCTGGCGTATGTTTGAGTGCCGTGCTCTCGTGCCGGTCTCAAACGGTTATGTGAACTTTATACAGTCAAATTTGTTGATGGTAATAAAAGCATATTTGATTACTGACTCAAGATTTGACAACTTAAATCACGGCCGGGCTAGAATGAAAAGGCGCGCTTCCTTACGGCCTTTACAAGGAAAGTAATTTCTCTGTGCCACCACAGCTCGGTGGCGTCGCTGCGACCTCACCCCTCTTACAGCACTTTAGGTTTTTGCTGAATCATTTTCAATTGATGATAACCAAGAATGCCCGGTACTCTCTAGTTCTGAGTTTTTGCAAGTCGATCCCATTCTGCTTGATTGTGCTGGGGTTGAACACGTCATTGAGGGGTCAAAGTTGTTATCTGCTGCAGGAGTAGATTTTAGAAA
The DNA here is from genome assembly GCA_013358835.2 of Ixodes persulcatus. Lineage (NCBI taxonomy): Eukaryota > Metazoa > Arthropoda > Arachnida > Ixodida > Ixodidae > Ixodes > Ixodes persulcatus. The sequence continues at coordinate 165,839 of JABSTQ010010790.1, forward strand.
TACCAAGTTGAAAAACAAATACCAATATATATTCATCAATTATACTGACCGAGCTGTTTTAACAATCTATGCAGGAGCCTGTTTTCTCTTTAGACTGGAAAGTAGAGAAGGTGGTTCCCATTTACGAAACAAGTGGCAAACTTTCCTCTCTCAATTATAGGCCGATGTCCGTTATAAGAGTTTCATGCAAACTTCTTGAGCATATCGTATGTCAATTTCTCAATTTCTTGTCAATTTCTTGAAACTTAACAGCTTTCTTAACCCATCTCAACACGGTTTTTGAAAGACATTGTTTAATGAAAATCAACCTTCATCACTCACTCATGATCTTTATTCAATTTCAGACCGAGGATCCCAGGCTGACTGCACATTTGTGGACTTTGCAAAAGCTTCCCATAAAGTATTCTTATAAACTTCTGCTTCTTAAATTATCTAAGCTTAATATAAATTAACATTCTCGCATGGATGCGATCCTTTTTTACAACCGCTCTCAATTCGTAACTGTCACGCATTCCAGCTCTTTTCTCTCAAGCCTTGGTTCCGGTGTTCCACAAAGATCTGTCTTAGGCCATTATTATTTTCAATTTATGTTAATTACCTTCCATTTAACATATCCTCATATACCTGTTTATTCCCTGATGGCCGTGTGATTTACCGGAAATAATTGACCATAGTGACAGCTGTGTGCAATATTCGCAAAGTGGTGTGACTTACGTTCTGTGAGCCTTAATTCTAACAAATGTGAATCTATGCGTGTTTCCCGTCAATCTTATGAAAATTCAAACTACTTTCGTAATCAAGCTAACTTAGGAGCTTTTAAATCTTACAAACATCTAGGCGTGCACTTAACTTACAACCTTTTCCGGAAAACGTATATTCAGTACATCGCGTCCAATGCTAATAGCATGTTAGCTTACCTTAGTCTTAAATGTTTCCTAGCACCTGTATCTTTGATGTTAATTTTGTGTAGAATATGCAGCACCGATCTTGGATCCCGGTCATGCTTTCCTCATTGATGCATTGGAAGTCATCCAAAAGATATCCGCGCTCGTTTCATTCTCATTAATTGCCACTACACAGCTAGTGTCACTTATATAAAATTAACCTTATCTCCCCCATCAATACTTATACGCCGGAAAATTTAGCACCTCTGCTTATTTCACAAATATTTATTTCATAATTTTGTACTATGCGACAAATTAATTGGATGCCCACTTTACGTTTCCCCTCGACTTGATCAGCAACACAAGGTTGGCATCCCAAGCGCAAACAAAACTATATTTCATTCATCCTGTCTTCCTCGTACAACCCAAGAATAGAACCACCTTCCCGGTTTAATTACTTCCATCGCGCACTTGGAGCATTTTAAATCTGCGTTAACTAACCATGTTCTTGACGAGTGCGTCTAAACTGTATTTTCTTTACAGTCCTTATGTGTTCCTATTTTTTTTTTATTTAATTACTGTGTCGGTGCTCTGCCCCTCTGTAATGCCTTCGGGCCCTGAGGGAACAATAAATAAACTCGTTCTATAAAAAACTAATCTACCCGTGTTTGCCTCTTGACCACAGGGTTGAATATAAGGAATTTTTAGACTACACTCTAAGAAAAAAATTACTACCCTGGGTACTCAAAATGGCGTTTTGGAGGCTTTGACTACCCTAAAGAGTAAGTCACTATCCTCTGGGCAAAATTACGACCCCAAGCCGCTGTTTAATGACCCCTTTTCGGCAGGTGACGACAGGAGGTTGTAACTTTCGAATCGGATATTCATGAGCAGGCACTCGTAAATAATATCAACAACTTAGATAACTACAAAAGGACTATAAAGTGTGTTCTTATTTACCTTTCGTGACCCTTCAAGATCCGCCAAGATTGCATGTGTTGTGCAATTCTAGTAAATTGACCCCGTAAGTGGGACGTCATCGCTACAAACCAACTGTTGCTAGGGGCATTGTTATGAACGAATACATGGGACTATATTCCGCTCCGAGAGAACGATCGGTCAAAAAACGGACAGGAAATTTAAACTTCTAAGTATATTAGATCAAGGAAGCCTAGATTTCACATGTACCAGGAAAGTAATTTTCCGAGAATCAGCTGTTTCCGAAATATTTGCAACGACAACTTCCGGTCCTCGATACGTCTCGAGATGCCTGTTGCAGACGACGAACGCATGACGAACCCACACGGAATGACTAAAGTATGCCGTCACCGAGAAATTAAATCGTTTCCACAATGATACGGTTTGGATTCTGTATTTATTTGGAACACTCCAGGCCTAAGAAAACTAATAAAGTTTATAAAAACGAATATGCCTTTGCGTGCGATATGGGATACTGTTTGACGAAAGTTATAATAGCCGCATCCCACTAGAGCGACAGACAGCAACAAACGACAGCGACACACGACAACGAGCGACAGACGACAGCGACAGAGAGCCTGTTTGTCGGAGTCCGCCGTCCCACCTTGCGGACACGACGCAGAACACGGGGGCAAGGAAACTTGTTTTCTAGTGGGACTGGAGTTGTCAACAAAACACTTCAAAATACACAGACAAACAGAGTCTGGCGACGCGGTTGTCGTGTCTTGCTCTTTGGGTATAAAACGCGCCGACAAACACGGTGAAAGTGGAGACGATTACTTTATTTCATTGATTAAAGCTTCCGCTTCTCTTCATTTGCCGTTGGCGACTTTCCGCAAACAGTCGTGACAATCGGCACCAAACTTTTTCCGAACTAGAATACCCGAATCGTTCATTTTTTGGGCCGTTCGAGGCATTCTAGGTGAGCGCCACGGAATTTCACGCCGATTTTGAGGATGTTTATAACTTCATATTTGAATGATCGAGGGCAGGCGTTTTTTGGTGGACAGTACGGCATCCCGATTATCACAGAACGTGATGACAAGCCTCTCGTCTGCCGGAATGGCTTGCCGCGGAACGTCGTGTCCTACTTCGTGGTGAGCGGTCTTACTTTGGTCAGTCCTCGCACATGGGTGTATCCATCCTGATGCAGGAGCGTACACTTCGGCGTCTTGAAGCACCACCTCGCGCACCAAGTTTTCGCAAGCAAAACCAGCCACAGAAAATTCCCTTTCGCAACACGACCGCCCGGCGCCAGCCAGCAAGCCGCGCCCGCGACCACTACGTGCAATCGAGAGACCGGAACTGCGGGAACGAGGAGTGGCCAGAGTGGCCGCCAAGGGCTTCTCGTTCCGGGAGGAAGGGTAGAAGGGTGGGAAGGGAGGCAACAGAAGGCACAAGCGCGCGAGGAGGATAAGTTTGTCTCCGAGAGATGTTCCTGAGTGGGACTGCTTGCTGCGCTTCAAGTCCAATGACAGACAAGAACTCGTCCGTCGTCGATCGTTTGTCGTCGCTTGTCGGCGATTGTCGCGGGTGTTGGTCGTTGCAGTGGGACAGCATCGGCGACACGGAACTTTGTGGTGTCGTCGGACAAAAACCGGTGTTTGTCGCTCTAGTGGGACGAGGCTATCACACGTATAAAGATCTGATAAAATACAGCGAAAAAATCATATATTTAGGACATGATATCAAAGCAGCCTGATTGCTACGGGCCACAGTTCAATTTTTAGTTGAGTCACTTTTAATCCAAAGTTTTAATTTCCCAATATAAAACGAGCTGCTCTATTTTGAACTGCCTCTAGCTGGTTAACAAGGTAGGCCTGGTGGGGGTCCCAGGAGACAGGCGTACTCTAAAATTGGTCTAATATAGGTTAGATACAGTGTTCGTTTGGTGAACTTGGAACAATCTTTAAAGTTATGTCTAACAAAGTTCAGCATTCTGGTCGCTTTTGTGAATGTGTAGTCCACGTGTTTGGCCCATGAAAGGTTTTCTGTAAAATATACACCGAGGTATTTGACTTCAGAAACAGTTGGTAAAGAAATTTCGCTGATAACGTATTTGAAGGCGACAAGGTGTCTCTTGCGCGTGAAACATATATGATTACACTTGGTTATGTTCAAAATCATTCCCCATGTTTCACACCAGGCGGAGATACGACAGATATTTTTCTGCAGAGCCAAGCAATCGGACGTGTCATGAATTTCAGAGTAAAGTACGCAGTAATCAGCATATAGCCGTATTTTTGGTTGAACGTAGTTAGTAATAACATTGATAAAAATTAAAAATAAAAGTGGTCTCAATACAGACCCCTGTGGTACTCCGAACGCAACCCCAACATTACCCGAGCTTTTTCCGCTGATTAAAACAGATTGTTTTTTATGAGATAGGTAATCGCTAAGCCACGCAAGAATGTTGAATGGAATGTTTAACGTTGCTAGTTTATAGATAATAAACGCGTGAGGTACTGTGTCGAATGCTTTTTGAAAATCAAGGAAAACGCAATCTACTTGAAGCCCGTTATCAAATGAAGTTGCAAGGTCATGGTAGAACTTAACCAACTGCGTGTCGCAAGAAAATCCTTTTCTAAATCTGGAAAAATAATTGACTCCAACCAAAAATTAAACTCGGACCCAACGTTTCAAAACCAGTTCGGTTCCTTCTTCAGGGGCGATTGATCTCATGCGTACGGGAGCAGCCTCGTCTTCTTTGGTGGTACGAATATCTTCTAATCGCGCTTCCGCCTTGCCATCCAGTCTTTTTCTAATCACGTGTCGTAGTCCACTTACATAAACAGATGGTAAGGTACCCATAGATCTGTTGATATTTCCTGGTGTATTTTGGATGTGCCATGATTCAAGGTGATGTCTATTTCGGAGATTGGTTTCAACATCAAGAACGGACGCGTTCGCGAAGTCTATCGGATGGTCAAAAGTGTCACAGTGCTCCGCAAGAGCACTGCGCTCTCGGTCGAATTTGCGTACATCGTTCTTGTGCTGGCGTAACCTTTCCATGAAGTTCTTTGTTTCGCCGATATAAGATGCAGGACATTTTAAGCAGGGGATCCGATAAACAATTCCCGGTGCTTTTTCCTTCGGGGGGCGATCTTTTGGTCTTGGCATAAAACGTCCAAGAGAGGATACCGGCTTGTGAGCCACGTGAATGCCTTGTTTTGCAAGCACCCGTGATAGCGCTTCGCTAGTACCTTGAACGTAGGGAACGCTAATGCGCGCGATGGGGCGATGCGGCGCATCGCCCCATCACGCGCATCCATCAGGCTTTGGTTGTGGGTCTTGGCGAGCGTGAACCGTACGTTTGGTGACTTGTCGAATGAACCTTGTAGGGTAGCCGTTCTTTCTCAGATCAGCGATCACACTCTGTTCCTCGCTTTTTCACGCATTCAGGCATTCACGTGGCTCACAAACCTGTATCCACTCTTGGACGTTTCATGCCAAGACCAAAAGATCGCACCCCGAAGGAAAAAGCACCGGGAATTGTTTACCGGATCCCCTCCTTAAAATGTCCTGCATCTTATATCGGCGAAACAAAGAACTTTATGGAAAGGTTACGCCAGCACAAGAGCGATGTACGCAAATTCGACCGAGAACGCAGTGCTCTTGCGAAGCACTGTGACACTTTTGACCATCCGATAGTCTTCGCGAACGCGACCGTTCTTGATGTTGAAACCAATCTCCGAAAAAGACATCACCTTGAATCATGGCACATCCAAAATACACCAGGAAATATCAACAGATCTATAGGTACCTTATCATCTGTTTATGTAAGTGGACTACGACACGTGATTAGAAAAAGACTGGATGGCAAGGTGAAAGCGCGATTAGAAGATATTCGTACCACCAAAGAAGACAAGGCTGCTCCACGCACGATATCAATCGCCCCTGAAGAAGGAACCGAAGTGGTTTTGAAACGTTGGGTCCGAGTTTAATTTTTGGTTGGAGTCAATTATTTTTCCATTATCACTTCCCAACCAGACAGACGTCTGTCGAAGATGTTTACCTTTTCTAAATCTGTGTTGTGCGGTAGTAAGATCGCAGTTTTTTTCGAGGTGATCAAAAATGTTGCTATAAATTATGTGTTCCATTACTTTGGAGCACGTACAAAGGAATGAAATAGGTCTGTAGTTTTGGACGCGGTCTTTTGGGCCGCTTTTATGTATGGGCACTACGTTTGGTGTTTTCCACTGGCTAGGAAGCCGTCCACTCGAGAGAGACTTTTTTTAAAAAGGACTTCTAAGTAAGATGAGATGATTCCAGAGCATGATGTGGGAACATGATCGGGTATATCGTCGGAACCACTCGCTTTGTGGAGCTTTAATTCGTTCACCAAATTTAGTATTCCGTCGTAAGATATTTCGATTTCATCCACCTTGTCAAGGAACCCTTCGTGAGATATCAGATGCTTCGTGTTAACTACGGATGAAAATACGGAATGGAAATAATTATTGAAGAGTGTAGCTTTTTTCTAGTCTTCACTTACAAGTTGCCCGCGATCACTAATAGGTAGAATGCCGATTGAGGCCTTATTTTTTTACTTCACATATTTCCAAAGCTTTTTGTGGTTTTTTCTCAGTTTTTCATCAAGAGAGGAATGAAACTTAAGTTTTCATTCATCAGATTTTGTTTTGAATTGTTTAGATAATTCGGCTAATTGTAAACGTTAAAATGTGTAATTCTTTTGTCGATATTTCAGGTATGCAGGCCTCTTCTTTTTAAGCAAGGTACGCAATTCCCCATTCATCCACGGCATGTCTCTACGTCGCCTGCAAACGAGTAGTTGGGAAGGAATTAATGCATTGACTAAGGAGTTTACTTTATTTCTGAAGAGGTTCCAAAGAGTTTCAACGTGGAGTTCGTGAGAGAGCTCTCTAAACTCAGAAAAATAGTCGCATAGGTTATTTGAAATACTTGCATAGTTGCCGCGTTTGTAAAAGAAGACTTTCCTAGGCAAATCGGGCCTCTCAATTTCAAATATATTGGTTATTCGGCCAACTACAACTTCATGGTCACTAATTCCAGGAAGGCTAGAGACAGTCGATATTAGACTTTCCCTGTTGCTAAAAAGCAACTTCAAAGTTGTCGCCTTTGTTGTACCTAATCTTGTAGAGAAGAATACATGCTGGTGCAACTCAAAGCTTGAAACAAAGTTAAGGAACGTTTTATATGCCTTAGCGGTATTGAACGTTATCGGTTGACCACCTGCCCACTCCACAGCTGGGAAGTTAAAATCACCTCCAAGTACCAGATTGGGTGTGTCTATGCTTGGCAGAACATCAAATAGAGAAAACATTGCGCGTTCTTCAGGGTCAGGAGGTCTATAGGAAGAGCCGACAGTAATCAATTCTCCATTTTCTGACACAATCTTGCACCGAACAGATTCACATTTCATACCACTCACTCTGATCTCAAAACTTTGAAGGAATTTATGAACTAACACTAAAAACGCCTCCACAATGCACATTTCGGTCTCGGCGCTACGCAACATAACCAAAAGGAAAAACTTCAGTATCACAAATGGTGTCATCCAGCCAGGACTCTGTACCAATGACAACACTGGGTTTTGTCAGAGCGCTAAGATTGGCAAACTCTTCCACTTTATGTTTGACACTACGACAATTTATAATCATAACAGCAAGTTCGCGCGTGGTTCTTATCTTATACCGAGCTTGATACGGTAGCTACTAGGCATTTTTTTGCTTTTACGCATCCTGCAGCGTTATCATAAAAATTGACTACCCCGTTAATACTGAGCTTATTGAAACGTAGCTTAGATGGCATTTCCTGCGATTTTGCATGCTCCAACAGCTGTTCGCGTTCAAATTTGATCTTGTCCGAAAAATCTTCGCCGACTGAAAAGCCACTGTTTTTTAGTTTGGATCCTAGGGATAGAATGTGCTCCTTGACTTTGAAGGATAGAAAATTAACAATAATTGGTCTTGGCTTTTCTGGATTTGGGCGGCCTAGCCTATGAGCACGTTCGATGTCGTTCCCTGCTACGATCACCACTAGATTTTTTTTGACAGAACTCAATTACTTTTAATTCAGAACGGGACAATGTTTCGTAAGGCTCGTCATTGATTCCGTAAAATAATAAATTGCTTCTTCTTGATCTGTTTTCCGAGTCATCCTGTCTACAGGAGACCGCAGCAACTTGCGCTGATAGACTGGTTGAGATGGCACCGATTCCCTGCATATCATCTATGAAGCTTTTTAACAGAGCTATTTCTGTTTCCATCGCAGTGAATTTTTTAGTCAGGGCTTGATTTTTTTGTCGAGTCAAACCTGGTTCCGGTTTATTTCTGCCACATCGTTTATTAGCGTTTCCTGTCCTTTATCCAGTTTTGGTAGTAGGTCATCTGCCTTCAGCAATTTTTTGATTTTGGCGTTGGTAAGGGGACCGGGGTTAAGTTCAACGTCAGCCGGAGAGAATCAATGTCAATTCTACAAGTGTAGCACAAGGATTTGACAGAAAATTGTGACACCAGGAACACAAGTTTACAAGGACACTGGGGAACGATGCCGGCTGGCGTTTCGAGGAGTAACGAGCAACTTTAAAATAAACAGGACTAACCTGCAGCAGAAGGAAGCGTAAGCGTGCTGCGTTGCCCATGCCGGCACCGAACCTCTTCTTGCGCGTTTCAAGACAATAAAATTGTTTTTCAATGCCTCCGAGCACTGACAGTGGCATGCGATGGTGGTACAAAGATGTACGGCATCACAAGCGGCGTCGGTGCTTGGGGGCATTGAAAAATAATTTTACTGTCTTGAAACACTCGAGCAACATAATTGTAAGAGATCTGGGGAAATAAGCATGAGTGATAGGTTTATTTTATGCACAGTGCCGAAGATGTTCATATTGGCCGAGGAAGGCTTTCAGTACGATGATGGTCCATAACGATCTTGGTGCCACTAGTTTTAAGGACCCTTTCGAAGCTTCGAAGCCTTCGAAGGGTCCGAAATGGCGATCACCATGGCAACCGACGGCGATGAGCCAATCACCTTGAGAGATTTTGTCGTCTGTATGTTGGTATTTGTTTGTGTTCGGCTAGTAGGTGGGAAGGCAATGTCGCTACTTTCCCAGATCCAGTGAGTTTAGGTTACACAACGATCTCCTCCAACAAAAAGAACCATACAACTACGCTCACTCCTTCTCTCGACATCTACAAGGCTTTCGATAACGTCTCACACGAATCACTACTCAACACCCTCAAAGAAACGAGCTGCCGCCCTTGCATGTACAACAACATTCACAACTGCACTGCAGCTTGAAATTTTCTTGGACACACCTCCACCCCTTTTCTTTTATACAGAAGCGAACTACAAGGCTTCATCCTCTCCCTAACTTTTTTCAAGATTGCCACAAAAGAACTTCCCACTGAATTCGACACCATCCCCCATTTTAAAGAGATACTTCAACAAAATTTGAAATGTACACGTCATGTTCAGAAATAGGCTGAATATAATCCACAATATCTAAAAATGACAATCGCAGGTTTGTATTTTCAGTCTGATGGCTGTAGTTTGTTGTTATAAACGACCCACTCTGGCAAGCTCTCGGAGAGCAGCCAGCGGAGTGCACGTGATATCCGGCGCAATCGTGACGTAAACTTTCGCGGGACGAGCAAAGCTGCGGCGAGGCTGACGTCGACAGGATGCCCTAGCCGTTCCAGCCACCGTAGCAGTCGAAGCACGCCAATGATCGAGCCACCGCAAATAACCGCAAAGCTGCTTTTGTGCGAATTTTTAGTGACGGGTCAATCTTCTATAATCTTGTAGAGGGAGAATAGCGACGTCTGGACAAATCTGAGACAAATAAAAGAGAGTCCCGGGGAAGAGGGGAGTTCCTCCCTCCCCTCTTCTCTTGTGCTGGCCGTAGAGCTGTCGGGATGACGTCAGGTTCAAAGAATGTATAATTCTAGGCGAGACGGTTATCGTCACTACTTGTCAAGGTTCCTAGACGGGAATTACAAACGAGGCTTTAGCGACATCCACCAGGAGCTCTTTGATAATCTTTTAATTCGTTTAAAATTTCTATTCGTGTATTTCTTAACAAGGTATTGGTGCGTCCGATGTGGCACTGCTCCTTTGAGCACGTATAGACAAAAAATAAGCGCCGAAATTTCATTGTAGTATACCTTTAAGTTCTCCATCTAAGGTAATGACGTTGCTCTATGGATAAACACCGTCTCCTCAGGTTAACAGGAAGAAACACTGCAGCGCGCCTCCGAGACTGGCGCACACTATGCCACCAGATTATGTCTGGTTCGTTCCCCCTCTAAATCCGAACTCCTCCTCATCTCTATACACTTCGACGGCAAGCCTGTACCCCAAGCGTAACACATCAGATTCCTAGGTCTCACCATTCAAAACAATGATGCCAGCGACATCACCATTAACACTCCCTCAAAACAAATCAATCAAATCGCACGCAACCTCGGTCGCATCTCCCGCCTCCACAGAGGACTTAAAGAGAATGACATGAGACGCGCCATCGAAGCTCTCATCTACTCTCGCATACCCTAACCACATCCCTTACACATTACTCACAAACACTCAACTCAAACAACTCTGCAAACCCTCCCGTCTCGCCCTCGGCTTCCCGCAGTACGCTCTCCTCGAGCACCTACTACGTATAAACCCATTCAGCACGCTCGAAGAGCGAGTCGACCTGCACACCCTGGGACGACAGCAGCGCATGACCTCGTTCGTGCAATGTCACTACATTCTCCGGACTCTCGGTTACTGCACCTCACAGCTGCCTCCCATCGAGAACACCCCTCCTCCTCGGTACACCATGCCCCAAATCACGATCCTTCCCGTAACAAAGCACATAAATTCTGACCAAAAACAAAACCCACACGACTCCAGCACAGAGCCAAACTCATAATCCAAAAAGCAACACTCTTCAGGCCAACCAACACCTGCTCTACTACACGGGCGCCAGCTACGATCGCAGCAACAAACTCGGCCGCATTGCGTTTCACTCCCCCAAGACCAACGCCTTACCCATTCACTCACTCACTCACAGGCGATCTCCTCTGCCATCCGCCATGCCATCGCCAACTCCGGCGAAGGACACACTTCCATCACAGCTCTAAGTGACTTCCAAAAGGCACTCCGTACCTTTCAATACAATCATCTCCCCAACAACATGTCACGCGAGCTCCGCGCCATTCTCGACACCACGCCCAGCCTTTACTTCTATATCCACGGGATTTCTCGCCACGCTCTGATCCCCGGCAACGAACAAGCACATTTGCTTTCCCGAGTCACGCCCATTTCGGGACGTGTTTTTGACTGGCCTAATTCCTATGATTCCCACTACGACGTACCGAAATCCATCAACAACGCGTACATATACTCCGACAACTCCGCGAAACCAGACTCAAACCTTGTAACACCACTCCTCACCCTTTCTCGACAACGGACCCCCACACTACGTCGTGTTCATACTTACACTATTCCCTCCCCACACAACACTCACCTCTTCCGAGGTGCTTAAGGGTCAGCCAAATGTTCCTTTTGTCCTGGCTACCCCAAGAACGGGCATACCTATTGGCACTGCCTACATGCACAGGCTACCAGGACGAGGCGGAGTATTTCAGTGGAGCACCAGTCAGGTGTTTTTGAAGATTTGTGCTTGTCCTTTTTCCCCCTCTTCCGCTTCTCCGGAGATTAATATCGTTATTCTCGTACAGCTCGCTTGCACATTTGCATTAATTGCATTATCATCATAACCTTAAAATGCAGGCCATTCACACTTGTTCGTGTTCGATTGGTGGCAGCTCTTAAAACCCGTTTGCTCTACTGACGTCTAGCTCCTGGTTAGCTCACCTCATAGAGCGTTCCACTGGAAATTGAGATGCCCCTGCTTCGATACCAAACCCAGACGGCTTTTTTTCAGTCTCGCAGCAGTCACCTAGCTGTCTTTGGAGATTTCCATTTGTCCTTTATGCCCCTGGTTTCAGTTCTTCAAGAATTAGTTTTGTTATTCTTGTCTATCTCGCATGAACAGTTGCATTAATTGCATTAAAATGCACGTCGTTGAACCTTGTTTCTGTTAGACTGGTGGCAGCTGTTAAAACCCATGTGTGCTACTGACGCCTAACTCCTTGTTGGCTCAGTTGGTAAAAATCCGCCTGCTCCTGGATACCAGGAGCAGGCGGATTTTTTCAGTGGCGCAACAGTCACCTAGCTGTTTGTGGAGATTTGTGTTTGTCCTTCGTCCTCCTAGTTCTACTTCTTCAGGGAATATCATCGTTATTCTTGTTCAGCTCGATTGAACATTTGCATTGATTGCATTATCAACATATTTTTAACATGCAGGTCGTTTGCCTTTTTCGTGTTAGACTGGTGGCAGCTGTTAAAACCCGTTTGCGCTAGGGTGCTTTCATGTGCGCTTCGCGTAGAGTGATGCCAACTGCCTGTTTCCCTTTCCCACACCCTCTTCCACCGCCATTTTGTTCCTCTCATTGTTTCCCCGTGCGCCGGAAAATGGCCTTTGTGTCCATCGGTCCTCCCATCCGAGGGGAAAAATGCTAATCCTCCCTCCGTGGGTTCCACAACGCTGCTCCGAACTTGTGAGATAAGGTGCTTGTTTCCGCGAGGGTTATAAGCCCTACGGATTATCGTCGAGAACCAAAATGGCTGCTGGTTTGTCGGCGAGTGGTATTACAAAGGGTGGCATCAACCTAGCAAAGCGCACATGAAGGCTCCCTAGTTTGCGCTAATGACGCCTAACTCCTGGTTATCTCAGTTGGTAGAGCGCTCCACTGGAAATATGGAATTTCTTGGTTGGATACCAGGTCAGGCGAATTTTTTCAGTGGCGCACCAGTCACCGAGTTTTCTTTTTAAGATTTGTGTTTGTCCTTTTTTTCCCCTCTCCGGGAATTATTCTTGTTATTCATGAGACGCCTGGGCGCTTTCGTTCCAAAGTACGCGGAGATTTTTATTGACGTGATGCCACGAAGGTACACCCAATGAAATAACTATCAGATGTTTTACCTGTTAAGAAGATGTCGTTAAAACTGTAGCAGTACTTTATTGTGCAACATGACCGACCAGCTTGGCCGGTCAGACGCAACTTAGCACCCGTGGCTGTGGCCTCCCGCAGCACTCCAGCGGTGCTGGTGTCCCGGAAGTGGGAACCGTCGTGTGCGCTCGTAGCGCCACTGTCACAATCCTCCCCCCAAAACCAGCGTCCCTCAGGGAGAGTAGCGCGCCGGTGGCCTCCGTTCTCTGGCTGACCTGCACAGCTGCGGTTGGGGTGCTGGTCGGACTGGTGACTCTTGCACTGTCGCCTGTTACCCCCAGCCGTCGGTCCTCTGTGGGGAAGGTTCGTCTGCTGCAGGTTCACACGCTTGGTCAGTCCCGAGAGACGAGCTTTCTGCCTCCGGGATTCCCGGCACAACAGTGTCACTCAGGTCCTCCGCTGGAGGGTTCAATACTCGTTCCAGTGTTGTCCTCGACTGCCCGTTGACTTCTGGCGCCGCAAGAGTTCGAGGCCGCAGATGGTCGCCATGACGGTTCCAGGTTGTGCCGTCTTTGAGCATCACACGAGCCAACGAGGCCCTGGTAGCTTCTCCAGCTGTCCCAGGAAGTCACCGACTCCCCGGTTTAAAATTGCGAGCCCAGACAGGGCCGCCCAACTTCGTTAGGCCTTCCTGTTTTGCGCCCCTCTCGGCCCTCTCCTTCTGTTGCAGCTGCATGAAGCCCGCCCTGACTCGGAGGTTGGGGTGCAGCAGATCCAAAGCCGTCTTCAGATGACGTCCCAACAACAACTCCACCGGCGATCGACTCGTCAGGGGGTGCGGCGTTATCCTTTAATTAAACAGAATTCTTGCCATCTTGGTCTCGAAACCACCATGATCCGCTTCCTTTAACTTGTCCTTGGCCGACTGAGGCGCCCTCTCTGCCGCCCCGTTTGACGCCGGGTGGTAGTGAGGGACGGTAATCGGACGAACCCCATTTTTGGCCAGAAACTCTCGAAATTCTGCACTGACAAATGCCAGCCCATTGTCGCTTACTACGACGTCTGGCAGACCATGGGTGGCAAAAATGGCCCGCAAGCACTGCACTGTTACCCCGGCCGACGCAGAGGGTACCCGCATCACCTCCACCCCCTTGGAATAGGCATCGACCAGAACCAAGAAATATGCGCCCTGGAACGGCCTCCCAAAGTCCAGATGAAGGCGCGACCAGGCATGTTCCGGGAACGGCCAAGGTGTCTGCGGGACCGACCTCGGTGACTGCCGGCACACTTGGCACCTTGCACACCCGTTTACTTTAGCTTCAATCGCCAGATTCGTCGATGCCTGGCTACCAGACATGGCTCCTTGCGACCATCTTCATTTTCTCTATGCCAGGGTGTGCTTCATACCGCAGACTCAGCACGGCTGTCCTAAAGAATGCTGGTATAACTATTCTGCATCCCCAAAGCACAAAACTGTCTTGCACCAAACATTCTTCCAAGCGACCCGAAAATTGCCTCCATTCAACTGTGTCCCGCAACCAATTACCGCTCCACAACGCCTCTCTCACTGCTGAAATGATCGGATCCTTGTTAGTCGCCTGTGCCACGGCCGCTGCCGACAGCAAGGACAAGAAAAACATTTTCGATCATGAACCAGTTTCCTGACACAACATCTGTCGATGACCCTTCAGGCAGTGGCAGCCGACTCAGCCCGTCGGCATTGCCCAACTCTACCCCTGGGCGGTATGCAAGCCGGTACTGATAACCACTCAAGGTCAGCGCCCAACGCAGCACGCGCTGCGAACACTGCTGAGTAATTCATTTGTCGTGCCCCAAGAGACCCAACAAAGGCTTGTGGCCCATAAGAATCTTAAATGAGCGGCCCTACACGTACTGATTGAACTTCCTGACCCCGAGCATGACGGATAAGGCCTCTTTATCTAGCTGACTGTTGGTTTTTTTCGGCACTCAAACGCGATCGGCTTTTTTTTTACCGCCTTCCGAACGATGCGCCAGCACCGCCCCCACGCCGTAAGGCGACGCGTCACAACACAGAAGTAGCGGCAAACTCGAATCGTAGTACACCAATACGGCGGCCGATGTCAGCATCGTTTTGCTCTTCATGAACGCTGCCCGCTGTTCGGCACCCCAGCTCTAGGGCTCGCCTCTTCTCAACAGAACGTGCAGCGGGTGTAGCTGAGCCGATAAGCCTGGCAAAAAACTCCAATAAAAATTAAGCAATCCCAAGAAGCTCTGCACTTCCCGCACGTTCGCTGGCTCAGGTGCCTTGAGAACAGCTTCAACCTTTCGGGGGGACGGCCGCAGACCGCTAGCATCCAAGATCTGCCCCAAATATTCTACGCTTTTCTGAAAAAAACGAACACTTCGCTAGCTTAGGTTTCAGGCCGGCATCCTCTAGTTTCTTTAAAACTACCTCTAGGTTGCGACAGTGCTCGTCTTGCTGTTTCCCCGGTGACCAGGATATCGTCGAAGTAGACGACCACCCCCTTGCAACTACGCAAAAGGCTTTCCATTTCTCTTTGGAAAATCGCAGGCGCAGATGCCACGCCGAATTGAAGCCGATTACACTAAAACAGGCCTCTCTGTGTATTTATCGTTACAAACTTCCTTGCCCCAGGCTCCAGCTCTACTTGCTGATATGCGTCACGCAGGTCAAGCTTTGAGAACGTGCTGCCTCCAGTGAACTTCGCCGCCATCTCCTTGAGCCGGGGTATCGGATAGAGTCCCATAGTGGCGACCTTGTTTACTGTTAAAATCACCACAGACTTTTATCTTGCCATCTTTCTTTAACACCGGCACAATGGGAGCGGGCTACTCCGACGAGCGTGCCGAGCTCGGAACTTCCTCGCGCTGTAACCTTTGCAACCCCTGTGCAACCATGTCCTGTAGCGCAAAAGGAACTTTACGCGGCCTACAAAATATCGGCCTAGCCTGTTCCGGCACGCTGAGGTTCGCCTTCACACCTTGCTCCTTTCATCCTTTCTGAGAAAAACGACTGGAACTTCCCGACCAGAACGTCGACGCTACTCACCCTATGAGCACTGACTAGCTGTTCCACTGGCATGCCAAAGGCCTTTGCCCAGTTCCTACCCAGGAGTGCTCGAGTCCCACCTCGCACGATGAACAACGGAACAGTGCCGTTTTTCCGCCGAACCTTGCAGTCACCATCGCCTTGCCGGCCACTGGAGATAGCTGGCCGAAGTAGCCCCGCAGCGTGATGTTCGACGGTTCTACAACGACGTAAGGAAAACGCCCCAGAAACTAGACTTCGTCCATGAACGAGAACACCGCTCCTAGGCGTCCAGTTCTATCTTGACAACCATCCCTTGCACCGTCACTTCCGCCCAGATGGGTGGCTCCTTGGGTTCGGATTCCGCGGCTTCCTTTCTGGATGACACTCCGTTCACCACCAGGTTCAGATCCAACGACTAAAAGTTGGCCACGGCGCCCGATTCCGAATCGTCGCTGTTCAATGCTTCTATGGAGTGAAGATTACGGCCCGAGTTCTGCCCCGTTGTCTTGACCGTGCCGCTAGTCCCCTTGAAAGATGTCTTCTCCGGGCACATCCGAGCTATGTGGCCCCTCTGTCAACATTTGAAACAGCGCATCTTCGAGCACTTGCACACGGTCTCCCGTCGCGGCATACCGCAGCGGAAACAGCTGAGTCAATCCGCCCCTGCCGGTGTCGCCTTGTTGATACTTGTTTCGACCGCCCGGCCTGTTATCTGCTCCGCGCCTCTTGCCTCCACTTCCATTCCCGTGACGATCCTTACGGCCCTGTCCAACGTCAGCTAGGGTTCTTCCAGCAGTCGTCTTCGCATCGTGTCGCTGTTGACGCCGTGCGCCAGTCGATTCCGTAGGTTGTTATCAAGCTCTGCGCCGAACCCGCACCTAGCTGCCATTTGACGCAGACCGGCTACACAATTCTTCACGGTTTCGCCATTCTTATGCGCGTGACAGTAAAAGTGGTAGCGCTGTACGATGACCGATGGTCGCGATGATTAGTGCTCCGTGAGCAGCCAAAGGCTTGTGGTCAGCAGGGCCTCTTCCGATCTGTTAGGTGCTAGCAGCTTGCGCAGAAGTGAGTACGTCGGACGTCCGCAGTCGCTCAGGAACACGGCACGTCCCATCTCATCTGTCACGCTGTTCTCTATGAAGTACTGCTCCTATCGCTCGACGTATTCGTCCCAATCTTGGCCTCACACTCCGGTAAACGGTTCCAACTTCGGCATGTTGCGTGATGACAGTACTCCTCGTCACCAGTTGTTAAGAAGGGGGCGTTAATACTGTAGCAGTACTTTATTGTACAACATGACCGACCAGCTTGGCCGGTCAGACGCAACTAAGCACCCGTGGCTTCGGCCTCCCGCAGCACTCCAGCGGTGCTAGTGTCCCGGAAGTGGGGACCGTCGTGTGCGCTCGCAGCGCCACTGTCACAATACCCGCGACATTGCAATGAGCACAATGACAATGCACGTTATCACCGAGCATCATAAAAGCAATATGCATGGGAAATATGTCTCTCGGTGCGGTCCAAAATACTAACCCAGAAGAGAGAAATTCCGAATACACGCACAACACGCTCTTCATCTCCCGGTGGCATCGAATGGCTGGCTTGAAAAACCTGACGGCGCCACCAAAGGACTCTCCGATACAAAGTGCACAGTCTCGACATCTTTTTCTAGACCCCTCGCGGTAACTCCTTCATCGGGTGTCGCAGTAACATTCCGGCAAACATACTTCCCACCTTCAACTTAGACCACCCAACCAATCTCGTTAGGCGTCATACCGCCTTTTCTCGGCACCGTCGTTGTTCTACGTGAAGACCCGCGGGTTGCTAGTTGAGATGGTGATTTCACACCTTCCGTGTCACCAATAGAACTTCGAATAACTTCGCAAACAACCAGAACGTTCTCAAACGAGCGTTCCTGCCGCACACGTACAGCACCGAACCCAAACCGAACCGATAAAAAAAAAACGGTCGCCATATTTGCTTTCCCGCCGCTCGCCGCCAGGCGCACCGCGCGGCATTACGCAGTTTTCGAATAGCGCACGCTAATGCCTTGCGTACGCAAAAAATAGCGTCGTCGCCACTGCTCATGCGCTGAACGCTAACCACGTTTTGCGCTCTGCGCACTCTATTTTAGCGTACGCTAATTTCCAGAAATTGCGTGCGTACAGTGCAGACTAGAACAGTCTTGTAGGAACGTTTCTCGGCGAAGGTACAGTGCGCGAAGGTCAGTACACGAGACACCTCGTGCTGGAGCCACCGAGGCGACGCAAGCGGACACGACCTGTCAACCGCTCCCGTCGCTATCTCATATTTAAACAAATCTATGTTACTCCGAATTTATCAACTTGTTTTGTTTTGTTGTTTTTTTTTTCTCAAGTTCCAGCATTTCTTGTTTGAAATAAAAAGTGTTACTGTATCTTTATGGCGTTGCAAGCGAGGTGCTTGGGCTTTTCCGTCGCGGCGGAAAAACGCTATTTTAAAACACTCTTGCGCTGCGTGCGCTAACGCAAGCGCTAAATTCAGCGCTAGCGTGCACTAAAATTGGGTACGTTATTCTATAACTGCCTATTTCCTGGAGCGACCGGATCCGAGCGGCGGCGCGCCGCGTGGCGCATACGTTACAGTGACGTAGAGACGCAAGACCCGATTACTATGGAAACCACCGCGCGCTGCCACGCGGCGTCCGTTTTTATCGCTCATGTGTCTCATGCTTTAGGCTTACCTCCTTAGCGTCTTAGCATGCCAGTGCTACAACGGCGTTCGAATGTTTGCTGTCTCTGTATTTTTCTCTTGAACCGCGTTCAGCACCAGGGCAGGCACGCTTCTACACATGTGAGAGTTTGAGGCACGCAACTTTTGCCATACTCAAAACGAGTCCGTTTTCGCAGTGCCCCCTGAACAACGCAGGAGACATATCGTACGACGTGCTTTGCGAGGAAGCCAACACTATCTACTAGAAACAATAGCTGAGCGGGTTAGTTTAACGGCTGTCGCAAATAATTACGGCATGAACGTTTACTTTTTACTAAGAGGTTCATTTCCTTTGCTGTTAGAAATATCCTGGGGAAAATTAACATACTGAAAACAGTACTGATTGCTTCGGTGACCACCGAGGAAATCCATACCTTGAAAATTTCGAGAGCGAAAACGGAGGCGCATAATATGAATTGTAGTCCATACACCGTCTAGATGTAACAGAGAAGGAGCTCGCGGAGAAGCAGGAGATTATTTCTTCCTGCAACAATCCGGACCTCCCACGGCTGAGGTGAACACCCGGCTCTATACCCAGCAACCCACCTTACGCGACCACCCGGCGGACGACCCGTTTATGCTCGCGGAGCTGCTCGACACCCTCGCTGCAGCACAAGCGAAGTCGGCACCTGGTTCAGAGCTTGTTACCATTACCTAGCACCGGAATCTGCGATTGGACACCATAAAGGAGCTTCTTAAAACATTCAACACCATCTGGATGGAGAGAGAGCTACCTGCCGACTGGAAGCAGTAGTGTAGGCTTTACCGAAACAAATTACCGCAATACTCTACTCGTTACTTGCAAAAGAAAACAACGAGTTACCGACCCACGTTACCTCAAAATACGAGCAACGTGTTAGCCTTACTCTTACCGTTACCGATAAAAAGTAACGCACGTTACTTTTGCGTTACTTCTTAATTATAAATTGACGTTAACAGCACTTTTTGACACTGGGACGAAGGGCGTTAACGTGGGTTTTTTTGATAAAGCGGGGCATTTTGCTTGAAGAAAAGGCCGGCAAAGCTGTGAAGGTATGAGGAATGAGTGCAAAATTATTGACATGACGCCTATCGACCTACTCACTGTTTGTAAACAAGCCCGCGTTTGCACACACCAGGTATGGGCAATGCGCGTGTGCAGACAACGGTTTCCCGTGAGGCGAAACATCTGCGCATGCGCAGAGCTGACAGCAGCGCCACCGCAGTGGCGTGACGTCAGAGAATTGAGTCGGTCTATACTTCATTTCCGTGCAAGTTCAGACACAGCAGACGCTACGAGTTAACGGGACAAATCGAGCAGCGTCAAACGCGTAACTCACTGGACGTTTTCTTCTTGTTCATGATCGGTTCAACGAATATAGAACGCGTACAGAAACATGAAGAACGCCATGATGGACTCCTTTTGATGCAGTCTGATTGGTCGCATCAGCTGGTAGCGTGGGCTGCGTCTGGGGTAAATATTAAACGGAGTATAGAAACACGAGTAAAATTTAAGTGGAATTTTTTGAGGTCTTGGAAAGAACATGTAACGAGTAATGCAACTATAGTTACCTCTTATTAGAAACAAGTAACGTAAGTGCGCTACACGTTACTGTTTAGAAAAGTAACGAGTACGTTACTACGTTACTGAAGCAAATACGCGCTACAGGTAACGCCGTTACCAGGCATTCTACATCCACAGTGCTGGAAGAAACTGCATTAGCGCAGCGGTCAGTCTAGTAAGCAGCTGGAATTTCTAAACTTGCAATGAAGGTTCAGCGTGTGCCTTAATGAGTAGATATCGTGGGCAGAAGATGTGAGCGTGAACGCGTCAAACCATTGATATCTAGGACAATTGCTACTATCGCGCTTCTCTGCTCCGCGAATGCAGCCACCGGACTGCCGTCTAGGGACACTGAAAAATCGATCTCTTGGAGCGTTGCGGAGGCTGGGCGGCAGCGTGCTGAAGACACGTTTTCTGCTTGTTCGCCGTCATTTGCAGAAGACGTTTTTTAAAACCTTGTGTAGGCGGGGACAAGTGCCTTTGAGAACACGTGAAAGGTTTTACGAAAGCGCAGCACCGGTGGAAAGAAAGGCGCAACTTGTCGAACACAAGTCTCGCCGGTCTCGCGGCGTGATCAAAGCTTCCTCGACACGCCGAAGTTGTACGTCCCTGTGCCTTCGCAGGATTGAAGACTTATCGAAAATCGACGTCGTGGCAAAGTATTAAAGGTGCGTCGCGCGTAGAAGTCTTCTGCATCGCCCAGCTGTTCCGACGAGTTGCTTTTAATACAGGGGAAAAAATCGGTGGTTGCTATTATGCACGATTAACCATGGCTATGTTCAAAATCTACTCAAGTGAATCACATGACAGCACAAATAGAGCAACGCTATAGAGGAAGGTAGGTTTTCGAACGCAAAAGGATCAAACAGACTGATCAAAATCTTCTTAAAGGCGTCCTGTATGGTCGTGTGCAATCTGTCGCCGTCGCCGTACCCCCTATTCCTCTTCAGTCGCCACTGAATCAAACTCGTTTCTGGACCGCGAGTGCCGCAAGTTAAAAATGCAGTCGTAAGAGTAAAGTAAAACGCTGCTTCAGAGGAAAACACATCTTCACGCACGTTGCACTCATGAAACAAATCCACACGGCGTTGATTCTTGATCGGTATCCAAGCGTGCGAAGGCAGAGACGCAGCACTTCTGCGCGCCAACGAAGCTTTGATCACGCCGCGAGACCAGCAAGACTTGCGTTTGACGAGTTGCCTCATTATCCTGCAGTGCTGCGCTTTCGCAAACCTTTCCAAGAGTTCTCAAATGCAATTGTCACCGTTTACACTGTATTTTAACAAACTTCTTCGGCGAATGGCGACGAACGAGCAGAAAACGTGTCTTCCCAGCTTCCGCAACGCTCTAAATGGTCAGTTTTCCATGTTCCAAGATGGCCGCCCGGTGGCCTCACTTGCGCTGCAGCGAGCAAGGGGGGGGGGGGGGGGGGTGTACGATCCAGCATATTGTCATAGAGATCAGTGCGTGGAACAATCTGTGTTATTGTTGTTGTTGTTTTTTGTTTTTTTTTTTTGCCTTGTCTATTAGTATATATACATAGTTGCGAGTCAGCGCTCTTTATTGTCCGGTTCCTCGCTTCCTTTTGTACCGTTTCGCGTGGCTTTATTTCAGCAGGTTTCACCACTAGCAACTTGCACAGCTCTCAACCTTAATAAAGGTTACACCATCCAGCGAACCCACAAGACATCTGCCCCGATCCAAACTGCCGATAATTCGGCTTCCCGGCCACCTTCTCCCTTTTGGTGTGAAAATGTGCTGAGCACTCGCAAACGTGTGAGGCCGTGGTCCACGACCTCTCGAACACCTTACGCCCCCGCTCGTTTTAGAGCACTGCTCTAAGAGGGGTGTGGACACCAAATTCTGAAGCTAATTTTTTTGCTTCAACATGACTAAAGTTGCCGTAGAACCTCAGAAGCATCAATATCTTTTTTTAGGAAACCGCAAGAAAATATATCTTAAAATGTGTCAAACGATAACTATAAACCACCTTGGTTTGGGGTATGAGGCTTCGATAGAATGTCGTGACAGCATCGATGCGATTCAATGCAAAGGAACATTGTTGAGCTGTGGAATAAAAACTATACGTGTCCAATTATTTTAACACCTGCTTATTATTTTTTGTGACTGTCGTCTAAAATATTGCCATGCAACAATTGCAATGTTTGACGCTCTTCAGTTGAAATTGTTTTTAGTGCATATGCGCAGCGCGTTGATGTCCAAGAAAGTTGGTGATTAGAAACTTGTTGTTTATGATTGATACCTTGCCTCTTCTTCGCTCGCCATCTTTTTAGCGTTTATTACGCTAAAATGAAAAGTGCAGAGGGCTTCGTGGGTGTACCCTATTATCCCATTGCCCTTCTCCACACCACGTTGGCTTTGTCGCGTTGTTTGTTTTTATACTTAGGCGTCCCCCCTGTAGGCGGGGTTATGCGGTGACATGACAAAAAAAAAGTTTTTTTCAGATTATTGCAAACATCCTACAGCTGATTTTATATACAAATTGTAAAGACATGCTTAAGCCTAGAAGAGTATCGCGGTAAGATGGATACTTCGTAAATGTACTTTACTACTCAGATACAAATCCCTTTTTTCAAATGCATCTTGATGCAGAGTCAGAAACTTGAAGGGATCCATGAGATAGGGACAGAACGAGCGGGTTGGTAAGGATAATTAAACTTGAGGAAGAAAACGAGAAAGGACGGACAAAACACAAACTTCCAACTGAAGTTAGAGTTGGAAGTTTGTGTTTTGTCCGTCCCTTCTCGTTTTCTTCCTCAAGTTTAATTATCCATGAGATACCATCGCAAAACATTTGTATGGCAATATGCTGCACACCTCTGGTTAAGAGACAGTTCGCGTGCTCCATTTAAAAGCGGTGACCACTGTACCGAGTCTTGCTGAGCATGCGATTCTGACTAAATGAGTAGATAGTGCATTTTGCAGTACAAGCTCTACAGGGTGTTTGCAGAAACGTTCGCCCCACAATGTCCACTGGCCATTTTTAATTTTTACGAAAAAATATTTTTGAAGACTCAATGCACATCAGAACAAAACCGAAATTTGTTTTGCGAATACAATTTTGTCTTTGCTGAAACAAAATTAGAAGCACACTCTCAGTGCAAAGCGCTTTTCGCGAATTGCGGGAATATTGAATTTTGGACTCGTCTACCAACAAAACAAAAACTGTAATGGCTACGGGTCTAGAAATATTTACTCAGAAACTACGTATATGGGGGAGTGACTCAACATATTTCTTGTTAGGCACCAGCGATGTTAATTTCCAGAGAGAAATCGCAAACACGGAATCATCCGCAAAACTACTTACATTTTTTGTCTCCGCATTTATAAATATTAAAACTTTTAAACTTTGCCATCGTAATGTCCTGAATATTGTTAATATTGGCGATAAATATTGTTGTCCTGGGTAGCGGAACAAGTTTATAAGGAATGCTTAAATAGGGCCACTTTAATAATTAGGAGTAAATTTGAAACTAAATTAAAAAAGGCCATCTTCGATTTTTTATACTCTCCAACATTAAGGCCAATGATAGGTACTAACCGAATCTGCAAAAACATGTTTCATTATTTTTGTGTATTTGAAGTTATAAAGCTAGAAATATGACCAAATTGAGGCTACCACAGTACCATGAATCGGGCGTGTAGATACCCACAGATGACAAATTCATTCCTTTTACAAAGTGTAAAAATGCCCGAGGGTAGTCAGAAGGAAACAAATTGACGAAAAAGAGGCGGACGGTAGTTTTAAAGCGAGAATTCTTAGTGCGTTTCTGTATACGCGCCACAGAAAATGCGCGCAGTCCGGAGCGATCGAGAGGCCCACTCATGTCGCATGCTTCGCATAGCCTGCTTTCAATAGCCGGCGTATAGGGCCTCTGTGTATTCCACGTATAGTAATAGGTTTCCGCTTAACACATGCAATATATCAGCCTTTTGCCTGGCGGTAACTTGATATGGCGTGGCAAAACCGCCGCGCCTCCTCACAGCATTGGAGCCACCGCCGCGGTGAACCGTGAAACGCGAAGAGAAGACAAACACTGAAGAAAAGCGTACCGTTTGTTTTAAAAAGATAGCAGTGATAGGAGACTCCAGAGATAACGTTCGATTTCACTTCCCTTTCTCGTGGATCATCCGGCAGACGCTTCGTGAGCATCGTCCGTGAGTATGGCCTACGCCTAGTGCTCCCCGCGTTTCGATGGCTGAATCGTACAGCTTAAAGCGACTGTTCTGCGCTGACAATCTCAACAGGCACAAGAAAAGAAAAAACAAACGAATATCAACGAAACTTGTGCAGCGTGATGGATTTGGGCATCGCTTTGTTAAAGCAGTTCTCTCCATCCGAGATGCCAACGTTTTGTGTCAGAACAGCTCCAACCGCTTCAAGCAACTCGCCAAAAAATCTCCAGAGGCATCTAAGCCTCACAAACGTTTTGTTCCTCAGGAAGCTGTTGTCGAGGTTAAGCACGGACTGGGTTGAAATCGCATCAGTCGGAAGCTTTATGCAAGGTGGAAGCAGGGGGAGATTGAGAGTATTTTCGCTAAGAAAAGTTTATCAAGCCTCGCTGCATTATATGGAATCACGGAAGAGCCTGGAGCCTCTGTACAAAGCTGCAACATCTGTCCGGAGTTGTTCAGCAATCTGAGTGTGCGTTTGATTCTTCTGATTCGTACCAAGAGCGATGCGGTCTTCTAACCTTGCTTCCAAAAAATCTCTCTCAGCAACAGATCCAAAAGATTATTCCTTCAGCAACTCGCCACCTGCCCCCTACACAAGCATCAGGCTGAGCCAAGAGGACGTTCAGGCGGCACTGAATTACTACACTAAAAAGGAACTCAACTGCTCCCAACAAAGCACGAACAAGAAGGACGTTATTGGCATCATTTCAAAGGGACACAAAGAATACGTGTCAAAACATTTTATGACTAGGTCTATTCGTGAAAATTTCCGGTTAAGGCGGCTCACCCTGACACGGCCATTGGGCTCACCAAGTTCTACTCATCGAGGCCAAAGTAGGTGAACTATACATCTTAGAAATAAATGGCGCGAAGGTCAAGTGCAAACTGACGGAACAAGCGCTAACTCACAACTGTCGTTTTAATATTCACACAGAAGACGAGAAAGAGGAAGCGTTTCCCTCTCGTCTTTCTTTTGGCATTGCACGATTCCCAAAATGAAATTGCCTTGATGGGAAGAGGAAGTTACGTTGAAAGAACTGAGAAATAACATAAAAAAGGAAAAGGAGGGCGTTACGTTAAAAAATGAGAAATAGCAGAAAGAAAGAAAGATGAAGTTGCTGACAGTAAACCAATGAAACAACTTCAAGTAGGAAAGCTATGGTAATGAGGTTCTTTGTCACTTAATGTCACTGATGGTGCACTGACACACGAGTTTTCCTTTTCTTTGATGGTCATTGCCTCGTTTATTTCCCTTGATTCCTTCTCACGGAAACTTCGAAGGACTTTTATCGCTGTAAGTATCGGTTTGCAGTGACAGTCTCTTACATGAACCGCGAGGTGACCGATGGTGTTGATTTAAGTGACGAAGCATGTTCACATAACCTGGTGTTTACGCAGCGGCCAGGCTGACCAACATGTACTTTGCCACAGGTGAAAGGTATTTCATATATAACCTGGCTCTGGCAAGGTATATATGTTTGATTATGTCTCTGGTCGCATTCATTGCGACGTTCCTATGGGGAATTTATCGTATGACATAGCTTCTTTAGCTTCTCTGGTGCTGAAAATACGACAGGGATGTTATACCTGGAAGTCACCTTTTTCGTGTTGTGTGATACCCGGTGAATGTAGCGCATTACAGCCGGGCGTTGTCCTTTGTACTTGGCTTTTTCTTTCGGTCTTGTGGGTGTCGATTATTCTTTCTACTGAATCGTACAAGACGGTACTTGGATATCCAGAGGTCTTGAGTCGGTGTATTTGTGTCTCAAAGCTCTCTCCCGCCTTCTGGTCACATGACTTCTTGAGGGTAGCGCTAAGACAGTATTTTTGATAATTGCCATTTTTATTAGTTTTGAATGGGAAGACTCATATGGGAGTAAATTTTTTCTTGATCGTGGCATGTACATCCAGCAAGTGTGGTTTAGTTGGAATATCATCTGTAGATCAAGAAATTAAAGGCTGTTGTCTGTGGGTAGCTCGTGTGTGAAGTTGAGTCCTGGTGCATTAGTTATTAAAATGGGCCCGTTGAGAGTTTCTCGTAAATTTATTTTGCTACCCAGGACAACCATATTTAGCGCCATTATTAACAAGATACAGGAGAACACACTGACAAAGTTTGAAAGTTCTGATATTTAGAGATGTGGAAAAAAATGTAGGTATTTTTGCGGAATGTGTTACTTTTGCGATTTTTTTTCTATTAACTAACAACGTCGATACTTAATGATAAATAGTTGAGTCAATCCTTCTTATACGTAGTTTGTCAGTAAATATTTCGAAACCGGTAGCCACGACAGGCGTTTGGGAGAGGTGATTGAAATGCCAACTTTGCGCAATTCGCAGAAAGCGCTTCGCACCGAGAGCTTGCATCTAATTTTTGTTTTTCTGGAAGGACAATTTTTTTTTTCGCAAAAACAGATTTCGGTTTTGTTCTGACGATCATTGAGTCTACAAAATATATTTTCCTAAGGATTAAAAATGGTCACCGTTCATGGTCGGACAAACTTCTCTGAAATCACCCTATACAAGAATGTATGAGGAAAAGCGACACCGCACACCTGCTGCCAACGCAGTCTTAGAACTTTTCAACTCACATTAATATAAAGAACTTGCAACTTACTCATTGGTTCCCCACACATGCTCATATTTGGGGACTTAAAAGCGAAACAAAGTTCGGCGACACCCATCAGGAGGAACGCGCGCCACAAGGTCAGCATTGCTAGGTCCAGTCACTTCTGTCGTAAAAGCCCCGCGTTAAAAAGAAAGCTGAGAGTCGCTCCACCGTGTCTTTGTCGCATGCGATAGAGTCGGTCTACCACTAAACTAAGAGTCCCGTGGAAGCTACGCAATTGTCGGACCAATCAAGCAGTTTCCTTTTATCACCTGACACCACTCCCGTCACGTAGCTATTGGAAGGGGCGTGATCACGTGTCGGAAGATGGACGCATGACTGTTCCGACGATCACGTATATTCTACCGCGCTGTCAGATTACTGGTGAACGCAGTATAGCGATGCAGCTTGGCTAGGCAGCTGCGACAATGCGTCCCATTAATTGTGGAATGTCATTCGCCTAGTGCAGAGGACCGTTAATCTAGCGCATACTTTATCTCTTCTGGCTGCAAACACCACTGCAGGCTGCCACTGATGTTGACATGAGAGGGACCGGAGAGAAAATCGATCTAGATGCAGGTATGGTTTTTGTCACGCACCTGCCTCAAGTCACGCGTGCAAATGTCTCTATTGCTTTACGACGGCACAATTATTAATTATATATCAGGGTATGCGTGATCTATATGTTGTCATATCTATTTGCGGTGTTCGGGAGTATTTTAAGTACATTGTACTTGAAGTGTTACTTCAAGGTCGTTTAGCATACATGTGCTTTACTTGAAGTACATTATCTGAGTATGTACTTGTACTTTACTTAAAGAGTTTTTTTTTTTTTTCTAGTGCTTTCCGAGGAGAGTGCAAATCCCGACTTGAAAGTACATTCCCCAAATTTTGACTTATTATATTTGTATCACGAAACGATACTTTGACAACTCTGAATCCACTTCATCCAATATTCGTCCACATTTCCGAAGATAACTGATGCACCCCGATTACCCCTGGGGCAGTGCATTCCAATTTAAAAAGGACCTGTATAAGGGAATGAAGGGACCTCATGAAAGATTGTGTTAAAAAGTAGTTGTGCTTTACTTTGCAAGTACATTGCACTTCCAGTACTTCACTTCAATTACTTTGCACCGGGTGTACTTCCTGCTCTACTTGGAGTACAAACCTTTCATTTACTTTGTACTTTACTTCAAGTACATTTCAGGTGAACTTTACCCAACACTCACTATTTGTGTTAGAAAGATTGAACCCTATTTGAAATCCGCGCGATATATTGCTGCGCACTTCTTTATACACACTGAAAACTTAAGCGGTAAATCTTTTGTAAGGTCGCATTCATATTCGATTAGCGATAATGCACGCAAATATTACATTAAATTATTTCTGACTGGAAAATTATCTCACTTCAAAATAACACATATTTGGTTTACATACCTTATTGGTGTGTATATATGCAGCCGCGTTTCAAAAATATTATGCACAGAGTGCCCACACAAACAAAACAGATAACATTTACAGTGTGTTTTTTTCACCGCATAGAAGACCTACGCAACGCTCCACCGAGTGCTCAATTTTGGCCTAATTGTAGCTTTAGCGGTACAGACGAAATATCAATGCTTTTTTATCTGGCTGCCCATTTTAAGGACATAAGCAATTTTAGAAAATTTCAATTAAAAAATACCCATTTCGGTAGCCCACGTCGTCATCTCCACGCATTCGTGCAGTTGAGAGGCCGAGATTTTTTTAATTAAAATTTTCGAAAATCGATGATAAATTTTGAATCAGATATCGGCAAGCTCCCAAACTTTGGCATTTGCTCTGAGCTGCTATAGCTACATTTGGACCGAGTCTCAGCGTTCGGCGAAATATTTATTTTTTGGGTAAATAATACACTTTTTTGTTTATTTTTTTTCTTTGGGGGACACTTTGTTTTTTTGCCATGCTGAAGGCGCGAGGGAACTGCTTGCAGCATAAATATCATACCAACAGGTCATGACCCCGGCAGGATTGCACGAGAGTGCGTGCAAAACAAATTCTAGACGAAGCAATACACTCGCGCCAGCAGTTTAAACGACGGCGTGACTGCGCTATCTAAAAAATAATATATAGCAGAACTTAGCACTCAAACTATGCTGTGAAAAAATGGGAAGGTCGCTTGGCGCAGCATCGATTTTCCCAGCTCATTAGATACAGCGACATATAGTATTTCAAATGTCTATAGCCGCGTTTACATGAATGTGACTTAGTCGCTTCGAATCCAGTTGTCGCGTTCAATGCGGTCATGTAAACGGCATAATGCGCAAAGAAAGCGCATCGCATTCAAGTCGCTAGACAGAGATGGATCGAGATGGCGAGTGCGCATTCATTCAGCCAATGTAAACGGAGGTCGCATCGCATTTTGGAACGGGGAGGATTATGGGAAGGTGCTCGGGCTGCGTGAGCGAGTGAACAGCTGAGAACATGGCGGCGGCCAACCTCGTCGGTGGCGCGGAGAGCGGTCCCGTATGGTCGACCGCAATTTTTTCCCGAGAACAAACGCGAGCTTTTATTGCCATCATTAGTAAGCAGAATATAGCGGAGCTGCTCGGTGAAGGCGGCCCCCGTCCAAGCCTTGCGAAGTACAGCTTGCGCGTCCGAAGGGGTCCCAAAGGCTTCGGCGCAAGCTCGAACGACACTGAGAGCTCCGAGCACTGTAGGGCACTGCATGGTAGCGCAGAACGAGCAGCTCCTACCTCGGTGCCGTTCCTGGCTGCGCAGGAGCCTTTCGAACTCGGGGTCCGGTCGCAAACGGCGACGTCTGGCGCGGCGAAGCGCGGAGGCTTCCTCAAAGCGTGCGCACACACGTCGCCTCTGGTCCAGAGTGACCCGGCGGCCCGGCCTGCAGCCCTAAACGCTTGGGTTTTGGTGTTTCTTCCGTTTCGTAACTTCTTTCACAGCACCGAAGACAGCGGACACGATCTTTACGCTCACTGAACGCGTCGAAAGGCCTCCTCGTGCAATGCACCGGAAAACGTGGTGCGTGCGACTGGTGCCCGAACCGGAACTGCATAACTCCGAGCTTTTACACGGCGTGGCGCCACCTTCTAGTGCGCATTCATGTAAACGTTGCCGCGTCGGCTTCGTTCGAAGAACGAGTGGAGTCGATGCGCTGAAGTCGCTTTCATGTAAACGAGGCTAACGAGATATTTAAAATACCAATCCCAACAACGAAGGACATTGTCCACTTGCGCCATCTAGCTCCAGACACCGTACCCTGTAAACATTTCAACAAAAAACTTGTTTTCTCGCCATAAAAATAACAATAATGAGGGCACAGTGACCAAAGCGCCAACAGAGATGGATTTTGATGGGTGTTGACAGCGCCTCAACACAAAAAGAGAGCCTAAAAAAAGTTGGGGCTCCAATCCCCGCTGTGAAGGTGGTTGGACACCGAAACTGTGGAATCACCTTCAACGATTGCCCACTGAACTATAGACCCTTTTTATGGCAAACGCAATCAGGTGGTGCGCCACTCTTTGACGTCCCAAAAAACTTTCGGTTTACAAAATTAATAAACAAGGTCCACCTTAAAGGGACACTACCACGAAATTTGGGCGCTTATTTCTTGGTCTATTCGTGTTCAAGACAGCAGTTTCACATCAGACACACCAATCTTATGTTGGAAAAAACATAAAGAGGGATTTTCAAATGAATTAAACAATTAACAAAGAACACCTGGCGGATGTCGCTAACGCCTCGTTTGGTGCACCTGTCAACCGGCAAGACCCCTACGTAGATGATGTGCTGCCGGGAACCGCCTTCGGCACTGGATCGACTAACGTTATCACTCGTCAAGCAGTTCCCAGAGGAAAATGTCGATATCCACTACTTCATTCACGGACAGCCCGTGTGGATCCGACAGTTCCCAAAAGGGATGAAGCGGAAGTGGATGCCGGGCATCACAGCACGCCGCGCGGGACCGCGATCTTGGATTGTCCAAACCAAGCGGGGTCAAGTTAGGCGGCATTTGAATCATATTTGACATCGCGCTTCGAATACGAGCTGTTGGAATATTCAGCCGCCACCACAAGTTTGGGACAGGTGCCAACATGGTAGCCAGGGCCCTCATTCGGGCCTCATTGGTCCAGACCAAACACCAACTAGACAGCAAAACACAGACAACGACGTTTGCCTAAAGTTCCTAGATAAGAGCTTCCTTCAAGTAGCAACATTCTTGGAAGCGCCGACTGCGTGACGGTGCAGGTTTCAGAAAGCGAATGGCGGCGCACTGCAGAGGTTTAAATGCCGCAAATTTGCTACAGCGGGATGTCCTTTGTCATTTATATTGCTTGTCCTTCCTTATAAAAGAAGTATCAAAGGACTTTACGTTCACCCTGTGTGATCATCACGGACAGTGGGCTTCTCCGCTTCAACTGCGACACGGCTGAGCTCCCGCGCGCGTCGACCACCAGACAAATATGGCGAATACGTGTAAAAAACGATGAGTGTGATGTACAGGGCGTCACAAAAGATTTACAGTGTTTTTTTAACGCGAAAATAAACTAGGCATCGCCGAACGCTCATTCTCCGCCCAAAGGTAGCGCTAGAGGTCACAACCAGAAGCCAAAGTTTCAGCCCGATCCGATACCTTAATCAAATGCTATAAGTGATTTTGTGAAAATTTCAATGAAAAAATGGCGGCCGACGGAGTTTTTGAATACATGGGGCTCTAGGGTACCAGCAAACAAAAACGGGCAAAAATGGGCTCCATTTTCCCATTGAAAGTTTCAGAAATTCACTTATAACTTTTGAGTAAGGTATCGAATCGAGCTGAAACTTTGGCATCTGGTTGTGACTTCTAGCGCTACCTTTGGGCGGAGAATGAGCGTCCGGCGATGCCTAGTTTATTTTCGCGGTAAGAAAAACACTGTAATTTTTTTATTTTTTTTGTGACACTCTGTTTATGCCGGGATACGGCCGGCGGGCAAGCCTGCGAGCGCTGCGAGCTAGCGCGTGCTTTTGTTCTCGAGGCTGGGAGTGCTCTCATGATCATATAAACCGACCGAGTCACATGCTTCCGAGTGGTTGTCTCGTTATTCGCCTAGCTAAGGCTGAAGAACTAGCTAAGGCTATATAACACGCCCATACAAGGCGTGGGAAATATAGCGTAGTGACAATCCACACGAAGGCTGCCACCATGAAATTAGTCGACTCTCACTACAACAAAGCGGAAGTTTCAAGGGCGTTAAAACTTAAAAAGGAAACGGTCTCTTATTATATTAAAAACAAAGTGAAGTTAAAGAGGTCATGTAAAAGACGACTTTACTTCTGCAAGACATACTCAGTGAATTCACTGTAACCTATCGGTCTGTAAATTCATTGTACATGTTCCCAACTTGGTGCGGTCATTCATTTTTTTACAGCGGATCGTGTCCGCCAGCAAACAAATGACAGAAACCTCTGGACAGCTACCGCCATCTATGAATGACAGTGGCAACCAGACAACCGGTTTGCCGGTTGTCTGGTTGTCGCCGCTGCCTATAGATGGCGGCAACCTTTCCAGCCTTTCCACTCTGGCCTGCCGACTTGCGGCCGGCCATTACTTCATTCCCACCATAGTACAGCTTCGCTGGTCTTCCTTTTTCACCAGAGTGGAAAGGCTGAACGTTTTTATTTTAAATTAACTCGTTCGACTGAAGTCGACACTATTGTTTCCAGGTTCATAAAAAGACTGCAGAGTATCCCTTCGTATTGCTTGCTAAAATATTGCAACAATCGTTTGGTATTGGATGTTTACCTGGCAACTGGCAGATGTGAATGGTAATACAAGTAAGCGGAGCTGGCAATCCTCACTGTCTTTTCAATTCTTGTCCCATATCGCTAACCTGTATTTCATGCAAAATTCAAGAACACATAATGTTGCACCTGCATGACCGAGAAGATGGCTTCTTCGTTTGTCTAGACTCAGAAGATTCGCGTATATACTCTTACCCCAACCATAAAATATAAAGAGGTCAGAATGATGCCTTGTCAGTCTCGCCCTACACTCTAAGAAAAAAAAATGACTACCCTGGGTAGTCAAAATGGCAGTTTGGAGGCTTTGACTACCCCAAAGGGCGAGTGACCAGCCTTTGGGCGAAGTGACGACCTTCAGCCGCTGTGGAGTGACCACTTCTCTTCAGGTGACGACTGCGTTGTGGTCACTTTCGAATCTGATGTTCACGTGCAGGCAGTCGTAAATGATATTAGTAACTTAGATAACTACTTAAAGACTATAAATTATGTTCTTCCTTAGCTTTCGTGATCCTTTAGGATCCGCCAAGTTCACGTCTGTTGGGTAATTCGCGTAAATTGGTGGGATACAAATTTTGTCGGCGCGAGCAGCAACACTGGTTCTCAACAGCTGGGCCTGGCTTGGCATCAACAACAACGAACGACCCGTTTGGTCTGTCGTGAGTGTTTGCCGAAATGAGGTAAGGATATTGTTTTTGCCGCATTTAACGCCCGTTCACACTCTTGCGACCGAGTAAGACCGAGAGAGAGACCAGACCGGTTTTTAAGCCCCTTGCGATCTCTCAGGACCAGCTCCGCTCTAGCGCATCCGGTCCTAAGAAGTCGCAAAAGGCTTAAAAACCGGTCTGGTCTCTCTCGGTCTTACTCGGTCGGAAGAGTGTGAAACAAAATGACTAGTTGCATATCTGATCGTATTGAACCATTGAACACTGAGACCGAGGATCGACAGGGTAAACATGCTCATAGGTATGTGACTGTGTCCGCCCGTACTGTTTTCCTCAATCTCGGAGTGGTTGGATTTCTGAGCTGCACCCGTCGTGGTTGTGATCTCCCGGCTGTACGTACGTAGCGCGTGAAGTAGCGGGTTTCAGTTCAGTGGCATTGTAGTAATTGGCTTTTACTAGATGAGTAAAGCGATACGCACACGTCGTGCACCTCGACCGGAAATTGCCGCTCGCACTACGCGAAACTCGTATAAAACGAATGGTTTGAAGTTTCCGAAGCGGCGGCGTAGCACAGCGGTTAAGGCGTCCGCTTCCTGCTCAAGTGTACGCGGGTTCGATCCTCGATGGACCTTTTTTTTTTTTCTAGAACATTTTTTTTTGTTGTTTGGCGATATTTCAGACATTTATTTTTTATAACTAACACTGAAAAAAAAAAAAAAGATTGTTGACGAAACTTTGCAGAACTAAATGGTGTACGACTTTTGTTCCGGAGGTGCAATCGGGGACAGCGGGGCTCGGGTTGCCGGCTGGACGGGTTAACTTTTGTAATTAGAAGTTGCACACTGTCACAGCGAAGTGGCGTGAACGCAGGCCGGGGGGGGGGGGGGGGGGGGTGTTGGGTTGGGGTTGGTTGGTTAACGCGCTCATCAGTGGTACCGCGCCGTCCGAAAAGGGTGACCCAAATGGCATATGCTCTCCGCATAGTGCGTATAGCCATTTCCGGTCGAAGTGCACGACGTAGTGCGTATAGCTTTACTCTTACTAGATTGTTGCGTCGTCACGGGCACTATTTGTGTTTTTACAAGTGCCAGCTCGAGCCTGAACTCGCGCCTCTTTTGCCGGTCGTGTTCTTCAGTTTTTATGTTCTGCTCCATGATTCATTAAACCTAAAAGTCAATCACCTCTGCATCGTCACCCATCAGGCCATCCCAGCCCTGCCGCTCTACCGGCCCTTCCTGGATGTCTCCTGCCGCCAAGTAGCAGCCTGATCGTCGAACCACCAACATGATCGCCTCTACATCAGAGAATCACACATTTTGGTGCGTCAGCTACCACTACATTTTGGTGCGTCAATCGCTACTATATTTTGATGCGTTTGACCCTGCGGTTTCTCACGACGTTCTTGCGCTCATGCTTGTTTAGTTTTTTTCAGGGCAGCATATAAGCTTCTGAGGTTCTTGCAGTGTTCCCATGCTTGTGTTCCTTCAGTTCTTTCAGGACAGTAAATAAGCTCCTGAGGTTCTTCACAGTGTTCCAATGCTCGCAATCGTTCACTTTACCAGTCTGCCCTGCAAGACGTGGCCTTTCAAACCTTCTGATCTTTTCCCCTTGGCCGGTCGCTCTGCTGTACCCGGTTTTGGACTGTACGAAATTTCATTGCATTGAGACGTGGCCTTTCAAACCTTCTGATCTTTCCCCCTTGGCCGGACGCTCTGCTGTACCCGGTTTTAGACTTTACGAAATTTCATTGCATTGAGACGTGCTGCCCTATACCCCGTTCACCCCTAAGCTGAGTCGGCAGTGGGAACTATGTGCTTGCCGAACAAATCAGCCGCCTTCCTTTCATCACCTGACCCAGTCCTCGGCAAGTGGGTATGAGCGGGAACGTGATCACGTAACGAAAGAGGGATGTATGACTGGTCCATTGAGCACGTAGCTTCCACCGCAGTCTCAGCTTAGGGATAATGGAATATAGTCAGCGCGCAAGATGGCCGCCCAGCTCCGGCCTTCCAAGAAGGTGTCGTTTACAAGACGGCCGCTGTCTTCATTGGCCTCCTTGCTCGAGACCCTACGGCGAAGAACCAGCGTGCACGAGCACGTTCGTGCCACAAAGCTTCATCGACGGCTGCCCGTACGCCGAGGAGCTGGCATCTCCTCCACTGTGATATTGGCCGATGCTTCTATCTGCTTTGTGTCTGAGTGGACCACGATCAGTATTACGTAACTCTCCAGCAGTATGGCATAATATGAGCCGTGTTCGGCATTGCTTGGTATCTGACCAGCGGACCCGAACCTACATCAGAGGCATTTAACAAGACTGGGCACATGTCTTGCACCTTCTTACATGGTCTTAAATGTATTTGTCAACACCGGGGTACCAGAGGATAGTGTTTGCCAAGCTCTTCATGACTGACCTGCCTGGATAGGTGTCATGGAGCATAGCATAGTATACTGATAATGCCTGCTCAATTGCCGGTTGCCAGCAATCACCACAAGGGTGCGTTGCTTCCCTATACAATGCAGAAAATGTGAACGACGAAAATAAACCTCCCTCGTGCATTCTTGTATTTTTGGTGCTGTGTTTGGCATTTGTCGTTGTACACGGCGGGGCTGTCATTTCACGAGACCCCAAGCACCACTTGGGATCATGGAAAGTGACTGAAGCTTATTTCGAGGAAAGACTGCGTCTTAACTTCTACCTCCTATATACGCAATAGTGTGCGGTAGGCACCTTTTTGTGACTGACATTAAGGAAGGCCTGTCTGGTTCCCCTTGTGCATTCTGCTCAGGCTCCACTCAAAGCCCAGCTTGGCTCAAGCCTCTCTGGCGTTAAAGCTGGATGAGCCCATGTACCCGTCCAGGTCCTGTTTTGGTGCTGCTTGACTGGCTCTCACTGCTTACCTACCCACATCTTTCTCACACTGTTCGAGGTATATAGTGACGGGCGCCTGACAACAGGCACAGTGCGTCATTACGAAACGTGAGCCCCGGCACAGCTAACACCTTCCACACTGCTTACGTGACTTCGTAGCAGTTGTTACCCCAGAGGACCCTGGCCGTTGCAATTCCTCTTCACCTTCTGAACTTTGAAGCCAAACCAAATATGCAGCAAAACCAAAACATGCACTACCTTTCAGCATTTTAGCACCGCTTCTCGGCATTATTGTCGTTGTAGCAATACTCTGTTTGTTTGTAGTATAGATGATGATATCACAACATCTTCCTTGTCACTCATGGTGCTTGCAGGAACTTCGCAGAACATGAGCACATTGAAACTGCATAGAGCTGACACTGCTGTGGAATCACCAAAATATCCGGTTGCAATTTCTGCTTGCGTCAGCTAGCTCACCACAATGCGACATCGGGACGTGCCATGTCACAGTGTCGTAGGACGCCAGCTACGCTTGATGTGGGAACCATCGTACAATGCCTGCCTTTATTGTGCATGTGTTTCACATTTACTTTGCCAACTGATGCAATGAAAAGAGTTTTTGCTGGAGGCTATCGAGTTGGCAGGTTACAACCACCTGAGCATTCAGCTAAGTGGTGATTTCACTTGGCTATTCGTTTCAGTAGAATGTATAATCTTGACTCTGTTGTCCATAATTTATTTTTTGTCTCGTTTGTTCGAAAGTAACTCTGTCTATCTATCTATCTAAGGAAGCCTCAAGAAAAAGCTTTGCTAAGGCTGCACTAGCCTTGACAATTTCTTTTTCTTGAGACCGAGATAAGACCACCTGATTTCATTTTGAGCAAGCCAGCACACTGCAGAGAAGGAATAACCCAGATTTAGCATGAAGTTATAGGTTTCACATGAGCACATTCCATTTGTAGCTGAAACAGAGGTGACACTTAATGAGAAAGACAAGTGAAACAAAAACATTATTAGGTATTTCGGTTAAGAAAGTTGTGCATACTTTAGCTCAGCTTTCAGTATTCTGGGCAGATTTTACTTTTTAGCTGCGAGTTAATCTATGATCACTATTAGTTCACTTGGAGCATGTAAAATACATTGGATGTGACAGACAACCGCACTTGGGCATCCATCATATGTCTGAGCTGTGCCTTCATTTTTTTTTTCAGTTGAAGTGTAAGTCTCACTTGGCTCGATCAGTATCTACTTTATGTACTGAATACCTTTTTACAGGGTTGCGTCGCCACAGGAGACTTGTGCGCTTGTGGGTGTTTGGTGAGTGGCGTCACCAATCACCATGAGCCCCGAGCCCAGCATGGGTTCAGACCCCCTGCATGCCTGGCTGTGCTAGGTGTCCCCGTGTCTGATGAAACTGGGGTCCTGGCAGTTGAGCCAAGCCCGGGTTAGGTTTCCTTCAAGGGCCCCCCAGGTTGGGCAGCACACCACCCCAGCCCGCACTCCTCACAGACAGATGTCCTGCGTTGGCTCGCCCAGGACGATTCGGTCAGTCACTTTGCTTCACCTCTCCTTTCTTGTGATTTTCTTCTCCATCCCTGTTTTCAACCTCTTATCTTTCAGATGTAACAGAATTCTTTGAAAGGGAAGAAGAATTATATAGCCCATGGGTGTTGACAACCACTAGGGTGTGACATGATAACACCAAATGCTTTACTATGAAAATATCTCACTCCATAAAAATCCAATGTCCTTGGCACGAATAGGGTTTGCGTGGTTAGAACGACTGGATGCGCAGCAGCCTCAAGGTCTTCCTCTTTGAATAGACCTATCTCACCAGCTAATTTCGTTAAGCCGCCGCTGCCGAAATGCATCATAGGAACTTCAGTCTTTTTGCACGTGGGAGAACTCCGCTGGAGCTTTGCACGTGACGAGACGACACGAGCCGTCTTATGCGCTGCCGCCTGCCTCCTGTGAACTAAAGTTATGGCGGCGTCACACATGCGTGTAACGCTTAGTGAGATCTGTTTATTGGGACGATTGATGGCAACAATAGATTACTGGTGCCATCTATGGTTGCGGACAGCTGGAGCACAAGTTGAGACAGCTGTTTCTACTGTCTAGGCAAACCCGGTATCTCGGTGTGCCAAC
Source organism: Ixodes persulcatus (assembly GCA_013358835.2). NCBI lineage: Eukaryota > Metazoa > Arthropoda > Arachnida > Ixodida > Ixodidae > Ixodes > Ixodes persulcatus. The sequence goes on from JABSTQ010010790.1 coordinate 204,285, forward strand.
AGCAGCCCCCTTTCTTGGTGCGGCATGACTACTGTACAGCATGGACGGTGTGATCCTCATGCATTCTTTCAGATGCGTGGTGTCTACACCACTAGGAGGGCAACATTTGGCTCTGTTGGTGCGCTGGCATAAATGAATAGAGACAAATGTATTTTTCCTGGTAGAGTACTTGGTGACACTGTCAACTGGCATGCTTGCAGCCAGGCTAGCAATGGCCATGGTGAGGTGACTCACATCCCAAATGTCCCAAGATGCCTCTGTCACATTTCAATCATTGCGTTTGATGTGCTTGCAAGAATGGGATATTTACAATAAAACATAGTTCATTCAAGATAGATATTAAACATACTTTTTTAATTAATCTGTATATGCTCGTAGTGAATTTCATAATCACTGCAGGTTCAGAAGGTTAATTGACAACAAAATTTGATTGTTTTATTTTTCTGGTTTTGTAATGTATGGTTCCAGGTGCATCAACGTAAGGCATAGGCATTGTTGCATGTTATGACTCCAAAAGTTTGGGTCTATACAGCATGAATAATTATATTTTTGGTGGTTGGTTGCGGGAACACGCCACCTCACTCAAGTCCACTCCAGCGGGGCATCTAGCAGTACACGTTAGAGACTGTAAATGCCAACCGATCCTGACAAAAACCAAAATCCTACGACGGTTCCGAGATAAAACTTCACGAGAAATTTACGAGGCCTTCACCATCAAGGAAAAGGAGGACGCTTGTGTGAGTGCACCATCCGTTGTTAAGAATGGAACCTTCGGCAACCTTTTCCGAGTTTCAACGCTGCGGAAACGAGTCCCGAAACGAGTCCCGACGTGTCAGGACTGCCGGCCACCTGTCGAAGCCTGCCCAAAACGTGTCTCAACGCGTCCGTGACGTCAACGGGACGTGTGTGTGTGTGCGTGTGGGTTCGTGCGCTCCGGAAGGGGAGAGAGGCCTGGCCTAACTGCGGAGAACCATGGCTATGACTCATTTCTGGCTACGACGCGGCGGGCTTTTCTGCTACGCACTGGGCGGTCGCACCTGCTGCCCTGGCGGAGAGTGAGGGAGAAAACGGACCCCTATATAAGGCGGGGCGTGAGGCTGCTGAGTTGTTCTCTCGGATTTGACGACTGTATCGCTACCATGTAATTAAACCGTTCGTTACGTTACCAATTCTCCCACCTCCACTGGACCCCTGGGTTCTTCACTTCGGGGAATGGTCGTCGTCACGAGCCAGGAAGCCTCCGGACGTGCGGCCTAAGCCCCGCCTCGAACAACTGGTGGCAGCGGTGGGATCGGACCATGCGACATCGTGCTACATCTGCGGGTGAGCGTTTGGACTTTGCTTTGAGATTCGCCAGGCTTCAGATTATCGGTAATTAATTTTGAACTGCTGGGAATCCTTAGTGTTTGACTCGTGCGCTAGGTTTTGGTATAACCTCGCGACAAGTTTTAGAACAAAGCCAAAGCTAAAAAGCAGCGATCATGGATCTAATGAGGTTACTGAGAACAGATTTACTCTGTATATGTGAAGAATTGGGTGTGGAGGTGGAGCAAAAGATGAAGAAATCTGAGATCAGTAAAGCGATTTCAGAGAGCGCGGAAGCAGAGGAAATTAAAATTGCGTGGGAACTGCTTCAGAACGCTAAGAGTAAAGCTGCAGCAAGAGAGGAACGAGAGCGAGAACAGGCTGCAGCGAAAGAGGAACGAGAGCAGGAGCAGGCTGCAGCTAGAGAGGAACGAGCACAGACTGCAGCGAAAGAGGAACGAGAACAGGAGCGGGCTGCAGCGACAGAGGAGCGAGCGCTGAAAAGGCTAGAGCTCGAAATTGAACAACAGCGATTAAACTCGCAGAACAGTAGAGTTGGGGCTCCGGTACGAGCAAGTGAGACCGAGTCGTATCAAATGAAGAAGCTCATGCAGCCGTTTAAAGTTGGGGAAGACGTGGGCCTATTCTTAGTTAACTTTGAGAGGACATGTGAGAAGTTGAGCTTCGCCCCAGAAACGTGGCCGCAACGGCTTTTGACTCTGTTGCCCTGTGAGGCTGCAGAGGTTGTCGCGCGCCTTAGTGCTGTAGACGCGGACGACTACGACAAGGTGAAGTCCAGCCTTTTGAAGCGGTACCGCCTTTCTGCCGAGGCGTTCCGTCAAAGGTTTAGAAACGCATCCAAAAAGAGCAGCGAGGGCTACTCGGAATTCGCGTACGGGCTTAAAACCAACCTGATAGAATGGTTGAAGAGCGAGGAAGTGTACGAAAGCCGAGACAAGGTAGTCGAGTGTGTGTGCCTCGAACAGTTCTTTCGTAGCATTCCGCAGTCAGTCAAGCTCTGGGTGCAGGACAGGGTGGGAGTCGACTCTGTCGAAAGGGCCGCTGAGCTAGCCGAAGAGTACGCAACGCGTAGAAAGCTGAGCGGAGAGGAAAGCGAATCCGGCCGAAGCGATCAGCGCAAGACCTTCCGACAGGGAAATGACTCGCGAGAAAACGGGCCCGAGAAGCCCGAAGCAGGACAAAAGGTCCCAGAAAAGAGCGCAGAACACTCGAACGGAGACGAGGCGCGGAAAAGCCCAACAGGGCAGTTCGAGGCAAGGAAGCCGTTCCTGTGCTACAACTGTCAGGAGCCGGGACACACAGCGGCCAGATGTAAGAAACCGCGGGTTGTGTTCTCGTACGTGAACGTTAGTGACAAGGACCTGAAGCTTCTTCGTCACTATCTTCACGAGCTCCAGGTAAACGGAAAGCCGTGCAGGGTGCTTCGTGACAGTGCAGCGACGATGGACGTTGTTCATCCGTCGTATGTAACGCCATCCGATTTTACGGGAAAGGTAGTTTGGATCAAGCAGCTGCTCGAAAAGCACAGTGTCTGTCTGCCTATGGCGACAGTAAGGATAACTGGCCCGTTCGGAGAGCTAGTGACAGAGGCGGCTGTCTCGCAAACAGTCCCGTTGGAGTATCCTTATTTGTTTTCTGACCGGTCAGATTTCCTGCTGCGCGAAAGGGGTCAACAACTGGGAGAAGGGCTAGTTCAGTCGTGTACGAGGTCCAAATCGCGTCAGGTCGCCCCTTTGTTGACGAGTGATCCAGAGCCAGAGGCAGCTGACGGGGAGCAAGCACTCCCAGAGTTGGAGGCAGAAAACCGGGATGAGAGGGACCAGGTTGTAGAACAGCTTGACCTCGCAGCGCTAGAAAGCGTACGACGTCCCAACGAGCCCGCGAAAAAGGCGGAGGAAGACGGGATCATTAAAGGATCTCTCGTAACTCCGACGTCACGTATTTGGATCGTCTGTTGCGAGTAGACAGAGTGTCTTTGACAGCCGAGCAGAAGAGCGACCCTAGTGTGTCAGGGTTTCGTTGTACAGCTCAGGAGATTGCTAGGACCAATGTGACGGGGAATGAAAGAGGCGGATTGTTTTATCGGCGCTATAAGGACCGCATTTTCACGTCTAGAAATCACGTGAAAATCGATCACTATGACTTCAGCGTAAGAAAAAGGAAAGGCAAATTTAACGGCAATGCCGATGGGTTGAGCAGATTTTTCTGACATCACGAAAAATAGTAGGGATGATCTCAGAGGTCTTCGTCATCCACGGGAATGAGGATCTAAGTGGGGGCACTTCGTTGAAACCCCAAAAGGACCTCACAAATTGCGAAGAGTTTTTGTCTTTTGTATTTTGTTCTTAGTGACCTCGTTGGAAAAATGAGTTTTTTTGGCGACAGGGGGTCTCGATACCCGGAATTGTACCAAATTTTGGTAATCCGTAATCCAGTCTGGCGGGTCTTTGGCGAATTCCGAGCGTTTGACTGCGGTGTGGCGTGGTGTTGTGGGGGACGTTTCCGCTGATGCCTCCGTTGAGAGGTTTGGGAGTTTGTTTGGTGCTTGCAGGGTCTTCTCAAGGCCTACTCCAAGCCCACCTCTTCAGGCCAGCGATTGTACCACCGGCCGTTCGAGGTTTCCCTGGCCCCGGAGGGGCTGTTAAGAATGGAACCTTCGGCAACCTTTTCCGAGTTTCAACGCTGCGGAAACGAGTCCCGAAACGAGTCCCGACGTGGACTGCCGGCCACCTGTCGAAGCCTGCCCAAAACGTGTCTCAACGCGTCCGTGACGTCAACGGGACGTGTGTGTGTGTGCGTGTGGGTTCGTGCGCTCCGGAAGGGGAGAGAGGCCTGGCCTAACTGCGGAGAACCATGGCTATGACTCATTTCTGGCTACGACGCGGCGGGCTTTTCTGCTACGCACTGGGCGGTCGCACCTGCTGCCCTGGCGGAGAGTGAGGGAGAAAACGGACCCCTATATAAGGCGGGGCGTGAGGCTGCTGAGTTGTTCTCTCGGATTTGACGACTGTATCGCTACCATGTAATTAAACCGTTCGTTACGTTACCATTTCTCCCACCTCCACTGGACCCCTGGGTTCTTCACTTCGGGGAATGGTCGTCGTCACGAGCCAGGAAGCCTCCGGACGTGCGGCCTAAGCCCCGCCTCGAACACCGTGGAATTAACTGACAAAGAATTATTATACCTTCGGTGGCCAACTTGAGATTGATTCAACGGGAATTTCTAGTATTTTCAACATCTTCTTCCTTTAAGCTATAGCATTTTTCTTCATTTTAGTATATTCCCGGAATTAATTTAGTTACGCTGTTCCTTTTCTTTTCTTCTCTTTTCCTTTTTGTTCATACCTTTCAATTTTCTCCTTTCTCCTTTTATTATAGATCTTCTTTTTTCCTTTTTTCGGAGTATTTATATGCTGCTTCCTTCTCTTCTTTTCTATTAAAACGCCAGTTGTGAGTTAGCGCTTGTCCTTGTCTACGTGTTCTGTCCCTTGTCCTTTGTCTAATTTTTGCGCTATTTAATTTTTATATCATGCATATCCAACTAGCCCACCTCAATATCTTAGTACAATTTCTGTCTTCTACTATGGGCCCTTTTCCATGTGTCTCCTCTCAAGACCCTGTGTCATATTATATCTTCTTAATCGCCGAGTCAACCTGCCGTACAAGATTTTACGCATACGCTATCAGAAACAATGTAATACCTCATGACATAGGAGGACTGTTTGGCCAAGCAAGACCCTCCCTCCGCCACAGCAAAAGGATTTGCAGGATTCTGCGCTCCGAAATGTGGAGGCAAGTGCGTTTTTTTCGTGAGTGCCTCTGGCTACTAGCCAACAAAAACTATCCTGACTTCAATCATGATTCAAGATACCGGTCCTTCCTCTACAATGCACAAAATATGACGGAATCACTCTGGAGGACCTACATACCACACCTACGAACGCTTCGGGCTAAACACAAGGAACATCAAGGCGAGTCCATCAGACTTTGGATATTCCATCCCTCCCCTCAGGCATCGCTAAAATCCTTGAGAAGGGCCCCAAATTTTGTACGGCACCGAACATACAAGGCGTACAGATGTTATCCACTATTCGCAACATCGCGGGAAAGGCCCCAGATAATGACAGAAACAGATGTGTGAATGATTGTGTTGATGTTTTGTTGAAAGTCAGACAGGCTGAGTTTAAGACAAAGAATATTAGAGTGGAAAATTACTTCAAACAACACAATTTAAACCTCCTAGTTTCCGATAAGGAAGGAGGATTCGTAGTGTGTACAAACACCACTTATATGGAAAAGGCAGGAGTAGCCATCCAGAAAAACTTTAAAACGTTGCAAGACAGTAACATCAAAAAAGCAAAAGCTAAAGTACTTCAACTTTGCTCCAGACATGTTCTGACTAACCTGAAAAAACAGATTACTACTGCCAAAAAAGAATTTTTGGATATGTTTTTCACGGCTAAGACGCACAAAATAGAATGTCCATTCCGCGTCGTTGTAACAGAAAAAGGTTCATGGCAAGGAGCAATGTCACGATTCATTTTCAATCACTTATCTGCTCTTGAACTTCAAGATCCGTTTCTGATCCCTAATTCAGAAGAAATCATACGTTTCCTAAAAAATTACAACCAACAAGTAAGATATGGTTTCTCCCTTGACGTGGAAGATTTGTTCTATTCCATACCCCATGACCGTCTGTTCGAAGCCGTAAGAGAATGTATTGAGCAAAACGGCACAGTTTCTTTCCAAAACAATTCTGGCTTACATCTGGATTCATTCTTGGAGCTGCTGACATACTACCTTGCATCCACAGTCGTCACTTTTAACAACAATACCTACCTGCAAAAGAAGGGAATCTGTATCGGTTCCTGCGTAGCTCCTGTGCTATGCGACATCTTCCTGTCCCAATGCGATCGAGCCATCGCTCAGCAAATAACCGACGACCAGGTTCCGAAAATATACAGGTACGTTGATGATTATCTCGTGCTTCTAAGCGATAAACCAGGTGAAAAAGACGAGACGCAAATCAACAACATCCGAACAATCTTCACGAAAAATGCTCAAGGGCTAAAGTTTACATACGAGCTACCTACAGACTTCACCCTACAATTTCTCGATCTACAACTAAAATTCCAAGAAAACCACACGTGCTGGATATATAAGCCAAGGTCGAAGAAAAAATTACTGCAATATGAGTCTTCGCATTCAAAACTCATAAAAATGGCAATCATCAACAACAGTCTCCATGCAGCCCTCAGGAAGTCATGTGAGCACAAGGCGGGACAGAGTTTTGAAGACCAATTACAACGGCTTGCGACTTCTGGCTATCCAAGTACCATCCTGTTTGAGGCAGTTGAAAGAATGATCAGCTCTCGAAAGGGAAAAGAAAAAACTAAACCCCCTAGACAGCGCCTTGCAGTGATACCCTACATTCACCAGGTGTCACATAACATGAAAAAGGTGGCATCTAGATATAACATCCCTGTTGTATTTTCAGCACCAAACAAGCTAAAGAAGCTGTGTCCAAAGATAAATACTCCTCAAGATCGACAAGTTCAGTGCACCATCAAACACAAGAAAAAGTATGTACCTTGCCAAAGCCAGGTAATTTATGAAATACCATTCACCTGTGGCAAGATATACGTCGGCCGGACAGGCCGCTGCGTCAACACCAGGTTGCGGGAACACGCCACCTCACTCAAGTCCACTCCAGCGGGGCATCTAGCAGTACACGTTAGAGACTGTAAATGCCAACCGATCCTGACAAAAACCAAAATCCTACGACGGTTCCGAGATAAAACTTCACGAGAAATTTACGAGGCCTTCACCATCAAGGAAAAGGAAGACGCTTGTGTGAGTGCACCATCCGTGGAATTAACTGACAAAGAATTATTATACCTTCGGTGGCCAACTTGAGATTGATTCAACGGGAATTTCTAGTATTTTCAACATCTTCTTCCTTTAAGCTATAGTATTTTTCTTCATTTCAGTATATTCCCGGAATTAATTTAGTTACGCTGTTCCTTTTCTTTTCTTCTCTTTTCCTTTTTGTTCATACCTTTCAATTTTCTCCTTTCTCCTTTTATTATAGATCTTCTTCTTTCCTTTTTCGGAGTATTTATATGCTGCTTCCTTCTCTTCTTTTCTATTAAAACGCCAGTTGTGAGTTAGCGCTTGTCCTTGTCTACGTGTTCTGTCCCTTGTCCTTTGTCTAATTTTTGCGCTATTTAATTTTTATATAGTGTTCGGGTTAGTGTGCCGCTGTGTTGACATTTGTATGTGCCATGTGTGTGTATGTCACTGTATGTTCACCTGATGCTTGTAGTATGCGTAATGTGTGTATAGTAGAGGATCCGAAAGCGCAAGGATAGCCTGAGCAAACAAAAAAATATTTTTTTGTAGAACATGAATTGGGCGGTACCTAGCGCCGCCTAGCTATGCTGGTTGCAATTACTTTGTTTGACCCTGCCATCTGGTGGCAAACGATTTAACCTTCTTTTTCACGCTACGCGGTAAACAGCGGCTTCGAGGGCTTCGAGTTTGTTTTTTTGAGAGCGGCTTTTGGTTTCGCGGATTGGTTTGCCATTCCTCCGTGATGTGCGGTTGGCGAAAGAATCGTGACTCGAGGAACAGCAAAGGTAAGACGTGAAGTGCGCGAAGTAACTGGTTCTCGGTTGTCTCCGTTTAACATCGCAGTGCTGGGGACGAGAAGACTAAGTAGCTGCTTTCGAAACGCAAGTTTCTGTACCTGCGGGGGGAACCTGGCTTCGGAAATAAAGACAGTTCGCGGAAAGCTCGTGTTACGCTTTTATTTGCTGCTCCTTTTGTCCAGTACAATAGACGTAGAGTCCTCGTTGAGCCTTATTGAGCTCGATTTGCTCGATTCAGGGCCGCCATAATGAGATGCAGGCGACGGAGAAACTAGTTGCTCCCCTGCTTCAGGGACGAAGGTTTCTCCCTTTCTGTAGGAACATAGGTTACAAGACCGTTCCTCCTTTAAGGGAGGACTATCCATACCCTTTTTTCTAAGAGTGTTCCTTCAGCGTGAAGTCCACGTCGCTCGCAGCCGGTGTTGTTGGTAAAGTGCTAGTAGTGGTGCTATGCGCGGTATAGCCTTGGGGTGAGACAGGGATAGAGATGAATTCATCGGCAAGGAATTCTACTGCTTGAGCCACAGTGATGTTCTGGGCAATGACAAAACCAAGAACGGGTGACCGTGGAACAGCGAGCTCGGCAAGGACACGGGCCATGCGCCATGCTTGTTTTTCTCCACCAGGAGACTGAAGCGATTCACAACGCTGCCGACATTGACTTTTTTGTAATCGTTTCGTGTGCTTCCAGAATGCTCTGACTATCGTTTGATATCGCTGAATGTCCTCTTGCTTTGATGTTTTAAGTGCTCGGCGCTGCGCCTGGCGTCGCGAGGCACGTAACTTGAGGTATGTTATGTCAGGATTTGGCCGATATATGGGAATGATTACGGTTCTGGTCGCTTTGTATAACGCATTGAAGATGGCTGTCGTGTAATCCATATTGCCTAGAGACATTATCTCGGCGAAAAACACGCGGTAAGCATCCCAGTTAGTCACTTTGCAAGTCTTGTGCGTGGTGGGGCCTCCTCCTAGGGAAGTAATTTTCATTGGTATGTGGTCGCTGCCCCAGCTATCAGGTTCAGCTGACCGCAAGGCTCGTACTGGGGACGTAGTGAAGCTAAGGTCAAGTACAGTTTCCTCCACGCCAGGTCATACGAAGGTTGTTACTCCGTCGTTCAAGCAGTGGAGACCAAGGGCAGTTGCGACATCCTCTAGCACGCCCGCGAGGTGTTGTTTTCTTATCCCCCCAGGTGTCGCTTGTGGGCGTTAAAATCCCCAAAAACAGGGTGGCTGGTGCGCATCGCGAGAGGATTGCACGCAATGAGGATGGGTCCCAGTGAACGTTAGGTCTAATGTAGACTGAGATGACAGTGACGTCTGAGTTCCCTTTATTGATTGTAACAGCGACATATTCGGCGGTGTTATCGCACAAGTCCGACAGGTCCACTTGTAATTGAGGTAGAGCTCGGTGTACACATCGCGACACTGTTAGCGCGAACACGACATCGGCGCATTTTCGCATTTTACTTCTAAATAGTATTAGCGAGCAGGAAATTTTATCGATTACATTATACAACTAAATGAGCTCTTTCCGCTGCAATAATAACTTGGGTGACATCCCTTAGTTTTAAAGAGTAAAACTGGAAAAACCGGCGATCGCTTGTTCGTGCTAACAGTGTCGCGCTCTGTACGTATAAGGATGCCTTTGGAGGATCTGTTGATGTGAGAGTCGTCCGAGGCGTACTATTGTAGATAACATAGGGCGACAGACCAATCGATTGTGGTTGGCAGTTTGTCTTCTGGAGGGCTCGTACTTCAATTTTGTGCATTTGTAAATATTGCCGTAGGTCGTATATCCAATTTCGTAGTCCATAACATTCCGCTGAAGAATCTGAGGTATTAAACAGCGTCTTGCGCAGCGAGGAAGTCGATTTTGCGTCGATTGTAGTCTGACCTTATTAAGGCGAGACTACTTAGACCAGGAGCTGGCAAATGGCAGCAGCATGTCGATTACTGTAACCACCGCCTGAGCGAATAGAAAATTGAGAGAAGTGAGAAAGCCACGTAGCTGTATGACTAACGTAAGTAGCTGTATGGCCGAGGCTTTGGGGCTTAGGTGTTGTATTACAAATTAGATTAGTATCAGCAGGTGGCTCACTGTGCTTTCGGGTTGGCCGGGCCAGACCTCTTGAAGGGCCTTTTTCGCAGTAGCTGCTGAAGCGCTAGAGGCTGAGTGCTTGGTCCAGACTGTACTAGGGGAGCTTCTGAGGCGTCTGGAGCAGTTTTGCCTGTCAAAGTTTCCAAAGGAGGGAAGTCATCCTCGTTATGGAGTGGAATACTTGCTTGCTTATCTTCTTTTGAACCTTGCAATCGTTTTCGATGTGTCCAGTGTCTTCCAGTTCCACAGGCCTCTTGGTTGTTTTCAATAGCAGATTTAGCGGACGTGTAGTTCACATTTTTCGAGCTTTTGTAGTTGGTGATTTGTCTTTCTACTTCGTAGATGGCACAAACTTCTGATGTCGCATCATGGCGCTTCTTGCAATTGGTGCATTTAGGCTGCTCAGCTGCACACTCATTTACTCCGTGGTCGCCTCCACAACGACTGCAGCGCTGCGCCTTAAGGCAGGTGCTTGCAATGTGTCCGAAGCGATTGCACTTCGGACACTGCCTTAGTTTTTCAAGGTAAGGAAGAACTTTGTACCGTGTATGCCCCGCAGTGACACATTCAGGTGAGGATTTTGTTGCGAAGACCAGTTTGACAACCTCCGACTTTCCAAGTCTTCTCACCTGCATTACTGAAGCGTTTTCGCGCATGGCTGCCAAAAGATCGGTGTCTTCGATGCCTGCATATACTCCTCGAATAATACCGACTGACGCCGATGGTGGAGGAGGTCCGTATGTCTGAACTTGAACTGTTCCCAGGTTCTTCAGTTGGAGGAGTGATTTGGTGGATTCTACATTTCTAGCATCGATGGCCGGAAGATTCAATCGGTAGTTAGGCCGAATCTGGATGACACCGTCCGGGGCCAGGCTGCCAGCTTTTGTTTTAGTACATGAGCGTTCATGTTGGTGATGATCGTGGTTGGTTCGGTAGGCTTCACAATGACTGTGAGATTATAACCCGGCTGGGTTATGATTGTGTCTTCATTTGAATTAGAGCCGTGTCGTCTCTTCTTCGGCGTTTAGGTTTTCCACCCAGCTTCGTCCTCGAAGTCATTCATGACGCTACCATGAGAGTCTTCAGGCTTGTTATGCGGTTCGACATACTCAGATTCATCCTGGTTAGGCTGTGGTGGATTCGGGAGGCTCATATTACGTGGCCCCCGTTGGGCGAAGCCGTATCTCTTGGTTGGGTGCAGAAAGAAGACGTCTCCTTGAAAGACCAGGGGAAAATTCGGTCAATAAACCAGGAAATAACCATAAAATAACGTAGTATTGCTAGAGCGACAAATTCGATCGTCCTGCCTTGAGCGTCGTCGTCGTCGTTCCTCCGCGCTCCAACGGGACGATCCTGAACTGCGCGCACTGATTGACCACTTGAGGGACGAGGGGGTACGATTCGCCAAGCCTTCTCACGTGCCCGGCCAACATTCGCCGTCCGACAAGGTATTCCCTACAAAGAGAACTTCAGGAATAGCAACTCGACGTGGATCCTGGTAATCCCTACTAGTTTTCGAGAAGAGATATTTCAAGCCTGCCACGACGTACGACCCTGACATCTGGTCACCTTGGCTACAGCAGGACTCTCGCAAGGATTTGAGAGATGTATTACTGGCCCAAGCTCCCGAAGGCTATCCACCAATACACACGATCGTGCCACGAGTGCTAGCGACGGAAGCAACCCCCGACGAAGCCGGCAGGCCTCCTGCAGCCGATCGGTCCCCCACTGCACCGTTCCAGCAGATTGGAATGGATGTACTTGGACCTTTCCCGCCGTCAACGCAGGGACACCTTTGGATAATCGTGGCAAAGGATTACCTCACCATGTACGTCGAGACAAAAACACTCTCATCGGGAACCGCGGTGGAAGAAGCAAAGTTCGTCGAGATAATCGTCCTCTGACACGGCGCCCCCAAAGTCCTGATTACGAATCGAGGATCATCGTTAAAGGCGAAACTGACACAAGAGATACACCGCCTGAGTCACACAGACCACAGTGGAACCACGGCATACCACCTACAGACACGCGGGATGACTGAGCGACTAAACACGACCATCCCCGACATGATCTTCATGTATGTCAACGTAGAGCACAAGACGTGGGACGAGGTGTTGCCCTACGTCACGTTCGCCTAAAATACTGCGGTTCAAGAGACCACCGGAGTTACACCTTTCCGGATGGTACATGGTTGGAAGGTGACGACGATGCTCGACGGCACGCTGTTCCACGAGCCAGTTGACGATGGCAGCGACGACGCCCAGGTGGTTACGCAGCGGGCTGAAAAAGTCAGCCAGCTTGCCCAACTCCGGATACAAGACCAGCAACGTGTCGACGCTGGCCGCTACAACCTTCGTCGTCGCGACGTCCACTTTCAGCCCGGAGACAGAGTGTGAGTATGGACACCTATTCGCCGCCGCGGTCTCAGCGAGAATCTGTTAAAACTGTACTTCGGCCCCTACAAGGTGCCTTGTCGTCTCAAGGATCTGAACTACGAGGTGATGCCCGACGGAACACAGACTTTATCACGCCGCCCTCCACGACCGGAAGTCGTCCACGTCGTGCGCCTCAAGCCGTAATACGCTCGATAGGACTGTGAACTGCGTTTTTGTAGTACGCTTGATATGACTGTAGAAGCCTCCGCAATTTGCAATTTTTTTTTTGTTTTGTTCCCTGCCACGTTGCATCGGGACGATGCACTTCTAAAAAGGGGGAGTAATGCCACGCGCGTCGCCGGGCGAGTGCGGCCGTGGTTGTATGGTTACCGTGCCTGGCTTTCGCGCGGAGGCCCCAAGTTCGACTCCTGGAAGCGGAAGTTCCTTTTATTTATTCTTTCAAATTAGCGTTCTCGTAAGTTTGAGAACCTACTCGTCTGATCGAGGTTCGAATGTTCTACGCGTCGAACGTTCCACGCCAAGTGTTCCAGCAACCAACGCGGGTACAAAAGGTGCTTGGCGTGGTGGTCCGGGGTCAGTTTCACTCTTGCGCTCAACCGTGCTACTCCGCCGACCGTCGACGCCTGCGACGCTACCTTTTTGTCTTCTAGTTTTGGGCACATGTTCGCACCTATTAAACGTTTAGGTTCCTACAGCTCTAACCATGCTCTCTGCCTGTCATTCGTAACAATATTGGCCTAGGATGGTACGGTAAAGTCCGTTTGTGCCGTATCCCTAGTGCTTTACACGCATCCAAGAACACCTTGCTTACAAAATAAGAAGCGTGTTCCGTAATCCGCGCTGCAGGAAAGCCAAAGCGCGTGAACGTCTCAAGAAGACAGTCCCACATTTTCCTAGGGCCCAGATTGCGCAAGAGGAACATTTCGTCCCACTTTGCAAATTCGTCTCTTACCACGAGCAAATATTGATTGCCACGTGGAGTACGGGTAAAAGGACCGAACGATCCAGGCAACACACTCCCAGGGATGCTTGTTTTCCACGGAGTGCATTAAACCTGGCGATTGGCCACCTCGTTGTGTCGCCTTCTGCTTATCTCATTTCACCCTGCCGCATGCCTGGCCACGTTGCAATTTGGGACAACTTTTCGTAAGTTTTGCTCTTACTGCTGTGGCCGCTAGGGCGGAATCATGCATATATTTTATGAAAAACTTACGCAGATCACGAAGTGTTAGGGTCCGGAACGGCGAGCCGCAGGACTGATCGTCCGCCTGGGAGTTGTACCGTAGCAAGAAGCCGCCGCTGCTCACCACGTATGAGTTCAAGTCTCTGGGACCCCCGTTGTCGGTTGTGCTTTTTCTCTCAGCCGTTGTGCAACTTTCTGGGAAATTCCGTCGGACTCCCCTGCTCACAAGGCTTCCCACCGTGAAGCTGGTGTGATGGGCGTCGCATTGGTCAGTGCCAAGTGGGGATCCACCTGCATATTCTGCAAGAAAAGTGGAGTACGGGAAAACACATCTGCCACATGGTTGGCCACAGCACGCTTGCACTCAAAAGCGCCCATCGAGCGAGACGTCCGGCAGGGTTTTGAAGCCCTTTGAACCACAAAAGTGTCATGTGGTCAGTTTGAATGCAAAAAAGCGCCGTCAAGGAACGTGTGAATCTTTTTAAGCCCGAAAAAATTTGCCATGTAATATTTTTCGGTCGCTGAACAGTTCCGCTCTCCTCCAGTGAGCGTGTGAATGGCGAAGGCCACCGGATTAAGAACACTGTCATTTCCCTGCGGAAGAACCGCTCCCAGTCTGTAACTGCTTACGTCGGTCTGCAAGGTGAACTGACGATCCAAGTCGGGTAGATATGAACACGCGTTTTCTGTCATCATCCTACACAGAAAAGCAGATGCGGTTTGTTGCTGTTGTCTCCAACACCACTTCACCCTTTTGCGAAGCAATTGGTTCACACGCTCCGTTATCTCGGCCCATTACGAAATTAAACCTTGGTAGAAGGCAATCATCTCGAAATATGTCTTTAGGCTCTTTAAATTGTAGAGTGGTGGGTATTCCGTTATTGCGCCCAACTTATCCTCGTTCGGGCGCAACGTGCGGCTATCAACAACAAAACCAAGAAGGTTGATTCAAGTCGAGGCCAACTGAACTTTACCAGTATGAATCGCAAGGTGCCTGAAACGTTCGTTCGAGTATGGTGCGAAGGGGCTTGAAATAATCGTCGAATGTTCGCCAAAACAAAACTACGTCATCCATGTACGGCATATCAAACTCGTACTTCGCGTCATTGTGGGCAACGTCCATTAGCCACTGACCTCTGGCGTGCGAGATAGATAAATGAAAGGAAAGGCAAGTGATTTCAAACAACCCACTGTGGCAAATTAAATGTGTTCTCTGCACGTCCACCGGAATGAACTATAATTTGAAGAAATCCACGGCTGCAGTGGGGGGTTGTGAAAAAGTTGAGTTTCCAAGGGCATACATCACTGATAAAATACTTGGGAATAGGTAACTTTCCCTGACTGACACCGCGTTTAGGCACCTGTAATCAACACAAAATCTGGCTGTGCCATCTTTCGTTGGAGCACCACACTCACTGTGCCTGTTTCGATCATTTCTGTGAGCACCGTATCCAGAAGTTCCCGCTTGTGGGCGCTTATGAGTCCCCCATTGCACCTCCGGAGGGGTGCATCTTTGGTTTCGATTCGGTGCCGTAGGAGGTTGGCTTTCCTAGGTATTTTCATGAACATCGGCGAGAATGGCCGAGGTTCCGGCCAATCTGTAGCAGCTCCTAGAATGCTTCTGGGAGCTGCTACAGGGACAATTTTTCACACCCTTCTTGGCAGTCTCTTGGAGAAAAGGAACCTGCTCGGTACAGTTCAACAGAATTTCGTCCCCGGAAATGCAAATCTCTAGTCTCGTAAATGGCGTCAATTAAGTTTTCATTCCCAATCTGTACGAAGTTTGAACAAAATCTAATATCAGCTGTTCCGCTACAATAAAGTCTCGACTAAGGGATCATCAATACTGGTAGCCCAGACAGATACACAAAGCGCTGTCTTCGCTTCATGTTGTAGGAAGATATTCGTAATTTCACGGCAGGGCCAGAGGGTAGTACAGATCCCGACACTGCCTGTAAGTGTACACCCGCCGCACGAAGATTTCTTTTAGGGGCGAAGCTCTTTAGGGTCTAGCCTTGTCCGTCCGTCCGTCTGGCCGGCCGGCCGGCGTCCGTGCTCACATAAAAAGAAAAAAAAATATTTGCGCAGTCGACAGGATTCGAACCTGTGAGGGGAGACCCCAATGGATTTCTAGTCCATCGCCTTATCCACTCGGCCACGACTGCAGGACGAGTAGGGGGCTCTGAGATGTGGTAGTAACTCAAGAGCTGGGGTTTCTGTCATGGATGAAACGTTGCATGTAGCCGCTCAACGTCTATACAGGAGAGGGCGCTGCGGTCAAATTTATTTATTTATTTCTATTTATTTATTTCAATACCCTCAGGGCCAACGGCATTACAGAGGGGAGTGGGTTGTATTAAAGAAGAAAAATTATACAATGAATAACTTAAAGGCAAAGCACATATTAGTTATGAACAATAAAAATTAGAAACAGCAGTTTTAAACAAATCATCCGCCTGGATTATGGCGATGGAGGTGGGAAGGCGGTTCCAATCCAAAGAAGTTTTGGGAATGAAAGATTGTTGAAATGTGTTCGTGCTACATGGTGGTACACCTACTTTATGAGGATGATCAAGACGGGATGAAACATCCCTTACGAAAATGGCATATCTGGACTTATAAAAAAAAATAGATATGGTTATATAAAATATTGGGCAGATCTGGTCATATCAAGTAAATCAGTTTATATAAGCCTTATCAAGCCAGATCTGCCCAATTTTTTATATATCCATATCAGGGTCTGTTAGATAGGGGTATATCTGCCTCCCATATCAGGGCAGATATGTCCCAATCAGGTAAGGCAACCTTGATATACAGGGTGTTTTTTTTTATTCTTGTAGATTTGTTTTTAAAAAAGCCATGAAAGCTACACTTATGCGGTTTGTGCGAGTGAGTTATACGCCCAGGGGGACATTATGTGGGTGGCTAATCTTTGCAATAAGTCGGCTAATGATTTGAAATTCACTACTTAATTTTAAAATTAGTGAAAATAGACATATGGTTCCAATTAGAAACCTGCTGAACGTCGTCCAAAATCCCTAAATCAGTCATTTTCAGAAAGACAAGGCTAGCGGTTTCGGTCAGGCGCCCGCGCAATTTTTCCGTCTCTTATCTAACCACAGCTTTGTATCTGGTCCACGAGTGGTAACTTCAGCGCACTACTGCGCTCAAAGTCTTTCTAAAAATTACTGATTTATGGGTTTTGGACGACGCTCAGCAAGTTTCTAATTGAAACCATATGTCTATTTCCACTAATTAAAAGAAAATTAGTCAATTTTAATTAACAAGCCGACTTATCGCAAAGATTAGCAAACTATACCATGTCCCCCTGGGCGTATAACTCACTCGCACAAACCGCATAAGTGTAGTTCTCACGGCTTCTTTTAAAACAAATCTGCAAGAATAAAAAAAAAAAAGCACCCGGTATTCAGGTATTGCACGTACGTCACACCATGACGTCGAACACAGGTATCCACCATGCTGGTGGTTGACTCTTCGACCCTGCACAGCGAGAGCAATGGTAAACTGTGCCGCGCTCGACTGTAGCAATGACCCGGTATCCCGACGATCGTCCGATCGTTTCGTCGGCATGAACCGCGAGACAGAGTGTCCGTCAAGTTAGAGAAAGTACGAGCGGCAGGAGAGGGACACGTCCGCGGATTACCGAGTTGGCGCAGGCATCTCATAGCGGCGAGCAACTGCACTTTTCTACCGTTGTTTACGTTCGCGCACGCCTTTGCATCGGCTTTTGCCCATTCGTGGTGTAGATGCCCTTTGCCTTTCGTTACATAACGCCGTTTCCCCGCTTCGAGCGATTGTCGCGCCGCGAGCCCGGCGAGACGGCGATCGAGCGGCGGCGGCCCCGTGTGCAAGCTAGCCGAGACGCCGCCGTCAGGGGATCGGTTTGTGCCGTCTGCGAGACGGTAACCTTTGCAAGGAGCGAAAGTATGTAGGCAAGCCGGTTAGGAAACATCATAATATAAACCCTGAGTCAATGAGAGTTGTACGTTATTTGATTTATCCTTATCTCAGGGTTTAGATTATGACGGTAACCTAGCGTTGTTTACCAGCATTTCTCAAAATCGTAACAATCTTTCTACAAGCGACTCGTAAAGCCGCTCGTCCAATTTAGAACGCGCAATTAAGATTCTTTGTTGTTGTTCTTTTTGGCGACACGTCAAAACTTTGTCGGCGGCATATCGTAACTTTCTGCTTGTAGCGCAATCGCACCAATGCCGAAACGTTCTGCACAATTATTCTCCCGGCTGCCAGGAGATAGACACGGCCTAATTCTAGAGGAAATCTGGAAGAGTACCTTTAGGAAAACGATCTATTGTCGCAAAGTAGGTTGCAGCGCACTTACGTTGACGAGACGGGACTTGAAAGGTAATCCGAGATAGATGTCGACACGGCCACGGCGGAATCACCACTCAAACACAAAAACGAGAAGGAAGTTGTCCGTGAAGATTCAACACGATGTAGCACAAGCTGTCATTTGTAGAACTGAGCATTAAACGCATCACAAAAAATTCTTGGGCTTCTTTGAAGAAATCACTTGCAGAAGCAGAAATTCGCAGCAGCCACGCAGGGCGAACACACTCCAAACTAGATCCGGCCAAACGCATTCCGAGATTGCCAACGGCTAATGCATCATCCGTCAAACCTCGTCACCACGCACCTCCTACTAACACGCTTTCAGCTTAGGGAGAGAGAAAAAAGGAGAGAACGAAAGGCCAAAACGGAAGTGCACAAACAAAAGGCTTATCTTATGGGGCATCAACGTGCGGCTTTGTCACTTGTACCCAAGGTTGTTAGTGCAGTGAATGCTATGTGTGGCCTTGGGCTCCAGGCAGGTGCCGTGTTCTGCTTCATCACCAGCTTCTAGACTGTAGTCACGTGACCCTAACCGGAAACACGATTGACCTAAAACATGCATAGCGTCTACCCTGCTGTCAATACCGAGTGAACATACAGCTCTATGAAGACCAACTTTTGAACTTCCAGAGAAGCTGTCTATCTCGAAAGTGACCCAAAACGATGCGAGTTTGAAGATACTATGTTTTACACCGTATAACCCACATCATAATTTAAAATGAAGAAATAAGTGCGACTATTTTTTTTTTGCGCACGATGTCCACAAATAAATAAATAAGTAAATATGTATATATATTTTTTACCAATAAATTTAAAATTATGTGTACACTGTTTGATTCGCGTTTTTAAATTTCAAATTTTTTTACGAAAGAGTTGCACATAAAATACACCACGGACAGCTCATCTTCCGACTTTCAACACACGATGAATCGCAGACGCTCGCAAGCGGATGGTTACGTTGCTGCGCGAACGGTTTTTGAAAGATGCTGCGTAGGGCGCAACGGCTTCGCAGGCGTTCGAAGGAAAAGGGATTCGGGACGACGAAGTAGCGTCTTGCATCTTCAGTAAGCTAACGGTTCATGTTTCCCCACTCAATTTAGCGGGGAAACACGAACAAAATTAGTTTCACTGCTAGATTTAGCGGGAAAATTGACGTCAAGTGACATAAGTACCAATTCAATTTCTCGCTAAATTTAGCGGGGCGGTTACTCGATGGCGACGCCGAAACAGCCTGACTCGGATACGGGCGCCTAAGAGCTGCGATCTCAAATCCATTATTTGATTCACTCGCTTTCCGATCTTATGCACTTCGTCATAATGTTACACGTCAGACATACAACCAAATTTCATTTGTCTTTCAATCTTCAAAATGCGCCATTGGTTAATTGGTCCAAATACCTGGAATAACTTCACTTTAACGATGTTAACAATAATTAACCAACTATATGAGACTCATGCAATATAGATCAATCGACTAGTGTCTTGGCGAGTACATATGACTTATTGCTTGCACGACCGAAACGGGCCGATATATCATTATCAGGGGCAATATTTGCACGCGTATCTGGCGATATATGGCCGTATTTACGCACTTATACGGACGCATCTGGCAGTATCTGCCCACTTATATGACGATATCTGGGCGTATCTGCTCCCATATATAGCGGTATATTTCCCGATCTGGCTACTTATATTATCATATAAGGCCGTATATAAAATATATCAGGGCCATATCTGACATTTTCGTACGGGATAGAAAGGTGGTGTGAGGAGACGTTGACTGAGGAATGAGTTAGTGTGAAATACTTTATGGAAGAGACACAAACGGGCTACCTTTCGGCGTGAGGCAAGACTAGGCAAAGATAAGTTAGATTTCAGAGAGGTGACACTTGCAGTGCGTTGATAATTACTGGGGATAAAACGAGCGGAACGATTTTTAACAGCTTCTAGGGGGTTAACCAAATTTAAAAGGCTCGGGTCCCAGATAGACGACGCGTATTCAAGCTTTGAGCGTACAAGTGTTTTATAAAGAGTTAATTTCAAAGAGGAGGGAGCTAAAGAAAAATTACGTTTTAAATAGCCAAGCATGCGATTAGCATTACTAATAACGTATCCAATATGTATTTTCCATGAAAGATCAGATGTTATGTGTACGCCCAGGTACTTGTAAGACGATATAGAAAGTAAAGAAACATTGTTAAGACAGTAGCAGGGACAAACTGAATGATTACGAGACACTCTCATTACTTTGCACTTAGTTGTGTTAAGCTCCATATGCCAAGTTTCACACCAATGAAGAATAACGTCAATGTCTGTCTGGAGCTTGATAACATCTGAATCATCATTAATTTCACGGTGAATGACACAATCATCTGCAAAAAGGTTAATCGAGGAAGAAATGTTATTCGGCAGGTCATTAATGAAAATTAAAAACAGAAGTGGGCCTAGTACAGAACCCTGAGGCACGCCGGAGGTCACTGACGCGAGCGGAGATGTATGGTTATTGGCTGTAACGAACTGGAATCGGTTAGTAAGAAAGCACTGGACCCAAGCCATAACGTTAGCATCAATGCGAAGATTATTTAGTTTCAACAAAAGCAACTCGTGTGAGACTTTATCGAACGCCTTCGAGAAATTCAAAAATACGCAATCCATCTGGGACCCCCTATCAAGAGCGGAATGCAAGTCGTTAGCAAATAATAAAAGCTGGGTCTCGCAGGAAAATGATTTTCGGAATCCATGTTGAGCCGCGTTGAAAAACATGTTAGACTCCAAAAAATTAACAAGCTGAGAATAAATGACATGTTCAAGTATTTTACATGGTATGCTAGTGAGTGAAATTGGTCTATAGTTGTTAGGGGAATGTTTATCACCTCCTTTGAGCAACGGAACCATCTTCCCAACTTTCCAATCGTCTAGGAGGACACCGAGATCTAGCGATTGGGTGAATATTTTTGACAGTATGATGGAAGAATATACACTTGTGTTTTTTTAAAAATTTGAAGTTAATATTATCGACACCAGCACTGGATGATAGTTTAAGGTTATCGATTATTCGAACAATGCCAATGGGATCAATTTCGAAATGTTCCATAGGCATGAAGTTGCACCGAGGTAATGAACAAGGTGACATGTTACTTACTCTGGAAAAAGATTTAACAAAAGCCGCGTTTGAAATTTCAGCACAGTCTTCACTAGGTATAACACAATCATCCACCCTGATTGAGATTTCGTTCGAATTGTTATCACCAATAATGTTCCAGAACTGCTTGGGATTAGTAGACAACATATTCGGCAAAGTCTGATTAAAATACACAAGCTTCGCATCGTGAATAGCAGATTCGTAAGCCTCATATGCGTTCTGATAAGCCTCCCAACGTTTCGAGCAGCCTGTGGCATTTGCAGAGCGAAACAATCTTTTTTTTTTTTTATTAGAAAGCCTTTTTAGTGTCACATTAAACCAGGGTGAATGAGTGTATGATCTTATCGAACGGAGAGGAATGAATTTATCCGTGAGCAGCGCCACTTGACTCTTAAACAAGGTCCAGTTTTCCTGAATGGTGCGTTCAGAAAAGTTAATTATAAAGACATCTAGAAAAATGGCTAAGTGGTTATTAATAGCTTCAAAGTTCGCTTTGCTATAGTCGCAAATGCGTTTAGTCACTTTAGAGGAGTTGTGCTTAGGAACCGTTAGAGATATGTATAACGAACTATGATCACTGAGACCTGGTAAATAAGATACTAAAGAAACAAGATCCGGCGCACTAGTTAAAACAATATCAAGGATATTGGCTGACGTAGCTGTGACTCGTGTGGGTTCAGAGACGAGTTGTAAAAGATAGAAATCAGCACACAAGCTTAAGAAATTGGAACACACAGAGGAATGACAACTCAGAGAAGGGCACGTATCCGACCAATCAATATTCGGATAATTAGAATAGCCTAATAAAAATATTGGAGAATCCGGGAATCTTGCAGTAACCATATTTAGCGCATCATGTAAGTCATTGACAAAGCCAGTGGAACAGTTAGGTGGTCTATAGCAAGCACAAAGTACTATTCGTCTATTTCCCGCTTGGAAGCAAACACAGATAAACTCAAGCTCAGTTACAAAATTTACATAAAATGATTCAATATTCTCGTTAATTCCAATCAATACTCCTGATCTATACTCCCTGTCGTATCGATAAATATTAAACTTTTTTTTGCAAGCAAATATTTCACTGTCGCGGATTCGAGACGAAAGCCAAGTTTCTGTTAGTACTACGATATCAGACGAAGAAGAGTCAATAGTCGCACACAATTCATCACGCTTGTTCATGACACTTCTTACATTTGCAAAAAACATTGAAAGATTATCAAATGATTATCAAATGCGTATATAATCGCGTTGAACTTTGCATGCATTGGTTTAACGTTTATAGACGAGAGGGCGCTGCGGTCAAATGCTCAAACGCGTATATAACCACGTTCCATACCACACATTCCCTTTCTGACATGGACCGTTGACTTAAGCGGTGGAGATGCGTTCCCACGGCTTCGAGCGGATCCAAGCTGATCCGCTAGAAGAACCACTGGCTCTGCATTTCACCAACCATAAAGCAGTAATCATGAAGTCGAAACGCAACCCGGAACTCCGCACTACCTATGAGCAATAAAATCAGTATCATCAGCACCACCAGAGCTTCGCCCCAATCAACATCATTCACCACGTGGAGATGCGGTCATTTTTTTTTTCCTCTTCTTAAAGACTTCAAATACGGCATCCCTAAAGAGCGATATGTTTCCGCCTGTATCCAGAAGAGCAGCTATTGGGGCCCTCAGCACGTTTGAAGTCATGAAGGGCTCAATATATCTTGATTACGCTCAATTCTACGTACCGGAATGGATACCGTTTTCCCCGTTTTGGAGTTGTTGTGGTCATGACGACTGGCGTAGGACACTGGGAACCCTGCAATCCAGAGCGAACGTCCTTGGCACGGAGAAACTTGAATGACCTGCGTCTTTCGGGATTGTATTTCGGTTAGTGTTCCGTATGTGCAACGTGAAAGGGATTGCATTTGGGTTCAGTGCAAAAACGGACTCTCCCGCCGTTCCTTCTCTGGGCCCCCGGGGCACAACGCCGAAGCGGCCATCCCGGGTATCGGATGACCGAGAGCGACATCAGGCCCGTCGTCACTCAACGCCGAAGCAAACCAAAAGCCTATCTCTCGTTCGGGCCTCCAGGCGCTCAACGCCGAAGCTGCCATCCCGAGAGTCTGGGGACTGAGAAGGATTTGTTCAGGCCCCAAGTTGTTCAACGCCGAGGCGATTCAACAGGCGTTTTCTCGCTCGGGCCTCCCGGGGCTCAACACCGAAGCGGCTATCCCGGGTGTCTGACGACAGATTGATTTGATCAGGCCCGCCGTCGTTCAACGCCGAAACGTTCCAACAGGCTATTTCTCGTACGGGTCTCTCGGGGCTCAACGCCGAAGCGCCATCCCGCGTATCTGATGACCGAGAGTGCTTGGATCAGTTCCTTGCGGTTTCAGCGTCGAACCGGAAGAACCAACTGTTTCATGATCGAGACCGTACTCAGAGGGACTCCTGAGATCCACCGCCGCAAAAGAACCGTGAGAATGCGGAAAATGACTGGCCCAACGGGCCTTCCGCCGTCCACCTCAACCGAAGACGCGCGGAGTGCCTCGTGACCGAGATCGTCCTCAGAGGGCCTCCCACAATCTTGTGGTGCTAGCCGTGCCCTTCTCCTGGTGGGCCGAGACCAGCTGCGACGGTATAATGCTGAAGACCGTGGTTTCCGCGTTGTCGGCTGATAACAGACGTTTACCACCACCGGCTCCAGCCGTATCTTTGCATCCAGGCTTGGGGCTGTTCGCTGCCATCCCAATGGGAGTGGTCTGGTTGTCCGCAACGGGAACAACAAAGCCAGGTTCGGTTTCCATCGTCCCCTCTGGTCTTGCGAGAAGGATAATGTAATTATCTGTCCTCTGGGGCTCTAAACTCGTCAAACGCAAAGTTGGGGCCGAAGTTCACGGAGCGCATCAATTGGACTATCACTACGATGACTTCGCGCTTTTGTCGCCAGCGTACAATTGGCGCGCTCCGCGAACTTTTGGATCCAACTTTGTGTTTGACGAGTTTGGAGCCCCCGGTGTCACGTCTGGCCCACGTACGTGCCGCGGGTTGTAAGGTTGCTTCCCGCTAAAACACTCTGCATTTGCGCGCCCGTGCCGCAGCGTTTTCGAGATTCGTATGCGCGAGGATCAAGGGCTTGGGGAGCGTCGTCGTCGACCGATTCGTAAAACTCACTGTGGTTTTCGTATTCCTCTGGGTGTCTAGACCACACGAAGGCTGGTTCATGATCTGTGCTTCTTGGTGGAGCAGGCCGGTATCGGAGCTCAGCAAGGATGCCCGCTTGAATCGCTATTGCAGCCCATGCCATCTCGTCCAGATCTATAAAACTACGCCCCCTGAGATGTTGGTGGAAGTGTGCGTTGGCACTGACAGTTAGACCAAGCTACTTTTTATGCATCTGGGGCCGCCGCGTCTTCAAGGTCATACATCCCCTGGAAGGCCCTTACGAACTCTATAAGCAACTGCTGCGAATGTTGTGAACGGGCACGAAACTCGTCCTGCATCTGGATTTTATAACCCGGTGGTAGCAACTCCGCTCTAGATCGCGAAACAAAATCCTCCATACTCGAGAAACTTCCCTGTCTTTTTCTCCAGAGCACTGCGCTATAAGTCAATGCGACCGGCAAAAGACGAGTGAGCACGGTTTCATCGACCATTCCCGACGCAGCTTGGCAGTCCCGAAGTTAAGATATGAACATTGCCACTGACTTCCTATCTACGTACCCCCCAAAAAAAACGGAATGCTAAGCGAGTGCCATAGGTAGTCCTTGGGGGGCGGGGTTCCAGCGGGAATAGAGTAGAATAAAATTTTTATTTGTAACACATACATTTCCAAACAAATACAGTAATGAGCCGGTGTAAGCCTCAGGTGCTTGTGTAAATGTCTCGGCAGGGTAGGGGACAAGGTCAGTACGCAATACGAATAAAATGCTGATACATCGTCGAAATTGTGCATTCAAGCAATCAAACGACAGCAGTACAAAGCAATATAAACTATATCCTGGTAGACCATAAATCCAGAATCAATCAACAAAACGACAGCACTCCTCTGCACGATACAAACTATATCAGGACAACCACATCTCCGGAAGAAATAACAAATAGTCTCGCACTCAAACTTTACTGATCTAAATTTCGTAAGACTTTTTTTTCAGTTTTTGCCTCGATGTGACTACAAGTAAGGATTCTGTCATAGTAATAAAAGGATATGGCACATAATACATCCGCGTGCGTTCTCCGTATTTTGTTGGAATTCGCGGTATGCTAAATTGAGGTGATTGTCTCATTGGGTGCCCTTGAACATACGGAGTAATGAATTTCGAATTCCAGAGATGTCGAAGTACTAGAATCTCTTTAAAGAACCGATTGAAAGACTGCAGGTGCAATTATTTAAATATACAAAATCTGGAGACCTCGGCCTTGTCAAACGCGATGTTTCGTAAGATACCCTTAAATAAAGAATTAATTCTCGCTCGCCAAAACAAAGAACATCCCGTAAAGAGGGTTATACCCTATCGTAAATAAATGTATGCCAAAGCGTGCATTATCATTTTTCTAACAATAAAAGGTAAAAACATTTCACATTGTAGAGACAGCATGAAACACCTCTCACCCGCTTGCAGAAGCAAGTTATGCGTACACCATGGTAAATCGCTGTCAAAATAAATTCCTAAGTATTTTACTGAGTTCGCAAGTGCGGGGCTTGAGCTCGTTATCTGCTCCCGTCGTAACTGAAGAAACATGGCCGTGGCCATTTTTAGTTCTGCTAGAGCCCCTCTGATGATGCGCCTGGTATTGTCGGCTACTTCCATAGACGACATTCTGTACTAGTGAGAGGGGTTTCAAAGGTAGAAGAAGCTTAGGCTCGGACGACGAAGCCGAATCTCCACGCGTCCTTCGAAACGCGCGAGTTGACGAGGGCCGCCGGATTCGTCTCCGCTGCCTCTCCTTCATCGGAATAACTTTGAATAAACCCAACAAAACGAAGGTCGAGCGGAAGCGCGGAAACAAAGGCAGTTCAGATCGCTCGGGTGTGGGCGCAAATTTGCCGCAAATGTGGGCAAATTTAGAAACGCAAAAAATGTCTATGTAAAAGGCAAAAACGAACACTGTTTGTGGACATCCCCTCAGACGAGCAACGTATCACGATTGAGCGCGAGTGTAGGAATTCCCTTGCTGCTGCCCGTATCGGAAAATGACACAACGCACTGGTTCAACAACACGTCGTCATTTATTCGCCGCTATCGCCGCTATCGCCTGTGCCGGCCTTTTATCAGCGGCGGACAGCCGCTCGCGTGGCCAAATCAGGAGGGACGATTTAACATGCGGGCAACCTGGTCGAACGCTCTGGATCATAAGGCTGCCCCACAAGTCTTGTGATTTTCCTTTGTCCTATTTTTCCCCCGCTCCAGGACTTCCAATATCATTCGTAAACCAGTTCGTGTGTACTCGTGCTTTAATTTTTGATATCATTGCCACGACCTCTGACGTTATCCCATCCTTGACAGTTTTTATTCCAGAAACATTATAGACCAAAAGGTTTATGTGTGATTAAAAATTCAGAGATGTAGGGGAATTCTACGGTGCCTGTGCCCTATTAAAAATAGAAATATATTTTTTTTATATCAACTTTTATATATATATAAGTATATATATATATATATATCAACTTATAGAAATTATATTAGTGTATTTAATTCGTTCATCTATTTTGACTTTTTTTTATTTTGAGGATGTACCCTTTGCTTTATTTTGTTTTGTATAACCCTGTACAATCTTTTAAGTAACCTTTGTAAGTACATGCATGATATGTGCGTTCCTCTTAAGCTAATGTGTTTCTTTATATCTATATTTATTTTGAGTGACCAACAAACAGCTTGACGCCTCCTTAGGGGTGCACTGATGTTTTCGGCTCCCTAACTGTTTCGTGCATTTTTTTTTTCTTTTGGAGTTTTTCTGTTTGTTGCTTCCCGCTGAGCATAGGCGTGCATACAGGGGGGGGCAGGGGGGCCCTGGCTCCCCCTGATGACTTGGGTAGGGCGCAAATTTAGTGCGTGTTAGTTTTTTTTTTAATTTTTATTGGGCGCGTTTTGATTGGAACAAAATCGGGATGACGCCGGAAGAAAGGAAGCAAAACCATCCCCACTTTGTTTTTATTGAACTTGAAACATCTTCAAGTATATCCTAAAGGACGCGGAGAACGGAGACCATTAATGTGCGAGTGCGCCCTTACCCCAGAAGAAATCGACAAAAAAGTAAAGAAGACTGCTGCTCGGCGGAACGATAAGTCA
Source organism: Ixodes persulcatus (assembly GCA_013358835.2). Taxonomy (NCBI): domain Eukaryota; kingdom Metazoa; phylum Arthropoda; class Arachnida; order Ixodida; family Ixodidae; genus Ixodes; species Ixodes persulcatus. The sequence goes on from JABSTQ010010790.1 coordinate 231,740, forward strand.
AGGCTGCGCACCTGGGAATCTAGCCGCAGTGCTGCCGGGTGCAGCATCCTTCTGCGAATATCCTCTGGTCTAAGTCGTTTCCCTTCTAACGCAAGGTTAAAGTACTGAAGGACACATGTTTCAACTCACGAAGGCATTTGTTGTGAAGATTAACGTTCACTGCAGCGCTGTTTTTGTATTTTTTAGACAAAAGTGCCCCCCCCCCCCCAAAAAAAAAAAAATATATCGGGAGGAGAAACTAGAAGGGTAGTGAGAAGCGAAGGAAAGATTGAGCCAAGGTCTCCAGGCCACTCGGGTTAGCTCAGGGTGCATCTTTCTGTGAGAGAATCTAGGAGAAGGTTAGCTAAGAGAGCCTGGCTCCTCTAGGCATCTCCCTACTCGGCTAAGGGGGATTAAAGACGTCATCCCCAAGGACTTGTGCTAGGTGTCAATCTTCAGTGTCAATTATGACCAGCTTGTTGTCCAATGCAAACGACGCCAATCCGCTCTCTGGTTTAAAAATGGGAGATCTTGTTTTGGGTGGGGAGAAATGTGGGCCTTTTCTAACGAAGAAGTTGCTACCTGGCTTGGATGAAAGAAAAACCAAAAAGGTTAAACGGATAGAAGGAAGATTTGGAAATGGTTCAGGTTATTCAGGGGATAAGGTTGAGGTGACCATTTGCAGACATTCTGCAACACTTTCTATCAGGAAGCCTAAGTGGTTTTCGTAATCTTTTTTGGCTCGGGCCAGAGCGGGGAAGAGCAGTTGTATTGTAGGGAAGGTCGCTGGTAGTTTAGCGATGGAAGAGGGCCATCGGGATATCCTCGTGTTTAGCACACACCACGTAGTTTTCACAGGATAATAGAGAGGCGTTTGGGGATTTGGAAAAGTACACAAACATGCGGATTGCTAGCAATTTTCAGATTGAGGGCCCCTGAGAGCCGGACACATAGTTTGGGGAGGAACAACACCTTTTAGAAATGCCCCTAAAGCTCTGAGAAGGTAACTTCCAAAGCCGATCATCTAGGAGTCTCCTAGATGGTCATTTAGAAGTCGAAGAAGATACTCTTTCCAAAATACCTTCCCCTTTATTTCTTTCGCCCTCCCTGTCAATAAAAAGGCGCCCATGTCGTCACTAGTCATGGACTGACTGCCCCTCGTTTGTCGAAGGGGACGACGTTGCAGCGTTTTCTCTTTAAAAGTAGGTATGACGACGTTCATCTTCAGTGATTTGTTTTAGGTAGAGTAGTGCTGCTAAGGCTTCAAGTTATCGAACAAGTAGCCACCTGCACTGCTTGCAACCGCATCCTACCAAAGACCGCTGCGTGAATACGCCCACCATCATTTGCTCTTCTTCATTTCTACTTTGGCCATCTGCACATCAATGTTATGTCGTTGAGCAAACTCTCTGGAGCGGAGTTCAAGACAGTACGGGAAAAGAAGTCAGCAGAGAATGAAGCCCGGCGGAAGCGGCTACTAACATGGCTTACGAAACCAGGTAAGGTGACAATCTTCGCATTTGCTATCATTTTTATTTTTCTATATTTAGAACAGTATATAATATATTCTATATTTCTATATTTTAGTACAGCTAACACCACCTAGACCTCACTGTTTTAACCGGTTCGAATCTCGGCCGAGGCTGATTGCGAAGAAAGCGCCGTATAACTGAAATCTCGGTTGCATGCAGAAGGTCCAAAAATTATCAAAAATATTTCTCAGTCTTCTGCCGGGGCGTGTTCAAACTGTACTTTACCGCCTTTACTATAACAGTGCTCGTGCACTTGAAGTGTGAAGCCACGACCGAGAGCGGGTACAAATTACAAAGTGAGTCCGAGTGTTAGTCCTACGTCAGCGTTCGACAATGACTCGTGTCTAATTCGTGTTTCGGCGGACACTCGGTGCATACTCGGCGAGTCGACGCCGTAGTAGTGTAATGATGTTTCGTAAGAAAGACGTAGGTAATAAACGGGATTTGTCGAGTCCAGGTGGTGTTCATACAGCGTAATCTGAACACTTTTATTTGAATTTTTTTTCGAGTGTCCAAATTGTGGAAATATTTACATTTGAACTTTTCCAGGGTATATATGTAGTTTAGTGGCCGGATATTAAAACTGAATGTGTGGCAAATGTTAGAAAAAAGATCCTTTCGGTTCCCATGCAAACGACACCGCTATTTTAGAGCCCCATAAATTGCCGCAGCAGTATAGACAGAGCGAAAAGTGCAGTTTATTAGAAATGAAAGAAGGGGTCCACTGCGCACATCGGTGCTGGTTTGGTGATTGGATGAGTCAATTCAGGGACTTTCAGTACGCCTGCTTGTATGAAGGCTTCCTGGAGGCCGTTTCATTCACATAATGCGATCGTTCCAAGAAAAAGCGAGTAAACTGACCTTGTAATATTTTTCTTCTTTGTTAAATGCACAATTAAATTCTTTCCAGAGCTCAGCTTAGTTGGTTAAATTATAAATATTCTTTTTCTTAGAAGTCTCGATATAGCAGCACGTGTCGGTGTCATTATTCTACGAAGTATGTTCGTAGACGATAGCGTGGCACCTCAACAGGACCCCGTTGAGCAAAATGACTGATCTTGTTGAGGTGAATGAAGCGCCTCACAAACGAAGGCAGCAGTGAGAGTGAGAGACGCACCCACTCATGAACGTTCAAATCCTCACAAAGGAAAAAGCGTCTAACGAATTTAGCAACGTTTCTATTAGAGCCCCGTCTGTCTTCACCGACGTACTCAGCAACTCGGGGCATTTCCGTGCCCAGCGCCAGTGCTCACCATTAATAAAACGCAGTCTTAAAATGTTTGAGTCGTGTATACGCTCTGTGCACGATTATCTCTCTTGAAATTAATACCTATACGAGAAGGGCACGAACTTCTGTCGCGATGAACAAAGAAGGTAGTGCTCCTCGGCCAGACTAGTAACTCTAGCGCGACTAACGTCACCGACATAAAAAATAAATCTTGCTTTTTAGCAATCTAGTTTTTTCAGGAAGGTTGTTTACGTTAAAACGTAGAAAACACAATCAGCAGGCCGTGCTTGGCACACCTCCGAGCAGCGGTTGCTGTTGTTAGCTTAGAGGGACTATGCTGAGCTGTCGTAAAATGTCCAGGAATATATATTTAATATTGGCGCAGTTGTCCTGTAATTGTTTACTCAGACTTCTTTTCGAGCGTGTTCTAAGAGCCATGTTAACTGGTAAAAATGAAACTAAAAAGTTATACTTCTCTTATTTCTTTGCGGCACACCCAACAAGCTGCAAAGAGCAGCATGAACAAAATGAACCGGAAAAGATGTACAGCCACCAGCAAGCTGACGACTGTGCCACTTCGCCATGCTGTGCCACGACGCCGAGCCACATCGTTGATGCACCAGATGAGCCTCCGAGACTTTGCTGAACGCTTTCCACCAACCAGAACCAGGTGTCTGACGACGACCCGTCGCTGCCAATGCCGACTAGCGACCTGGACAAGCAAGCCAGGCAAGCACGGGGTCCTTTTCAGCCTCATCTAGGCAGCTATGCCCAAACAGAAACCAATAATCGAAAGCGCAGCTTTTGTGCACACTGGTTTGCAAAGTTCAGCTGGCTTGAATACAGTCCAGCAAAAGATGCAGCCTTTTGCTTTTGTTGTCGGGCGTTTCCGCCGGGGAGTGGTATATCCAAAGCACATTTAGACCCATCCTTTGTTTCAACTGGGTTTCGAACTTGGAAGAAAGCGATAGAAAGGTTTAATCAGCATGAAAGATCTGAGGGCAATCTTAACAGTGTCGTGTCATGGAATTGCTCCAAAGCAAACAGATCGATTGCTTCGATGCTGGATGAAAGCTTTGAACGACGAGCGTCTCAAGTTGAGGAAAAACGAAAACAAAATCATGAGGTGCTAAAGCGCCTTACTGACGTCGTTGTTCTTCTCGCAAAGGGAGGAAGGCCATTCAGAGGGCACAGTGAAAATAAGGAAAGCGCAGAGCAAGGTCTATGTTTAGAGATAGTTAATATCTTAAGTAAATACGACCCCGTTTTGCGGGGCCACTTAGAGACAGGCACAAAGAACGCCTCCTACATCAGCAACAGAATACAAAATGACATCCTAGAGTCACTGCACGCAGCCATTTTTTTTTTTCGATTGTCCACCGCATAGAAGGGAAAACAATCTCGCTCATGTGCGACGAAACAAGTGGCTGCGGTCATCATGAACAACTCTCCGTTAGACAGCGACTCTGTGTTTTCCACGTTGCAAGCAGTTCTCTCCGCCATCAATGTTTCCTGGAATTCTGTGAGTTCCGTCTGCTTTGACGGGGTTTCTACTATGTCTGGGCACATTGCTGGCGTTCGAGCAAAGTGCAAAGAGCAGAACAACAAGCTCGTCTACGTTCACTGCTATGCCCACTGCTTAACCCTGGTGCTTGTCGATGCATGTTTGCCTCGAGCAGAAAACAGAATGATTTTTGATTTTTTTGGCGTTGTGCAACTTGCATACAACTTTATTGAAAACAGTGTTGTGCGCCAGTGTCTACAACTAGATGGGCATGTCGTGCTGAAGCTGTAAAGGCCGTTCGTGAGAGCTACACCGAACTGTCGAGTGCAGTATGAACGATTGTGGACTCCATAAAGCACCCGGAAACGAAAGCAAAAGGCAAGGGACTCCTTTCCCAGTTGATGAGCTTTGACTTTGTCTGCTGCATGGAAATAGCTCACCGCTATTCTACAGCTTATTTTGAAGGTTAGCCGAGCTCTTCAGGACCCTAAAATTAACCTCACTACTGCACTCAATGAAGTCAGGCATCTGCAAAAAGCGCTGCGAGAGATGAGGCAAGATGGGACAGTCTTTCAAAAGATGTCTGCGGAAGCTTCTTCGATCTGCGAGATGAATGAAATCGAGATTCCCGAAGTTCGAAAAAGAAAGGTATCGAAGCGAATTGACCAAAACTGGGCGAATGAATGTTTCTATGCGACAAAAGAGGAAGAATTTCGTGTCGGTGTTTTCTTTCCGATGCTTGACTCCTCTGTTCGAGGGATCGAAGAAAGGTTCACACAAGAAACTTTTGAGCTTTTGTGTGCTATCCAAAACCTCCTGGGCCTCTCTGCGAGCGACGAACAAATATCTCTTATTTGTAGCTTCTTTGAGGTAGATCCCAACAGCTTGCGTGCTGAAATGCGGCTCCTAAAGTCTCGAACCAGCGACGAAAAAGCAAACAGCATGACCGTCCTATGACTGGCTGGCTTCACTCAAAGAAAGTGGGTTGGACAAGTCAGTATTCAAGGACGTTTTCTCGCGTTCTTCAACTTTTTTCCACGATTCCTGTAACCAGTTGCTCGTGCGAAAGGACATTTTCGAAGCTCGCATATGTAAAGACCAAGTTAACATCCACGATGTCGCAGGAACGGCTTCGTTGGCTGATGCTGCCCTTTGTGGAGCAGGACCAAGCAACATCCATCAGTTTTGATAATACCTTAAAGCATTTTACGACTAAAACGCGAAAACTTTTGTTATGAATGTGTTTTAATTTCGCAGGATATGCTATCGCATTAATCTACAATGTCACATAATTCTACTTTATCCTTAATTGGTTGAAAGCTTGCGAAAGAGGGTGCTTTACAGCCGATTCTGTCCGATGGTTCGCCTCTCACACCAATAGTATTTTTGCACAGCTCAGCTTGAATAGTTCTTTTGTATAGTGTAGTTAATTTTACTGTGTGTTACTGTTTTCCTTTGCACCAGCCCTGTTGTTTTGTTGTGTCGAATGTTTTTTAGAGTTACCGTTTGTGAATTGAAATTGTGTATCGTCTGAGCCCTCGTGCAATTCATTTTCTTTCTGTGTTTTGTGATGGCGCTTGTGCCCAACGAGTGCAAGCTGTGGTTTCTTTATCGTGTCGGTTTCCACTTTTGTTTGGCAATAAATCGTTTTGTTTTTGCCACGTTATCTCATCTTCTCATTTCTCCCACACTTCAAAGCGCATGTAAGTCCACTTTCACGCAGAGCACTCGCAAATCCAATTACTGCGGTCTACGAGGATATGGATACGCTGACACATAAAAATAAAGTGTGAACAGTGGCATTATAAAGTATGACGTTTTGTGGCATTACGTCATGTTCGGTGTCACAGCTCAAATTTGGTTTTTAGGTTCAAACATATTTCGAGCCTTGTCATTCTCCAGGCTCCATTCGTAAACCACAATAATTAGACTTCCAAGTAATCTGCGGGAAAGTAAACTCAAGGGTAGTTTTATGGTGACACTGAATTGTAAACCTGGAAGTCATATTTCGCGGTTGAAATATGGTGTTCTAGTGTACTAGCTCCTACTAGGGTACACTAGAACACCTTACCCCTACAGCATAAGGGTCTCGGTGAGACGGGGGGGGGGGGGGGGGGGGCGCTGCAGTGAAACGTGGCCCCCCCTATAGGAGGACCCTGTGCACGCCTATGCCGCTGAGCTTTGTATTCGGGTGACGGAGTCTGGTCTGGTGGAGGAAATCTGGTTTGCTTAAACTTCGCCGCGAAGGATTACAATTGTCGGCACTGAGACGAGAAAGACAGCGCGATAAACAGACATAAGCAACGAGCATACCAACTAGCCCAATTTCAAGCATTGTTAGGAGCAAATCTGCCTCCTGCCTGTCTACCCTAGACCCTATGTCCAAATAAATAAACGAACAAACAAACAAATTCCTGTATGTTCGCACCTTATTAGACACCTTCATAACTTCTTTTTTTTTTTAAGAGAGAGAGAGAGAGAGAGAGAGCAACCAAAGTGGGAAACGAAAACGTTCCCAAGTGGTCACGCTGACCGCGAATGAGCGATAGTCGAAGTTCTCCGGGGGTTCCGCAGGGAAATCTGGCCGATGCCGCCCCGCGTCGCTGCGGCCGGCGTGGCAGAAAAGGGGCCGGCCAGCGCGAGTCGGCGACACTCCGAGCGGCTCCGGAGGCCAGGGGCCTTCGACGGCGGGTGCCGTCCCCTCTCCCCACCGCGGCCACACGCCGACCACCGACGGACCTACGGCTGCAGCCCTGCCCCGTCGTGGATGCCGGAACAGATACCAGCATAGGCAAGTGAACCTCGAGCACGTTCGGCCCACGCGTATTTTGCACCCGGTGTACATGGCACTAGGATGTCAGAGAAATGCGTTAAAAAAAAAGGAAGTGTAATTTAAAAATGTGACCGAAGAGGAACGCAACAATGTAACAATCGATTTGTTTAGGTATGAGGTGTCGTAAAAAGTACATTTCTTTTTCCATGAAAACGTGTAATGCGAAAGCGCAAACTAAATGTAACGCTGATGCATAACGGGAGGTGTAAATCAAAAGTGTAACGCAAATTTCCCGATACACTTAGCGGGGAAATTTAAGTTGCGTAGAACTGCAGGAATTGTTTCAGATCGGGTCTCACAAAAAGTTTCCGGCAAAAGAGTAACACAAAGATTTTAAATCGTATTTGCCCAGCCGAATAATTATACTTCAATTCAATCATTTACTTCCTATATTTTTTTTGTGAAAAACGCTTTCTGCAAAAGTTTATGATTTTGACGAGAAATAAAAAACGTAGAAACCACAAAACAAGTTCACTTTACATATGCGCACCTCAGCTTTTTCAGAAAGATCAAGCATCCTGGCGAGCTGTTTGTGTGAGTGTGCGCGCGTTCGTGCGTGCGTGCGTGCGTGCGTGCGTGCGTGCGTTCTTTCAGAACAAAATATGTCAAAACGCCAGACCACGCGGAGCTGGGTATGATTGTCAAGATTGAGTCTTATTAGTGTGAGAATCCCCCTGGCAATTAAATTGATTGAGCTAAACAAAATTCTACCCAAAAAGCTTTTTTTTTTTTTTCGGGGTTCTTACAGTTTTTGTTGTTCAAAGTCTGTTTTCACTTTCCGAGTCCAAGAACAGTGGTTTTCGTTATATTCAAAATGAAATATTTACGTGAGAGAGACGTCAGTCCTAACTGAAATTGGTAAATTATATGACGAAGCGTTTTCCAAGGTATTTATTTCTGTGCAATTGCGTGTCACTTGCACTTAAGACAAAGGTTAAATACCTATGGGTGTACTTTTATTTGGAACATTTGAATAAACAGTCCTTCAGACTCACCTAAAGAACCTGGGAAAATGAGGACACCGCATAAAGTTTAACTCCAAAAGTTTGATCTGGCTCAGATGCGGACTGTTTAAAGTACTGTCTTAATTTTAATAGTGAGGACCAGTTTCTCAGTTCTGATATTTTTCGTGCCTTGAGATGGACTGTATCCTTTTGAGAGATATGAATGTCAGGCTCTCTGCTTTCACTAAAGACAAGGACATAAATCGTCGGAATATTTTTTTTTGTAGTTATAAATACATTTTACTGTGTTTTTCTTTATCAGTGACATGTTTACGCTCCGAATAATAATGAAGTTGGCGCAGTGTCCTGAATTGATTTTGCTATTTTAGCGAATTGGAAATTGGTGCAATTAAAAGGAAGGCGGAGAATATGACTACACGAAATACTATAGACTATAGCAGTTTCGAGTATCAGTATTTTAATCCTTGCACAGCACTTTACCACTCTTGGCATATATTTAAAGTCAATCCTACAGTGGATTATGTTTTGGTCAAACTTACTGAGGGCCATATTTAATTCCGGATCAAATGTATCGCGAAAATGGCAGCTCTGTGTTGCAGCAAGGAACGTTTTGCTTACGCAAATAGGACAAATTAATTGCAAAGTGCACTGCTTTTGTACTGGCAAGTTTATTTTGTATGCATTTTTAATGTTTTATAGTAGTTTGAAAAAGTGCTACTTTTAAATTTAATTTCATTATACATTCGTCATAAATTGCAACGAGGTGTTTTTGTTTTGTGTTAGTCATTACCTTTCTGATGGGTTATTTCATTGGCATAAAAAGGCTTCTCGGATACATGTGTTTCTCAAATTTTTCCAGACACCAAGCTTGTTTAGTAATGTGGTTATTATATTAGTCTTTTAGTTGTGCGAGTATAGTATTAACTAACGTCCGTTTTTTAGTTTAGTAAGTCAAAACCAAATTTTTTTAATGTTAAACTTATCATAAGCTAATGATAACATCTATTGGCAAGATATTTTGTTTCCTGTGTTGTTCAGTTAGGAGACCTGGAAGCTTTGCACGGAAAGGACCTTTGAGCTTCAGGGCATGAGGAACCATTCCAGTCTCCAAATGACACCAAGCATATTTTTCGTAGCAGCAGCATTCATTTCACGTAATGTTGAAGACAAATTCACGCTTTATGTAACTTTCAATATGCGGCCATCATTTAGATACAGCCAAGCGATTTATACGCGTTCTTATGGACGCAGATTCTTATCATTTTTGAGTTTTATGGCTACATTGAGTTAGATTATGAAACAAATACTTCTCCGCGCAAGGCACCTTTCAAACTTGGGTTTTTGTACTCCACGTAGGGATGCTGCCACACGTAAACGTGCAGGAGGGAATTTCTCAAATATAAGTAAACTTATTTGTAATTGGAAATCTTTTTTTGTCGGCTACGTCTACATTTTGGCAACACGGATACCCGAGAGAATGTCGTTGTTGTTTTTTTCTTTTGCGATTAGGCCTAAAAAACTGCGGTGACTGGAATGTGTCTTCGACGAGTGTGTTTACCGTCCTATTGCGCCACAAGAGACGGTGCGTCATACTGTTCGACATCGCTAGTCTGGTGGTTAGTCGTAAAATTTGCGGCAAAAAGTTCTAGCAAAGGCGACTGTCGCTGTCGCTGCAGCGTCCCTAGTCATGACTGCTGAAGCTTTTGTGGACTGGCAAGCTGGAGAGCAACCTAAAGCAGCAGAACGGGGGTCCACCGCATCCAGGTCTGCTTCTCTGCCACCGCCAGGATCGCGGCAGACAAGAGTATCACAAGCGGCACGAACTTTGGCCAAGCATTGGCCAATGGCTGGCGATGGTCTTTTGATCAATGGCCAAAGAGTGGCAATTTATTGGTCGAGCATTGTCCGATGACTGATGGCCAGTGGCCGTTGGCCGCTGGCAAGAGAAAGGCCAGTCATCAGCCAATGGCTGGCCACGGCCTGGCCACCGGCCAAAGGACCACTACCAGACATTGGCCAATCATTAGATAAGTCTGTGCTGCTTGGGATGACACAAGGTGACGTCACAAGGCTGAAAACGAGGAATTAAAATGAGCACGCGGTACACACGTGTTCCAGATGCAGAGTTTAAAAAAAAACATTTAGTATTTAATCGAGACTTGGAGATGCTGCTCACTTGAAAACCGCGAAAGCAGAATAGTACCATTATACTTTTCATTTATTTGTAACGAGCATGTAGGTAGAAGTATACATCCAGCAGAAAGAATAAAACAAAACAGACGAGACAAATGCGGGTGCATTTTTTCAACTAACTTTGTTTCCATGGCGTACGATCCCGGGTACCCCAACGCTTTTTAGGAAAAGGGGAGAAATACGAGAAAAACCAGAGGGAAGAATTTCGGGAACAGGAAAGGGATGTAAACCGGGAGAGGGAAATGAATAGGGATGTAAATTTAAACTTAAACAGACCTGCCGACAAGTCAACACTCCATCTCCTCCAAACCGCTGCCCCCAAAAGTATAAAAATCAATTCGTACCTCTACCAAAAAAAAAAGAAAAGAAGAAAATCTACTTCCCTTCGTCCTCGTGTAGAGGAGAATATATTGGACAAACGGAACGGTGCCTTAATGACTGTCTGAGGGAACATTCCCGAGAGGTTTTCGAACCTAGCAAAGACTCGGTGCATCCGATTGCTACACATTACCGTTCTTGCAGCGGATACGCGCCCAGGTTCGAGGACACGCGCGGTCTGGGGCGCCATCGACAGAGATTTTGGAAGAGGTCGTCGAATCGCTCGCGATTAGGAACTCCGTCAAAGTATGTCATCACCCTCGCTAGCTTTTTCGGAGGGAGGAAGAGATCGGCTTCTTGCGCCAGGAGCTTTGTGGTTTGGCTGAGCGACCTTCGTAGGCAACCCGTTCCGAGAACGTCGGCGCGCTCCTTCCCGCTCCTCGTTTCCCTTAAAGGGAGGGGGGGGGGGGGGGTGCAACGATTTCAAGATGAAAAGAATTTGCATCTCGTCATTTTTTACATTGTTTATCGTGTCCCGGATGATAGAGAGAACATCTCCTTCATTAAAAAATGACGCAATTCCGCTGCATAATCGCCAAGCAAAAGTCGAACTTTTGCCCCCACCTGCAGCCGCGAGTGGTAGCCGAAGGAACTACGGCGAGAAGCTTACGTGACCTCGCTCGGCTCTAAGCTGCAGCATAACGCCCGCTAATGTCAGCAGAGAGAGGGAGAATAAAGCGTCCTCCGAGAGAGCACACGGGGACCTACACGGCACCCCTAATTACGTCACTAGAAGTGGGACCCTGAAGACTGGGAGTGAGTTGAGGGGTGCCAGAAATGACAATATTTATCTTTTTTTTACACAATTAGAGCACGCAGGCAAAATTGGTTTCCTGATCTTTACTTTTCAAGTGTCAGAGGGCAACTTACACAAATATTTGACCAAAGTCCTGAAATCCTTGCACCCTACCCTTTTAAGAGTTCTCTCCCCTGCCTCTGATCGTATTTCTCCCCTTTTCCGTAACGGAATGGCAGCGACTTTTAGCTCCAAAATCCTATAATGCATTATATCCAGCATTTAAGGTGCGATCATTTAAAATTATTTAGACGATATTAAACACTGTGTTTCAGGGACTGAGGAACTTTCATTTTACCGAATTCCCGGCTACAATGAGCGGGGAAACTAAATGTGTGTGTAGGTCACGTGACGTCTGGTCAAGTGACATCAATTGACGTCACGTGACATAAACATAAATTCAGCTTCCACGCTAAATTTAGTTGGACATGAACGAACGCAAAAAAAAGAAAAAAAAAGATTTTTTTTTGGATTGGGGTTTGAGTTTATAGCTTAAAAGCGCTGGGGAAGCGGCGAACGTACGCAATGAAAATAAGCAACGTTCTGAATGTGCCCGCCTGTGCCTTGTCCCTTGTTTTCTTCTTCCTGCCACAAGTTTTTCTTTGTTTTTTTGCTAGCAGGATGTTTTGCTTTGTGAAAAAATCAAAACTAACCACCGCAGCAGCCCCCCCCCCCCCCCCCTCCCTCTTTTAAATTCTGCATCACCTACATTACACCAGATTACACGGTATGGCCTGACCTGTTTCGCTGGTTGGGCTCGAAGTTTCAACCACTGTCTTTAGGAACAGGGGTGCTATGTTGCGCTTTTTGGACTCCCAGGAGACTTGGAAGAAGGAAGTGACGTCAACGACTAGAGCGAACGCAGATTGGATGTTGACAGAAGAAAACAAAATCAACATCCCATCTGCATTTGCTGCGTTGTTGACGTCACTTCCTTCTCCCTAGTCTCCTGGGAGTCCAAAAAGCGCAACATAGCCCCCAGGTAAACGTAGCTGAAGCGAGAAAAACTGTACTGCCTGCATGGGTTGCATCGGAGGACAATTTTGACGGGTTGGTGTGTTCAGTAGTCGCTTGCCGAAAAATTATTTCAGTTTGTCAAGCTCTAACAACTTGTTAAAAACGTGATTAAAAATAATATTAGTAAAATTAATATGACGAAGAAGAATAAAAGAAGAAGCAGAAAAGCAAAAAGAAAAAGAAGACGAAGAGCAAGAACAAGTCGATTAATAATCATAATTTTATTCAACAAGTATTCAGTACCACAATGCAAATACGGGTCCATCAAAGCTATAGGAGTCTTGTGGGACACGACCCGGCAAGTCGATCGACAAAACACGGCGTTTTACACAGAAAAACCATGCCATAAAAACAAACAACATGTATAGGAACCGTGCACATCTAATTCAGGCCCCGACCAGGGCGCCCCTAGCGGCAAACGGGTCCGTTCCATCGGGGAACTTCTGCCAGTCGCTGCGTTGGTTGTGCGTTGTAGCGGGTTAGCGCTGTAATTTCCAAGGTAGCTATTCCGCACTAAGAAAGCCACAACAATTGATGCGGCAAACAATAGGCGACCGCCGCGACGCGGCCGGCATAGAAAAGGTGCGGATCTAATTCAAGCCCCGACCAGGGCGCCCCTAGCGGCAAGCGGGTCCGTTGCATCGGGGAACTTCTGCCAGTCGCTGCGTTGGTTGTGCGTTGTAGCGGGTTAGCGCTGTAATTTCCAAGGTAGCTATTCCGCTCTAAGAAAGCCACAACAATTGATGCGGCAAACAATAGGCGACCGCCACGACGCGGCCGGCATGCTCGCTTCCCATAGAAAGCTAAGCGGCATAGGCGCGATGGAAACGTTATAAGGCTAAATAATTTAACATATTCTTCAATTGCTTCCTTGTGTTAGCTTCGAAGACCTGGTCTGGAACGTTCTTGAAGATAAAAGGTACATAAATATCAGTGAACTCTTTTGCCGTAGCGCATAGCACAACGACGGGTTATAAAACACGATCTATGACGAAGGCTCCGATGGCGCCAAATGGGAGCTTGAAAGCATTAGTTCAGAAGTGACGGAGTACCACACTCTGCACATCAAGGGAAGAAAAATTAGGCATCTGCAGAGTTTCCAACACAATCGATCCGGAAGAGAAATCAAGATGATAGCCGAAGCCCTTCAAAAGGGCCCTCAAAATAAGGTCAATTTCAGTTTGACACAACTTAGAAGAATTGGCAAACAACGTAATACCATACCTTAGTATACTGTAACCAAGGGCATGCGCGATCGCTTTCCTTACAAAAAATGGCATAAAAACTCTGTGACCGAAAAGTAAACAGCTTACGCTACGGAGTTTGCCAAAAACATAAAAGTGAGATAACTTACTACGGGGATGAGTTGAGCTAGTTGGTTATGATACATTATGGGTGGAACCAGCTGAACAATGAAGGAAGGAGAAACAGAAAAGACAACCAATCGTTGGACTACCAACTATTTTAGTAAATCGTCCTCCTCTTCTACTAAATCTTATGCGTATCAATTTTTTTTTCTTATTTCTATTTATACTTGGCAGGGAGGGCGCCCTTCGGAAAGAGCTTTTCTTGCGGTTGCAGGGTTCTTGAGGTGGAGCTTACACAGTTTTCTTCTTCGTTGTCTATAGCCAAGGCCTCCAACATCTCCCTTGCAAGCTGGTTTTTATGGTGCCCTATGATGCTGGTTTGCTTCTTCATTCTTCATGTGGCCACGTTAAGAATCTCGCGGGACCAGGACACCTCGCTGCCCATTGTCGAACTTGCAAGTGCAAACCAAAGCTTGAGCAAGCCAGCATCATAGGGCACCATAAAAAAACCAGCTTGCAAGGGAGATGTTGGAGGCCTTGGCTATAGACAACAAAGAAGAAAACTGCAGGGATTGGTGTTTTACGCGCCGCACGTGCTGGCCTCAGCAGTAGTAAATTTTCTAAAGCAAATACCTAAAACAAATGGCATCTTCCACGCGCGTTCGTCAACGCTTTATTTTGGTTATTAACTTCGAATCTTTTATACGGGGAAGTCGTGCGCGTGTGGCACGTGGAACACCAATCCCTGCATTCTCCTTGATGCTTGGGAAATATAGCAAATGGTCTATAACCCTGCAACCGCAAGAAAAGCTCTTTCTGAAGGGCGCCCTCTCTGCTAAGTATAAATAGAAATAAGAAAACAAAAATGATACGCATAAGGTTTAGTAGAAGAGGAGGACGATTTATTAAAATAGTTGGTAGTCCAGCGATTGGTTGTCTCTTCTGTTTCTCCTTCCTTCATTGTTCAGCTGGCTCCACCCGTGAGAAAAGTGAAAATTCCACGGCATATCCGAATAAAATAAGACACCCAGGTAAGGACAGAACGAGCGGCTTGGTAGGGATAATTAAACTTGAGGAAGAAAACGAGAAGGGACGTCCGTTCCTTCTCGTTTTCTTCCTCAAGTTTAAATAAACACCCAGGTACTTCACTTTTGGCCATATATTCCGGTGGGGAACAGTTGCAGTCGACACACCTCGAGTTGTGCAAAGTCACTGGAGAATCAAGGATGACATTTTAGAGCGCAGCTCTTAGGCGCCCGTTTCCGGCTTGAGCGGCGTCACCGTCGCAGTCACCGTCGCCGTCGGCGTAACCGCGCGTTGCATTATGAAACGTTTCCCATAATAACATCACAAGTGAAGTCACGAGGGTCACTAGGGTAACGAGTGACGTAACGAAGGTCACTTGTTAAGGTCACGACGAAGGTCACGACCTTCTCGAGGCCTTCACGAGTGATGTCACGAAAGTCACGAGGGTTACGAGTAACGTCACGAGTGACGTCACTAGAGAGGAGGGAGGGAGGGGGAGGAGAAGGGGCGGAGGAGGGGAGGAGAAATAGAGGAAGAGGAGGAGAGAGGAGGAGGATTGAGGTGGGGGAGAGAGGGGAGGAGGGGAGGAGGAAAAGGAGAGCGCACGGAGGAGGAGGAGGGGCATACCCTCCAGGGAATTGTAAACGTCTTTCATTTTCTTAGGGGATTTCTAAAGCAGACTAGTCTTGTTTTTGATGCGTTGATTGTGATTGAGTTCTTGTCAAACCGGTCATAATTCGCATCGAGTCTTCTGGGAGTAGCTGTAAAGTATGATAATAATTCAAATGACGGTGTACAAGTGTAGTGCCATCTGCCTACTTGAAAATACTGCAGCTAGATACTCTGGCTGACATGCCGTTCACGAACAGATTTAAAAGTAAAGGTGATAAAACAGACCCCTGAGGAACACCGGCCTTTATCATCACCCGCGCGCTCGGAAATTTCCCAACAGATACAATTAGCGGTCTATTCGGAAAAAACTCTTCCTAGTATGGCAAAGAAAGGTCCACGGAAACCGAAATTATAAAGTTTGTAAGAGGGAGAGAGAGAGAGAGAGAAGCATTTTATGACTGACTGTGTCGAAAGCCTTTGATACGTCTAAAAAAAGAACGCACGCAAAAAGATTGTTGTCAAACGCACTGTGAGTTATGTCTGAAAAAACCTCAAGAAGCGGTTGGGTGCTCCCTCCAACCACGAAGCCACATTGACTTCCTGAAATGATATCAGAGTCATCAATGAAACTAGTCGTCACAATGAAAATATGTTTTTTCTAGTATATCGGCAATACATGGCAATAATAATAATAGTAATATCTTCGTACAGAAATAATGCAAGGACTTGTAGAAATGGGCCAGGGCAACGCACTGGGTGACAAAATAGTTCGAAGAAACGAGTCATAAAAATGAACACCAGAAGACTTCAGGAAATGTTAACTTGTGGGAATCCAAAATAAAATAAATCCTTAAATGGAAAACTCACACACGAAAGTCACACACAAGCCAGTTGCTTTTGTTCAGCATGACAGTGGGACATTAAAATAATTCCAAGATGCATAACAGCATCGACGTTTAATTGGCGTAGAAAATAATTATAAAATAGTTTTTAAAAAAGGTGGCTGAGCTCTATTGCACTACAAAGAAAAATTATCCAAAAAGCAGGAAACTTTTTCAACACCTTTGTTATTTAAGCAGATATATTCTAGAAATGTTTTAAGCTTCTTTTTTTTTCCTTTTTT
Organism: Ixodes persulcatus; assembly: GCA_013358835.2. Lineage (NCBI taxonomy): Eukaryota > Metazoa > Arthropoda > Arachnida > Ixodida > Ixodidae > Ixodes > Ixodes persulcatus. The sequence goes on from JABSTQ010010790.1 coordinate 248,233, forward strand.
TATTGATGTTTGAGAAGTTTGACTGTGAAGAATGAACAATATTCGTAGCGTAAAATTGAAACATGTTTTTACCACGAAGTGTAATACCTACGGAACGAGGTACCGTGAAACCGTACGCAACTGCCGCTGCAGAGACGGTGTAGATATTTAAACTCCTTATTGCGGTTGTCATTGACTAGCAGTGTATCCAGAAACAAAATATTAAAAGCTACGCACTGAGAGCGTTGCGATAATATAAATTATAAGATGTAAGGATGCGTTTTTTCTAACTCTTTTCAACAAAACAAATTATAGTAGTAGTAATAATAATTTCATTGTACCTTGAAGTTTGTACAGTAACGAAACGAACCCGTCAAAGTCTTTTAAGGCTTGTGTCCTAGGCACTTCAACATCCGACAAGGCAATGCACTCTGTGGCAAAAAATTACTTCAAACAGACAAAAAAGTAAAACAAAAAAGAACAAAGACGACTAGGTTTGATATCTAGGTTAGAAGTTTAGTTTAGAAAATATATCGCAGATTGTGTGGAATAGAGTAGAAGAAACGGCAACATAAAAACAAACACAGGAGAAGAGAAAACAAATCTTAAGTCTGTCGTGAAAAATAATAACAATATTATTCAATCAATCAATCAATGTTTATTATAGTGTCTAGAAACAACCAACTGGTCTGAGTGCTGGCACACTTGAATTAAAGACAACACGCGCTCTAAAAAAGCCGCTAGTGCAGAACATGTGTTACACTAATTTAACACATATAGGAGACAGTGTAGCTCTAAAAGCAGTCTGAAGCAGAAAATAGAGATACAACCGAAGCGTGTAAATTCTTAGCAATAGAGAAATAATTTGACACTGAGAGAATATTCAAGTACAGTTCAGCCGAGTTCAAACATAAACACGTTTCTAACAGACTGGTTAATTTGCAGATGTCCTGCAGCATAAGCTAAAAATATCAAGAGTTTAAAAATAAACGTTATAATACTCAAACGATCTAAGGCTCGGAGTTAATTAACAAAAGTGTCAAGAAATACTTTTTTTTTTTAAATTGAAGCTGTGTAGTCAGACGAGGAAATCTAATGCACACTTCTGAAAGCAAGCTGGGCTGTTAATTAGTGTGTGCAGTGTTTTGACCAAAAACAACAAATCTGCTTTCACCCGTCGCTGGTGCAGACTCAGGAAGTTGGCAAATTCTGGACCAGCTTTATTGATCAGGCAGTGTAGACCTCCTTTAGGTATCAGTGTTTAAGATAGTAATACATTTGTTTTGTACACGCTCGACTCCCAGTGAGTAAGTCTTGAATTAAGTTCCATGCAATTGAACCATACTCTAACGGGGATCTAACTATGGCACGTTACAGCGTAAGAAAACACGGACGTGTTTTTTTTTTGTTTTTGTTTTTTTTAAATTCCGATACACGAGATGTGGTACCTAATGGGCGCAAAGTCGAGTTGAACACTTCTGCGATATGGGCAATTACAGGTTCGTATCAAACATATTTCCTAAATCATTCATCTCACAAACATGTGGCAACATTTCTTCATATATACTATAAGCACAAAAAAGTGTTGCATGTCTTCTTAGAAAACGTGAAACATTAGTGTTTGGTTGGTTCAGACGAAGACTATTTCAGAGCACCATTTATAGAAGAAATATGCGTGCTATCTAAGCCTAGTGCATCTCATTGGTGTATCTATTTCTTTGTATATTTTATATCGTCTGCATACTGCAGATATGAATAATTTGAAATAACACGAGAGAAGTAATTTAGAAAAATTGTGAACACGTGGGGTCGTAAGACAGGTCCGTGAGGAACGCCAGAGCTGGCCCTGTACAGCGAAGAGGTCAAGTTATTGACTCTGACGTAAGCTTCCCTATTTCTCGGCTAGCCTTTTATCCAATCGTAAACAAAGCCGCATAATCCCTAGGCTGAAAGCTTTGATAAAAGTATATAGCATTGACGTAACGGATGTCTCAAATTGACGTAACGGATGTATAGATGACGTAGTAGTATAAATAATGCTATTAATAATAATTATTATGAACAACAAAAACAATAACTAATGATAATCTGTATTCCCAAGGTCAATTTAATACAGACGAAAACTGTCCCGTCAATGGCTGAAAACGGTGTGGCGAGCTTAGGCTTGAGTACCTACATTTATATATACAATATTTACAAATGATTGTAAGTTCAAAGGCAGGAGCCGGTAAGCGCAGCACGTCAATTCACCATGTCTCCAATGTTGCCCCGAATCTCCGTGTCTTGTGGCAGGCATCACCGATCGCACCTCTCTCGTAGTCGTTCCTGTTCTCGCTGTAGCTCTGGGGCCACATGTGCACCCCCTTGGACAGGTGGCCGTGGCCACTTGAGTGAGATTTCTTTTTTTCCTCTCTGGGTTTTGGTGTGATATCTGGAGGCTTGAACGTTGGCAAATCGGAGGGGGAGAAGAAAGTCGGTTTGAGCCTGTCAATTGGGACGGTTTCGCGTTTGCCTCGAAGCCGCAAAGTCGGTGATGATTTCTTCCATACCAGAAAGCTTGACGGTGATCACTCATGATAATATCTCGAAGCAGCAAGGTTGATGATGATCTCTTGCATACCAGCAAGGTTGAAGATGATGATACTTTGATGATTTCTCCAGGACAGAAAATGGTCTGTCGTAAAAGTTTTACAGAGGCTTCTGAGGTGCATTCTTCCTGATAAAAATGTGTGCATCCTCAGCAAGAGCAGGATGTTGGAAAACCTTCGGTTGCGTTTTTTGGCGTGATGGAACTGGGCGAAGCGTTGGCATTGCTTGCCTTAACTTGTGAGTGTAGGATGCGGGATCCACGCTGTCCGGTATATATATATAGGAGCCGGCTCGATCACGTCCGCAGGCCGATGGAACGGAGCACCGTAGACGAGCTCAGCCACCGTACTCTCAAGGTCAGGTTTGAGCACTGAACGCAACCCAAGAAGCACAATGTGCAAGATGTAGACCCAGGCATCGGGATAAAACTGCGTACGAAGCGCTGACTTCAGTTGCCTATGAAGGCGTTCCACGAGGCCGTTTGCTGCAGAATGGTAAGCTGTGTTGCGCGTCCGGGAGTAGCCGAGAAGAGACGCCAGCTGACGTAATAGAGCGGACTCAAATTGGCGTCCTCGTTCGGTCGTCACCGTAGAAGGTTCTCCAGAACGGCTTACCCAAGTGAAATTAAAAGCTCTCGCCACCGTCTCGGTTGTTATGTTCCCGACCATGTCAACTTGAGGCCAACGGAAAAAAAAAAAACGGTCGGCGCAAGTCAATAAATAGGTGAAACCACGTGATGGGGCCAAGGGTCCGACGATGTCCAGGTGCACCTGTTAGAAACATAGTGATGAAAAGGAAACTCTCCGTGCGGTGCTCGTGTGTGTCGCTGTACTCTGCAAAAGTTGGCAGGCAATACAAAAACGTACCCAGTCATGAACGACGGCCTTGACTTTGGGCCACACAAAACGGTTTCTAATCGTTCCTGCATTGCACAGACACGAGGATGGCAAAGCGAGTGTAGCGACGTGAACAAAGCACGACATAGGTTCCCTAGGACGTAAGGTCGTGGGGTTCCAGTGAACTTTTCGTGGACGAGGATGACAGCGTGATCCGTGAAAGATTCGTCCTCGAAAATAAGTGCCCACTTCACGGATGAGTGGAGGCCCGCCGACATTTATTTGGACCTCTGCAAGCCCAGAATAGGTAAACTGCGTCTCCTCCGTAGCAATAGCGTTGACGTTTAGGCGAGACAGTGGATCGGCAAAACTGTTCTCTCGTCGCTTCACGTGGCGCAAGTCGGTGGTGAACTCTGCGATGAAGGCGAGATTGCAAAACTTTCGCAGGGAGGGTTTCTGATGAGGCGACTGAATTGCATGGACGAGCGGTTTGTGGTCTGTCGCGATGAAAAAGGTGCGTACCTCTAGAGAACGCCGGAAAAGCTTTAGAGCCAAGTAGGTATCCAGCAAGTCTTTACTAACGGCGCTGTAGCACTTTTCAGCGTCTTGCAGCTTTCGCGAGAGGAACACCAAGGTATATGTACATGGGTAGCGAAGCTTCGGCCAAAAGGCGGTTCAAAACAAATCGCCAGCGACATCAACCTGGAGAGTCACGTGAATGATGCGATTGAAGCGCGACTAGGAGAGGTGGGGACAAACATTAATAAAAGTAATTAGTTTAGGACTAGAAGTATAATCATTTGTATTTTTAAACAAGCTAAATATAATTATTAGATATTATCAATCATATTTGGCGCGCTACAAAATTTAAAACAGTCTTTGTTTTTGATAATATTATGCACACGACTTTAATGCACACTTCTTATTAGCGTCCTCTGTACGCCACAATCAAAAAGGCCGGCTAGCAATAGCGATATCTGCAGTTTCTTGTAGACCTCGTGGCGCGCGGAAAGACAAGAGGCTGCTGACGTCCGTCTGCTTGCTTGTGTTTGGGCCTCCATGCACGTGCTCTTCGCTTTTGATTGTTTTAGCGGCAGTTAACACCGTTTGGGAAGTTTTGTTGTTTGCTCGGGCGTGACTAGCCCAGTTACTTGCGCGGGAACTCGGCAGTCGTGCGCTTGGACCTTGGACTCTGCGTCCAAGGGGCTCAACGTCCTTTACGACGATGATCACAGCGCGATACGCAAAGAACCGGTGCTCCGTGGAAGTGTGTGAAAGCGACACCCGCACGGCTGGCATCTCGCTGCACCGGTTTCCCCTCGACTCTCGAAGGTGAGACTTATACTGTCAGTAACATGCCCCCTTGTTCGGTCTTCTCTTAACTCTTGTTAGTTTTACCTAAAACTATTAGGGTTGTCTGGATGTGCACAAGAAACTACACCTGAAGGCGTAATATGTTATACTAGGAATGTTTTAACTTCGAAATCACTCTGACTTGGCAGCGTTGTGTACCGACATTAAAAAAGTGCCCACGATATTCAAATTTACCTGTACCGGCCTGGCTCCGAGGAGCCTAGTGTCGTGATCATCGGCGTGGTTACCAGTGGTACAACACAGATATATAGTAGGGCATCTCTGCGTAAGACTCGTGTTTTACTCTTCATGATGTACACAAGCGTGTATGTCATGCATTTGTTAATGTCCTTGCTCTGATTTGCTTTGGTTTGTGGGCATTTTGGCTACATTTTCTTTTCGTAAGTATTCACGGCACCCACATAGCACCATTCCTTATCTGCAGGCGCGAAGCCTGGGTTCGGTTCTGCAACAACCGAAGTCTACAGTAGAAGACTCCATGGCAGCTACGAGCCAGGGTAGTTTGCTCTTTACATTTCGAGGAGTCAGCTTTCCTGCAACCTGGACACCTCCGTCACAATGCATTGCCAAGTGTGCTTTCCACAAAAGGTAAGCGGACCAATAAACCTTCCGTGCACTTTGTGACTAAGCATGGTTAACCCGCTCTTAGAAAAATAGTTACAACTTGGGGCTGAAATATTGCTTCTGTGGGCTCATAACATTTTTATATTATTTGCAGAGACGACACATGGCGACATTTCTAGCAAAAGCTCTCCAGGTTCAGCAGTTGTGCATGGTGAGCTTTTACACTGTAACTAACATAAATTGGCAGCAACTGCCAGCACCACTGCATTACCTCATGGTCTTCATGACCTGAGCATTTTGCAATAGAACTAGGTGAGATTACCTGGAAAAAGCTGGTAGAACATGGTCAGAGGTACTGCTAGAAGTTCATTTCAGGCCCGCTTATAATGACATGTTTTATTTGAGGTGACATAACCAACGTCAATATCGGTCCACAGAGCATCTTTTGCCATGCCGACACCCAGTCTTCCAAAATAAAGCTGCCCATGAAGGAAAGTGATTTACATTTTGTGTTAAATTATGCGAATTCACCATAAATTTGCAGAGGTGAGTTCGCCACCCTCATCGAGCTACACATACTTCGGCAGTTCAGACTCACGGAACTTCTGTGGTCACCCTGACGACCAGTCTCCCGAAATGGAACTTTCGTGGGAACAAGGCGATTTTCCTTTTCGTGTGTTAGAATAGACACATAGGAAGGAACTCAACTACTATTCCATGACTAACTTCACGCTAATTTGCAGAGAGGAGTTCGCCAGCCTCATCGAGCTGCACATACTCTGGCCGCTCAGACTGGTGGAGTTCCTGTGGTCACCCAGACAACCAGTCTTCTGAAATAAACCTGTCATGGAACGAAGGTGAATTTCCTTTTTATGCGTTCAAATAGGGAAATAAGGGAGAACTTTCATTTCTTCTCCTTTGCTAAGTTCACATTAAATTTGCAGAGCGGATTTCTGTGGCTTCATTGGACCACTCATACTCGTGCACCTTACCAGAGAACAGTCCACTAGGGGCCCATAATAAGTGGTGTCCGAATATTGTTTGTGCTATCCTTTTATTCCCATTCTTTTTTTGTGAGCTTGCTTTCTTAACTGGTAGAAACAGCGCAACTTGACGAAGGACAAGAAACAAGTATACAGACAGGCGCTGTAAAAGTACACAGAGAGGCAGTGTTTCTGCCAGCTAAGATGAACAACCAACTCGCCCAACTTTCCACTCTGTTGAACTTGCTTTCTTACTTAGTTTTTGTAAAAGCCTTTCTTTCTTTTTTTTTTTTTTTCAGCTGATCACAGCTACGCTCTACATCAAGATGCTGCTCCTGCTCAAGAGTCCAACGGGGACGTGGCTGACATGGAGATTTTGGTTTCTTCAACGTCGCCTAGAGTCAAACTGCCCTGGTTCGCGCAGAAAAAAAAAGCTGAACTATTTGATACAGCAGCAAAGTGTAAAGCTAGGCAGCAAGTGCACAGGCTGCGTACGTGAGACCACCCAGAGTACTTTTTAAAGCAGTGTAGGCACGTTCTATTCGAACCTTTCATTTTCTTTGGTTTCTTGAGGAGTAATGTAGTATTCTAACTGATTCACATATATAGCGTTTAAAGCTGTGAAGCAACGCTGGCTTATGAATTGCAGCATACCACAAGGCTTCAAGATTGTTTACTCCATACCACAATCGTTGCGTTGCAGTGTAGCAGCACCAGCAGATGCAAGTTAAAATATTTTCAGCATTATGGTACCTTGCCCAAGGACTGCGTAGACAAGTGTAGTTTTTTTCTGTGTATTACAGTGGGGACCACAGTTGTCCTCGGAACACTGTGAAACATCTAGTTATTAGTGGCTGCCTATAAACTGTCAATGTCCTCACAACATCCAGCCGATTGTACATTGTCTTATTGTGTTATAATGTGGCTTGTGTACCGATCTACTAGTTTTCTTCCACCATCAAAATAGTGGATACCGATTGTATGATTCTAGTGAGTAATCTGATTGAATGATTGTAAGTGAATAAAATAAGTAAAACGCGACTGTTAATGCGACGTTGGACTTGCATTAGAGTTACTGTAGTGTATTCCATACGCTTGATTCCCTCTTTTTTGTGATATTACATCATTCGCTTTAAGGTTTCTCACATATTTCCGAGGGATCCTGAAGGAACAAAGAGCAATACACTGCAGCTCGAGTTTAACCACAGTGCAAAGACACGATAGTGTGATGAAATGAAACTACTCTCATAGCAGGTCGGCTAACAAAGTCGGCTCCAGAAAAAAACATTTCGAACAAAATATAAGAGCCAGGGCAAATAAGGGCGTAAACGATCCAGTATAGAGTAAACATCCCAAGAAAAACACGAGACTGCAGGTAAAAAGAACGACACAAACACTAAAAAGTGTCAAACAAAGCTCAAACACGGAGCTATGCTTGAGACGTTTTAGTGTATATGTCGTTCATTTTACCTGTAGCATTTGGAATTCTTTTGTTTAATTTTCGCGCCAAACCGCACGCACGCATGACGTCACGTTTTTTTCCGGAAGTGTCGTCATTTCCTGTTTATTTATTGTTCCGCCGGAAGTGTCCCCACGGCTCATAGATGGCGCTAGAGCAGCCCCATGGGCCGCCATTTTTTCAACATGTGGGCTTCTATGGAAGCTTCGCTACCCATGTACATATACCTTGGGAACACTATGAAAGACGAGAAGTTGTCGATCTTCTGCTGCAAGACAGCGCGAACAGCAGCGCTGGAAGCATCGACCATCAGGCATGTCAGTGCTTCAGGTGAAGGATATGCAAGTCAGGTGGTGACCGCGAGTTCCTTTTGTAGCGTGAGCTACACTGGCCGAGGTTGAGCAGTTTTGCGTGGCTCGTGGAGAGCCGTGCTGCGCATGCGCGAGGAGCAGTGACGTCACACGGTGCACAGCTGGCGCAAACAAGTCAAATTTGGGAGTTTTACGTGCCAATCCAACGACGGGCATCTGGCACGCTCCAGTGGAGGACTGAGGATTAATTTGGACCACCTGGGGATGTTTTGACGAGCAACCGACAGCTCGGCTACACGGCGCCTCCTCCGCAATAAGCCTCCGTCAGATTGCGGGCACCTCGACCGGGATTCGAACCCGCCACATGGGGATCCGTAGGCCAGCGCTCTTGCCTCGGAGCCACCGAGGCGGCTGCACAGCTGTCGCGCCGGAGCCGCCGCCGCTGTCGCGCGCGCCTCGACGGTCAGCGCATTCCAGAGGAGTGACGTCATAGCCGCGGCAGACGCACTGGCGCCATCGCGTGCCCAGCTATGCGCCTCCGTCTGACGCTGCACCGGAGCCGCTTGATAGCGCCTCTCATTTTGTGCGCATGCGCAGAGATATCAATGGGGGTGCACATAAAGCGGGGCATTTGCCAGTGCGGTATAGCCATGGAGAAGGAGAGCGAAATCGCTGCTCAGCGGCGCAGAAGAGAGGAAAAGCTTAACTCATCGAATCCCGAATTAGTCACGTAATGCGTATACCGTGTGTGTGTCATTGAAGCAGCAGTAAGCGTGATGATCAAGCTAATCCTAGACAACCAGGAAAGCTAAGAATAACCAGCTGAACCTAAACTCACGCTACGCATATCCTGGCATAACTCAGCTAACCCACTGCAATTTTTTTTTTTTTTTTTTTTTTACTTTGTCGGAAGCGAGTGCTGCCTCAGGGGGCCAAGCCAGTAGTGACTTCTCTGCGGTGGAACTGCTGAGTAGAACTTCCAAGGGTTCGAGCAGCACTGCACATGCACTGTGGCACAAACCACTTGTAATATTAACAACGCATAGGTAGACAGATCAAAACAAACTGAAGGCTTTCTGGGAGCGGTTTGATTCCTTGCCTGTTGATATGGTGGCCAAGAAGTGCAAGTTAGGTTGCACCGAACTGCCACTTGCCGCGTTGATTACGATCCCATGATCGTGGAGCCTGCCGAAGAGTCATTCCAAGTGGACCTTCTGCTCATCTGGGTTTGCTCTAGTGATACGGAGGTTATCCATGTAGCCCATCAGAAGGGTAGACATGTGATGAAATCGTCGATAAAAACTTGAAACGTTTGGGCTCTATTACGAAGCAAAAATGGCAACCGAACGTATTCAAAAAGGCCAAACGCTGTTGTTATCACAGTCGGATGGCTCAACAAGGATTTGATGGTATGCCTTGATGAGGTCGATTTTATTTATTTATTTATTTATTTTACCCTCAGGGCCAAAGGCGCTACAGAGGGGAGTGGTTTAAAAAAAAAAACATAGAAAAAATTCAAAACAGCAAAACTGCAGGAGGACTATAGTTGTGTGAAGCAATACATGTTAGTCAAGGCATTTCTAAAACTCTTACTGTCCACGATTTCGGCAACATCCATGGGAAGGTGATTCCAATACTAAGAGGTGCTGGGAATAAAGGAGTGGTGATATGCGTTAGTCCTGCAGGATGAAATGTCAACTTTGAATCTATGATCGCTCCGTGCTGAGAGATAATGGGGTTCTGTTAGTAGCCTTTGCTTGAGAGATGAAATATGATGATATATTTTGTGGAACAAACACAAACGAGACCCTTTTCTGCGCATAGAAAGATTAGGTAAGGACAAGCTGGTTTTCATTACGGTTACGCTGGCGGTGCGATGGTAATTAGAAAGAATAAAGCGGGAAGCACGATTTTGAACGGATTCTAATTCAGAAATGAGCGATTCAAGACCGGGGTCCCAGATAGACGCAGCATATTCAAGCTTACTCCGAACAAGGGTTTTGTAAAGAATGAATTTCAATGACATAGGCGCAAGAAAAAAGTTTCTTTTAAGGTAACCAAGCATGCGATTGGCATTAAAAACTATATGTTCAATATGATTTTTCCAGGATAAATCCCAAGCTATGTGCACTTCCAGATACTTGTAGGATGGCACATACACAAGAGGAACGTTATCAATTGAGTAAACAGGACGTGTTGTGTTTAGACGAGACACACGCACGTATTTACATTTAGCAGTATTTAATTTCATACACCACAAGCTACACCATTCAGATAGAGTTAGCATCTGACTGAAGGAGAGATGTGTCAGAGTCATTAGTAATTTCACGATAAATAACACAGTCATCTGCAAACAGACTGGCAGATGAACATACATTGTTAGGTAGGTCGTTAATATAGATAAGAAACAAGAGGGGCCCCAGAACAGAGCCCTGGGGAACACCTGAAGTGACTGGTGAAGGTTGTTAATCCACATCATTGACAGTTACAAACTGCGATCGATTAGTGAGAAACGAACGTAGCCATGCAACGACGTTAAGGTCTAAATTAAGTTTGATAAGCTTTTGAATAAGGAGGGAGTGAGGGACCTTGTCGAAGACTTTAGAAAAATCTAGGAAAATACAGTCTACCTGAGAGCCGCGGTCAAGAATGGAATGAAGGTCATGGGTAAAACACAAGAGCTGAGTCTCACAAGAAAATTATTTCCGGAAGCCATGTTGAGCATTACAGAAGTAAGAGTTAGACTCTAAAAAATTAGCAAGGTGAGAGTATATAATATGTTCAAGAATTTTACAGGGTATGCTAGTAATTGAGATGGGACGATAGTTAGTTGGGGAATGTTTGTCATCTGATTTATGCAAAGAATTCACTCTCCCAATCTTTCAATCGTCGGGGATAAAACCAAGCTCCAAAGACTGCTCAAAAAGTTTGGATAAAATAATTGCACTGTACATTTTCGTATTTTTCAAAAATCTAGAATTGATGCTGTCAATACCAGCAGCCGACGACATTTTGAGAATATCTGTCACATTGGCTATGCCTATAGTGTCAATACAAATTGGATCCATTGGAAAATATGCATTGGTAGAAAATTCAGGAATACAAGAAATCTGAGAGGAAGAGGACGCAAACACAAACATTTTGTTGAAGACACTTGCACAATCACTGCTAGGAATATCACCACCATCAGTATTTCTGAGAGACACGGCACACCTATCATTCTTATTTACAGAGTTCCAGAATTGTTCGGGATTATTAATCAGCATGCTGGGCAAGGTAACATTCAAAAACACATCTTTGGCGTTCGTAATGGCTGTCTTATAAGCACTTACTACGGACGCATAGGCGTCCCAACGCTGCTGAGAGTTAGAGCTTTTCGCAGATCGAAAAAGACGTTTCTTCTTGTTAGACAATCGTTTAAGGGATTGATTAAACCACGGAGACTAGCAATTATAAGTAAAGGATTTAGCGGTATGAAGGTCCTCCTGAGAGAATCAACTTTGCATTTAAATAGATTCCAATTTTCTTCCAGGGAGCGATACGAAAATTGTGGTAAGTAGTCATTTAAGAAAAGGCACAGCTCACGATTCATTGATTCGAAGTCCGCTCTCTTACAATCTCTGACGCGTTTTGTATTATCAACAGCACGAGATAGTGTAACCTTAAGCTCAAAATGAATCAATGAGTGGTCACTGAAGCCAGGCAGACAGATAAAACAAATTCAAAACAAAGCCGCGCGCTTCATATATAGTGACTATTCACCATAAACGAGCGTTTCAGCGCTGAAACAAAGGGCTAATTTAACCTTATTAGACGCCAGGCGCAAAGTCTCCCGTCTGGCGTTCATCCACAATATTTATTACTTTGATATTAACCTTAAGGAACGCTTATTGCCTCCCCTTCATCGCATCTTTCCCAGACATGATCATCCTCACAAAATTCGCTTATCAAATTGTCGCACTAACCAATTTCGCAACTCGCCATTACAGAATGGAACTCATTGCCCCACCACGTTGTAAATATAACAGATAAAAATTAATTCAAATCTACATGTGAACGTTTGTTCTACTTTTCCCGGGAATGAGTAATAGGATGGTGTCCTTTTTGTTTTTCATGTGTGAAGACAGTTTAATTTCTTTTCCTGTAGCCTGGTTGGCATGATGCTCCCTGCTAGTGTGCGAGTGTTTTTCTTTTGAGTGGATATATTATGTCATTTTTGTTTGTGTACGAGTGTACTTTTTCTTGAGTGGGTATGTTTGCATTGTTTCTTGTCTTTAAGCAAATGTGTACGAAGTTTATTGGTTTAATATTTTTTTCAAAAACGTGTACTCCCCCCTCATACAATGCCCGAAAGGGCGCTTTGAGGTATATTAAATAAAAATACAGAAGAAACAATGTCGGGCACAGTAGAAAAAATAAGGTCTAGCAATGTTTGATGTAGATGAAGTGATTCTCGTAGGTTGTGTAACGAGTTGCGAAAAATTGAAATCAAGACATATTTGTAAAAAGTCGTAATATTCCCTTGAAAAAGGATTCGAAAAGGGTCATTCGCTCAACCACACTATGTTGGGATAATTAAAGTTGCCCAGTAAAATTAGTGGGAGACTAGGAAAACGAACAGAAACTTTATTGATAGCATCATGTAAATCTTGAACGAAGTTAGAGCTACTGGACGGGGGTCGATAACAGGCTCCCAAAATCAACCCCGAGTGGCCCAAGCAAAGATGAACAAACACGATTTCCAAGTTGTTACTTATATCAACGAGGGATGATTCAAAGCAGTCAGACACAGCAATCAAGACGCCTCCACCGCACTTTTGGCCTCTATCATGTCGGCACACACTGAAACGCTTGTTACGATTGAAAAGTTCGCCGTTATCAACCTTTGCGGAAAGCCAGGTTTTAGTCAAAGCGATTATGTCAGCATCAGTGGGATCGATAACAGAACATAAATCGTCCCTTTTTGGAAGAATGCTAAGAATATTAGTAAACAGAACAGAAACTTGTTTTGGCAACGATGACAAGCCACTGCCCCTCACGACTCGCCATTCGAGGGCGTTGGAAGCCGAAGCAGTTACGTCGTTATCAGCTGGTTTTTGATAAACCTGAGTACTAGACGCGTCTGCAAGCTCACAGACACTGTTGATAAGGGGATTATAACTAAAACACTTGTTGTTCATAAAGAGCTTGTTATGACGCAATTTAAATGTACCGTTGTGTGATTTGCCAAATTCCACAAGCTTCTTCCTAGCAAGTCTCGTAGCGGGTGAAAAATCTTCGCTGACAGTTATGCCGCTAGGCTTCAGTTTAGCACTTGAGAATAAAATTTGTTGCGTCATTTTAAATGACAAGAATTTGACTATGATCGGTCTGCATTTATTGACTGAGAATGCGCCAAGCCTGTGCGCTCGTTCAATGGTGTCACTAGGGATGACCAGGTTGAGAGGAGTCGCTATAGCATTCAGCAATTTACCTTCTGTTTGAGCCCAAGTTTCTGACTGAGCGTCATCCAAGTCATAAAAAAGCAAATTAACCCGTCGAGACCTATCTTCTTGTTCTGCTTGACTAACCTTCAAAGTGGAATTATCATTTAAAAGGGATGCAACTTGTTGGCGCAACGTTACTAGCTCTTGTTGAACGACCTCACAAGCGGTGCTTTTAGTCTTGACGGCAGATAATCTCTTATCAATTTCCGTGACTTTACCCTGAATTGACTTCTGATTTATTTTAATCTCATTTACGGATTTGATTAGGCCTGACTGTTCATTATCCATTTTTATTGTACGAGCATTGACACCTTGTAAGAGAGTGAACATATCATTAAATTGTTTTAGTTGTGCCTCTGTCATGGAACCTAGTTCCTGAGACACCTGAGACCGCGTGGGGCCGGGATTCAGCTCTACGTCCCCGGACAGAAGGATAGGTTGGCCGGCAACGTCAACACACTGCTCAAGCAAAGACAGCAAAATCCCCGGGCACGGGAACAACATCAAGCATAGATAGTTAGATTTCTTTGCGTACAAAGGGGTGGAACAAGTACTAACCTGCACAAGCAAGCGCACGGTATTAGCGAGCCGCATCGCGTTGCTGTTCCCGTGCCCACTGGAGGAGCCGAGCAGATGCCAGCAGTAGATATCAGAAGAAGACGATGATGCGTGTGTCGATGCAGTTGCCTTGCTTGGGAGAGAGAGGTTCAGGCACAAACCGTCCGGTAGAAAACACAAAGGTTCGATGATAGTAGTATCACAGCTGTATCCGTGCGTCGTTGAACACTGGCTCTGGGAACGCGGAAGGGTCGTACTGGCTCCGAGAGACTGGATTCATGCCGTGACCTGCACAATCAAGCGCACGGTGTTAGCGAGCCGCATCGCGTTGCTGTTCCCGTTTTGCCCATCAAAAACAAAGTACAGCCATGGACATTTGGGACGGGATAGCGATCTGGCACCCTTGCAGCGTTGAGGGCGCGGTAGTCGCCGCACGGGCGCCAGTCGCCGGACGTTTTGTGAACCATGTGAAGGGCGGATGACCAGGAACTAAATGAGGGTCGCACGATGCCTAGTTGAAGCGTGTGCTCGAATCTTTCACGAGCGACGCGCAGCTTCTCTGGTCCAAGGTGACGTGGTCGGCAATGAACTGGCGGTCCGGTTGTGAGAATGTGATGCGTTACATCGTGCTTCTGGGTTTCGTCAATGTTTCTTGGCTTCGTCAGATCGATAAACTTCTCAAAAATTCGAGTGAACTCGTTCAATGACGGCTTCACCGAGGTTAGGCTAAGTGCTAGAGCCAGCGATAAGACTTTTGACACGTACATGTCGGTGCACGCATCGATCAGCCGCTTGCTCTTCGTGTCCATGAGGGGATTGAAGTTTTGCAGGATAACGGCACCGACGATCGCGTACGCTACGTCAGCTGCCAAGAGCAACCACAGAAACCGATGTCTGAGATCGAAGTCAAAGGTGAGTGATATTTGTCAATAGGTAGTGGTAAAGGAAGCGTTGACAGCTTGCAGCGAAGAAGTTTTGGTGCGATTTCTACGATCGAATCTAGAGGCAGGGACGATGGTCACTTCTGCACCTGTTTTGACAAGGAAACGTGTGCCGCTTATCTTGTCGCGAACGTCAAAAAGGCGGCTAGCGGGCTGGTACGGCTCACTGGCCGTTACTATAGCGACGGCCGATCCCGTTCCCCTGGTCCCAGGAACAGGGAGCCCGACAGTTGCGACAGGGGGGTGAGGGGTGGTGAGAGACGACGGGAACCATCGCAACCAAAGTGTTGGTCTGTGTGGTCACTCGAGCGCCGTCGCGTCGACCGAACACGTTGGCAGGATTCTCGTTGAAGTTCAGAAACCTATGCCGTCAATTTCGCCAGGGCCTGCCGGAGTTCGGCGATGTCCGAAGTAAGGTCGGGAGTTCGCTGTGTTGCGCCGATAGTAGGGCTGTTAACCTCCATGATTCGGTCGGCTAGCTCGGCGAGTTCCACGAGTGGGAGTCTGCGGGCCACCGCTAGACCGACGCGAACGGGGGAAGGAGGGGGAGGGGGGAGCCACTGTAGGAAATGCTCTCAAAGGATGGCTGTGTCGATGTAGGCCGCCTTGTCGCCCAGCAGGTGCTGTAGGTAATGCAAGAACTGAGATCACCGACGGTCACCCAGCTTTTCAACGCTAAGGAGCTGCTGGAGGCGTCGCTGGTCTGAAGCGACGAGGCAACTTACCAGAGCCTCCTTGAGTGTGTTGTACGGAGTGTCGCTGAGTGGAGAAGGGAGAATGTCTTGAACCCCGGAGGCGGCTTGGAGCGGGAACGCATCGATGAGGAGCTCGTACTGCCTTATCTGGAAGGTTATTCGGTGCAGGTGGAACTTGTTCTCCACCTTTACGAACCAGAGTGCTCGACCCTCTGCCCAGAACTTAGGGACAGTCAGGACAGCGGACACGCATATTGGGGGGGGGGGGGGGGGGGGGGGGGCGCCTTGGTCAGCTCCTGTAGCGATGGCGGCGGACGTCCGGGTCACCAGAAGTGTAACCTGCTTAGGTTTAAGTAACCACATTTATATTTACACTATTAATAATAGGTTATAAGTTCAAAGGCAGGAGGTCGGCCAGAGGGGAACGTCAATCCACTTTGTCCCCAATGTCGCCCCGTATCTCCATGTCTAGTGGCAAGTTTCACCGATCGCGCAGTACCGAAACGCTCCGCTCTCGTTGTCGTTCCTGTTCTCGCTGTAGCTGGGGGGCTACAAAGTGGGACTCGGCAATGCAAATTCGTTTGAACCCGGCAAGTTTGCACAACAAAACAACTTTGAAAATACAAAAAAAATGAACAGAAACTAAGCTGTGTTTAATTAGGATAGAAACCTGATGGGGCATAAAAGTGCAACGTTTCTGAGTCACCTATAGAGCATCAGAAGGAGAAAAAATTTATTACCAATTTATCCTCAAAGCCAGCGCTAATTTGATAAGGAAAGTCACTGGATAAGATACATTTTAATGTAAAAACAAACGATTACAACACTTCTTCTCTATAATATTAATATTATTCAAAACCGTCAAACGGATACAAATAATGATAGAAAAAACAGAAATCAACTTCTTTTTTTTATATTTCGGGAAAAAATTTAAAAATTCAACGAAACTAGAACACGACACAGATCCCTTGTCGTTTTTTTTTTCTGATATTATTTCAATTAGTTAAAAAAAATATTGGTATGCCCGATGTGATACTGCTCTCTTGAACACATATAGACCAAGAAAATTAAAGAAAGATCCAGTGGTGGATCTTATGAAATGCGTTAACATGACCCTTGGTAAACGCCATACACGTCCTCCTTTTGGGAAACGCTGACGCTAACGCTGACCGCTTCACTTTTTTTTTATCTTCTCTTATGGTTTTCTCGTTCGCTTCCCCATTTTTTAGTGCCTCGTTTTGGCTTCGTTACGCGGTCAGTGTTAGCGTTTTCCCTAGGGGGATCTGTGTGCCGCTTCTCAAGTGTCATGCTAACGCATTTCCTAAGGATCCAGCAAGGGATAGATCTTTAATTTTCTTTTCCCCCGAAGCGGGCTCGGGGAGCCCGCTTCGCCCCAGCCTCTGTCGCACGCAGACCCGCGTCGTCGGCTTGCCGCTTCTTGCGCGCATTGAGGCCAGACGAGCTGGGCACTGCTTCCGCTCCTCTGTCTCGTTCGCCCAGCTTGCATTCTTAGCAGCGGCATCCGCTGCATGGCGCCGCTTTTGCCGTTCACCGGTTTCCCAAGCGCGCATTGGCCTCCGGCCCGTGACGTCACCTCGCTCTTGCCTCGCCACGCCACGCGTGCATTGTCTCAACACTTTTTACGCAACAAAGCCGTAGTGCAGAATGAGACGGCGTCATCAGAGAAGGCCAACGCTGGGCACAGATTGAACACGACGATTGCGTCGACCTTGAACTAAAACTTGACTAGCAGCCGAGTCCTGAGGCAGCAGTTGTTTCCAATCTGTGTCCAGCCTTGGCCTTCTTTTATGACGCCATCTCATTCAGCCCTACGGCTTTGTTATCTAGGAGGTGTTGATTGGTTTCCGCCCCGTGACGTCGCCTCCCTCTCGCCTTTGTCCTTCACTGCTTTCCTCCTCTCTACGCGGCGCGCTTCCCTTACCCCTGTTTGCAGACGGACGGCGTCAGCTTTTCCCTTTCATGTAGGCACTAATGCTAACGCATTAAAAGTTCCATCATAGGGACATAAACGAATCGTCGAACTCCCCCGTATCTCGTTGTGGAGAGCAGAGGCTCAAAACGTTTTTCCTTTCTAAGGCATGTGGAAGCGAGATAGTCGATTTTAAATTCGAGGCTCCGAATGTGTCAAACCGCTACAGTCTGCACAAGCAGAGATTGGAAGGATGAGAGACCGAATGGAAAAGAGTATAAAGATATTTTTTTTTAGTTTCCAGTTTCGAAACAGGACGACGAAAAATAAAAGCCGCAGGCTTGACTGATGCCAAGACAACCCTGAAGCAAGGTTTAAAAAAAAAAAAGTAAAATAATCCAGAAAAAACAAAACAAATCGATCGATTTATTAGACTACCAAATATAAAACAATAAGAAAAATAAAAAAAAATATATTTAAGGAACAATACAACTCTTATACCATGAAAGGATATTAATTCCAGCTAGGCATGAATGGAAACAACGTTTAAAAATATATGCACCTCTAAATTTAAGCACTTAATCGATCAATGATATTTTACTTTATATTAGGGTCATTTGAATCTGTTGTAGACCGCAGGAGAAAATATTGAAAATGTTTACCTTGACAAATACTCAGCGTCCTTAAAATCTGCCAGGTGGTGACCATTCAACAAGAACCATGAAATGAAATACGAAGCTCAAATATATATTTTTATATCCAGTGTCAACAATTACAGTTCGCAGACAACTTTTGTCAAGCAAACAAAAAAAAATCAAGTAACCACACTAATACCGACGGAAAAAAATAATAAAGGTTTCTTTTTAAGTCATACAAACTGCAATATAAATAAAATATTCCAATGATTATAAGAAATAGCGAAATTTACACAAAATATTATTGGCTGATAACAACACCTAAGGCCTTAACACTCAACCGCAAAACACGGGCAAATTTTCAATACAAAACGAGCATTTTGTATTACAAAGATCTATAGTTTCTCAATATTCGTTGCGCTAGGCTCTTGAAGTTAGTTTAGGACAACCGGAAGATTTTATTCGAACATTTCTGACCCGTAATTTGTACGATTTTAAGGTATTTCTGTCACGCAATAGCTCTCACTAACGTCATAGAATCTAAAATTAGGCGTCAGATTTGAAATACGTTCAAGAAAGGGCTCACTAAACCGAAAGGTAGATTCGTATTCGGAAAGTAAATTATTATCTTATATATCGGGGACAAGTATTAAAGAGTACTTTAAAGAGTTGAGGTGCATATATGCATCAAAAGGAACCTTGAGTTTTAAGCGAACCACTCTTTATTTTTAAAAAGCTATAATTTCGTGACTTTTTTGAAAAATGTGTGGTACCCAATACTAAGCTACCGTAATCCAGCTTGGGTTCAAAACGAGCCTTGTATGTTAACTGCTTTATGTGACGAAGCAATAAAGCTCTGAATTGACACAGCTCTCGAACCACTCTTGTTAGAACTGGTAGCAGCGCGCAAAAAGCACAAGGACAAATGGAGGAATTCACAAGACGAGCGCTGAACTTCAACTGAACGTTGAATGAAAAGAACATACCCAAGTAAACAACCACACCGTTATCGCATCAACGCTCAAGATAAGCTATTTCTTTTTTATGTAAATACACCGAAGTCTGGCTAACACAATTATCTCCCTCATTTACTATTAAGTACGCTTCCAGCAGTTATCTTTCAGTTTTGTCACCCCCTTTCGCCACAATCGTAATATCTTCAAAATTCGGCTGACACATGCAAGTGGCACAGTGTAAAGGCAGATGTCCTCCCGTTGTTGAGCGCAGTGACAGGGCATGTTCGCGCGCACGGTCGTTGACGCATCGACCTGTTTGGCCTATGTATACCCGACCGCAGCTCAAAGGGATTCGGTACACCACCCCTACAGCACAATCAACATACTTATTTCTGTGTTTTACAGAACACCTGTTACCTTTTGCTCCCTCTTTCAGCCACTCTGGGTAAAAGTTGCGACAACTTACTAGGCGCCGAAAAGACGACCGGCACGTCGTATACCTGCCCGCTATCTTTTTCCTATTGTGAGATATTTTATGCGCATTGACAACGGGATGTCTCCCGTTGTCACTGCGCTCAACAACGGGAGGACATCTGCCTTTACACTGTGCCACTTGGATGTGTCAGCCGAATTTTGAAGATATTACGATTGTGGGGAAAGGGGGTGACAAAACTGCAAGAGAACTGCTGGAAGAGTACTTGATAGGAAAGGAGGGAGATAATTGTGTTAGCCAGACTTCGGTGTATTTACATAAACAAATAGCTTATCTTGAGCGTTGATGCGATAACGGTGTGATGTTGGCTTGGGTATGTTCTTTTCATTAAACGTTCAGTTGAAGTTCAGCGCTCGTCTTGTGAACTCCTCCCTTTGTCCTTGTGCTTTTTGCGCGCTGCTACCAGTTGTAATCATGAACCAACTCGCCTGCATCGCCACATCGATCCACTCTTGTTAGCTTTAAAACTACATTGTTAATAAGTTTTCCAAATATATAGGGTCATTAAAAGACTCTGTGTTTTAACGTTTGCGACAGTTTCCATCACTGAAGGGCCAAGGATAATGTTAGAAAGAAATATGCGTGTCTTTTAGTTTAAAGAGAACAACCATAAGTTTGTTCTCGTTTCACGATAACGAGTTGACCATGGTCCACTACTTGTACAGCTTCTGTAGAGAAGCACTAAATCCTTTATCGCAATGCTTGAAAGAATAAGCTGTTATCATCGGCACAAATTATAAAAAAGGGACTTTGCAGATGTTACCAATACCGTTTATATATAAATAAACCAACAAAGGGACCTTGCGGTGCTTTAGTTATAATGCGTGGCTCACGAAGTGTGTCCTTTTATTATAAACCATTTCTGGCAAGTCTTAGGGTACGATTGTAGAACTGATGATATACCACGAATGCCATAACACTTGAGCTCTTTTATGAGACGAATGTGATCGATATGATCGAAATCCCTAAAAATGTGGAAGACGCCCATAATTAACATTTTTGTTTAAACGATTTCAAACATCATTTCGTCCACTACTGATCTCCGTTGATCATCCTTTACAAAAGCCCTATTGTGAATTTAATCGATGCAAATATTGTATAAAAGACTGTTACTCTATTGTGAATAATGCTTTCGACACATTTTAACTACACGGGCAGTATACTTTTCGGTCTATTATTCGAGAATTCGTTCTTCTTCCCTCCTTTAAACTAAACAATATATTACGGGCTTGAGTTGAGCTAGTTGGTGCATTACTAGGATAGGGCCAGCTTGAACTTGGGAGACGAGAAAACGTAAAAAACAGAGATAGAAGAAAGAGACAGAGATAGAGATATTGCTGGACTGCCAACTATGGATTTAATGCTTCTTCCTCTTCTTGAACCTTAACTGTGTGCTTCTTCTTTTCTGCTCATCCTTAGAGCGCCATACAATCCAAGGATGAAATAAAATAAAATGAAATTAAATGAAATGAGAGCCACATGCATTCTACATACAAACCCAGATTGACAAAACCGCACTCCAGCAGTGCGTGACACACCTCTAATACTGTTTTTCTTTTGAGGTGAGCTTTAGCAGGACGTGGCACACCGCAAGTACTGTTTTTCTTTTGTGGTGAGCTTGATGGATGGCACGCTGACGCATGTCTCTTCGTTTTCTCGTCTCCCAAGTTCAAGCTGGCCCTATCCTAGTAAAACAATATATGTTTGCAAGCTGCTATTTTCGAAGGAAAACACAACTCAACATAGAGACATTCACTCCCGCCAATACGGGTGCCAAAATATCTACAACGTGCTTAACTGGTTTGTTCTGGAAATTGCCATGTCACAAGAGTTGCCGTATTGAAGACATCATGGTGAATACCTCGTCTTGATCTGTTGGAAAGAAAAATGCGCTGAGTTAGCCTCTAGGCTTCAGATATGTGCCATTGATATAGGAGTATGTTCGCTACAAACAAGGGTAGTGAGATAGGTAACTGTTGAAATCTTCACCGAGGACTTCTCTATGCGATGTAACGCCCTTTATATATAAATGATTGAATATAACAGTAAACTCTGGTGGTATTTCCCTTGCTGCTGTACGCCTCGGAGTATGACACAACTCACTCGGTCAACAGCACGTAGTCATTTATTGACTGTTCACGCCGCGCGGTCCAACCCAAAAATCCCCGCGCATGCTTTTGCGCCTGCCTTTTGTCAGCGGCCGATTACACTTCGCCACCTCGCGGTAGGAATCAGGAGAAAGTATTTAACATGCGGGCAACCTGGTCGAACCCTGAGGATTACCCAGTTGCTTACAACTTAAAATTGAATGCCTGCCAATTAAATATGATTTTATAGCATATTTGTGTGTGTACTTAACCCAGTAGGTTTTCGGGGTGTTGGTTAGCACAAGGGAAAAATAAACATTGATTGATTGATTGATTGATTGATAGCTGGCTATATTATTATTAGTGACCTTGAAGATCGTGGTTCAATGCACTGTTATTAAATCAGTGTTTTCGCGTTATCAAGTTATTGACTTCAAACTATGTTAGCTTTCGCCTTGCTCATTTGAGTCATATTCCGAAAGATTACTTTCCTGCTGCGTCAGCGAGACAGTGCGGAGTCACGATAAAGGGCATAACTAGAGTTCTTAGGTTAAAGACGCTCCTCGTATTTTTCAGTACGGAGAATCTCCCTGAGTACTAAGAAAAATACAGAGAATCTTTGAAGTACCGACTGCATGACGATGTCATTTTTCGGAAGCGAATGGTGGCAGACAGCAGCAGAATACACTAAGAGACGTCATTTTTTTTTCTCCAAAAATGCTTCATAATGTGTGCTAGGAATCTAAACTCGACCAACACAAAGTTGGGGCCGAAGTTGACGGAGCGCACCAATTGGACTACCATGACGATGACTTCGCGCTTTTGTCACCAGCGCCCAATCGGTGTCCTTCGCGAACTTTCAGCGGCAACTTTGTGTTTGACGAGTTTCGGGCCCCTGGTTGTCGTTACTCGTAAGGCTCAGTTCAGATAAGATGATGCACGCGAGTCCGGACGTATTTTTGTTTATTTTGAAAATTTTGAAATGTTACTCCTCAACATGTGTAGGAAACATATTAAAAAGATTAGCAAAAAAAAATATTTTAAGAGACAAATAAATGTTGAGTGCGCCAGAATGGCATATTTTATTTTTGAAGTTTTCGTTTATGTCATGTTTGGTGGCACCTAGTACACAAAATACAAATATCGAAAATCTCAAATATTCTACTCTTATAATATATCGTGGGAACTGTAGATTTCAATATGTACAGTATTGTGAAGGTTATATATTTCGCGTTCAAAATACGCAAACGTGACTCCTTTGACGTTTTGTCACTACATTTCTGAGCCGTTATCGAAAGAAATTGCGTAGCTACTAGGATGCCGAACCGTAACCGAGCCGAAAACGGGAACCGAATCGTTTTTTTTTTCGCCGAACCAAGGACGGGAACCGAACCACTATTTTTCGCCGAACCGGAATTGAACCGAACCGAAATTTTAGCCGTCATCTTGGAACATAACCGGAACTGAATCGGAAAAACAAATATAACGGTGACCGGTTCAATACGGTTCGCGGTAAATTTTTGCTTTTTTTGTTAGTGTCCAAACATGAATTATTGGGAATAAAGGATTGGCAGCCGTATTCTATGTATTGATCAAATCGTCATATACGCAATTGCAATGTATGAAAATTTGTGGGTTTTCGTGGCGCTTTTGAATTGGCACTATGATTAACCATGTGCCTCGTGGTCACGTGATGTAATGGTGGCAAGACATGCTGTCAAGTAATGTCACGTCACGTGACTCACTGCCTCAAGTCGATTTAAAATGAGAACGTCACTAGATTTATTAACGTTGCTGACACCGTGACATAACATGAAATCACGACATCACACTGAGATTCAGGTGTCACTGTGGCGTACACGATTTTCATGACCCCCAGTTGAGTGTTCGGGTTCATGACAATTCAGCACCTCCAAACATTCGGGCAACGGCTCGTGTCCATTAAAAGATGATAATAGCCCAACTCTAACAATATCTGAAGTTCAGAACCCCAGCGCATGACTATGATGAACACTTACGGTATATAATTAGCGTCAGATTACTTGGCCACTTGTCCTTATTTCGAATTGAGGAAACTAAGGCTTTTCTTTATTTTTTCTGCTGCCGTTGAGCGGAGGGGAAATCTAATGGACCTTTTTGACAGTTATCAACATCAGGGATTACTTCTTACTAGCAGTATTCACTGAAAGTACAAAAATGTTGCGCGATTCATTGTATATTTATACACATTAAACATGTTTTCATTATTGCTGAAATGCCCCAGAAAGTTGTCGCCGAGAATACAAGTACTGAAAGGACTAAATGTGCATATTTAATCCGACGTTACATAGAACTACAAGTGTGTACGGAAGGGATACCCGAAAGGAAATTTCCTACTAGCCTCAGAGGGACAGCCGAACTTTGGCAGCCGCACTACATCTCCAGAGGAGTGTCGTTCTCCAGTACTTCTCCAAGTTTCGACCACTTCTGTATTTTGTTTAAACATCACAGTTGGGTGCAAACTAAAAAGCAATGGGGGATGACTGTTAACAAGTGACAGTAATATAATTGTCGAATTAACATTTCCAAACCGAGGAGCCAGTCCCTCACGAATAGAATGTGTTTTTTGTAGAAGAACCAAAAAAAAAAAAGGGTGGGGGGGGGGGGGCGTTGCATTTGAAAAACAAAACGAAAAACAACATACCATGTTGTAAAGGTTCCTCTGCCCCACATCTTCGGCTCAGACCAAAAAACGTGGCCCGGGAAACTATTTTGTTTGCAAAAACACACTTGCCAGGAAGCGCGTATTCACCATGCAAGAAGCTCGCGCCGTTCTACACGACGATGCATCAAGAAGAATATTTTGTACCTCTCAAATGCATGGCTTGCACTGAGCGCAAACCTTCTGCAACGTGCATTTGGGCCACTGGATTTGATTTTCTCAGCAACGACAAATCGCAATGACCACCAGCATATAGTGCGATAAAGTCACGTGCAAACTATGTTAAACAGCTCAGCTTTTTGGTGAAAGGCGACGTTCGCAACATTAGCAAAAGTATATGCCCATGTTGTGAAGTTGTGCAGTATTTATAGCGGTCTCGCGATAATATGCGGCAGCCTAATGAAATGTTAGAGTACATGACTGATAAGTCACAGAGTAGCAAAGGGAGGGCCCAGAACCAGTGCACCTAAACCGAATATAACATTAGCCTCCCGAGGCAGTATTTCGGGAAGATTGGAGTTCATACAAGCTGATGTCCAAATGTGATTTATATAAAAATTCTAAAAATCTTCTATCCTTTGCGCTATGTATATATAATTACAAGTATCATTGCATGCGTCTCTATGCATTTCTCTTTGCAGTGAGGAGTTGTGTAAGGCATGATTCAGAAAAACACAATTTATTATGTCTCTCTCTCTCTCTCAATTTCAGCACATTTCGTGTATTTGCCTTCAGATCTATTACCTGAGCACAAAGTCCTTTTTGGCATATCCTGCAACCCAATGTTTCAAACTGCCAAACAACGGAAAAAAAAACTCGTTTCTGCAGACTTAACAGCTGGCATATCTCCTAGTACCGTCCTCCTCCGTCGGTCTCAAGCCAGTATGTGAACTTCATAAAGTCAAATTTATTGATGAAAATAAAGATATATTTAATTTCTGACTGAGGTTTTAACGACATAAATAAAGAGCCGATCTTCTTAATGTCTAGAGATATACAGCATCAATAAATGCAAACCCTAAATTATCTGAAAGATGCTTTGCAAATCTTTTCCGGCGTTTTTATCCTCGCTAGCGTGCATGTAATTTGTGATTTGAAAGAGCCTCAAACAAAGTTTTGATTTTTAAGCTAATTTAAACAGCTATCTGTTCCTGACAGACATATAATTCTCAAACATAGAAAAGTCCATTATTGCCTCTTTTATGTGAAGGGGGATCGGTGGCCGAGTAGGATATCGCACACCAGCTCGGAGCACATGGAGCGAAAGCTCGAGCTGCAGAACCCAGGGATCTTGCGTACAATCCCTACCCTTGCCCGTTTTGATCTGGATAAGAATCGCACCGGCGTGCGGTCGTGTATCACAACTGCATGGTGCACGTTAAAGACCCCAGGCTAGCGGTTGTACTGCACTGGCTAAATTGCTCATCTACAGCGAGTGACTCGTCGCAACTTTGAAATGGCTGACCAACTACACGCTGTATAAATATTCACACAACCCCGATTCTTATTATTATTTTATGTCTTTGGGCTGGACAAAAACAATGCACAAAGGGGCACAAGGCGGAACTATGAGGATTACGCACGCAAGCCGCCAGAAAGCGTCCATTTAAGTTGCGGCCATGTCGAGTAGAGCATGAAATACTACTTTATTTTATTTAACGAAACACAATGGCCAGTTATCGAAGGCGGTGCTTATTTGCAAATTGAATTGACCGGCACCTTCTCAAGAACAAACCTGAACAGCGAGGCTATGCCAATTTCGCCTGTGTAAGAAAAGGTTCGCGTGGGTTAACGCAATTTCAGGCCAAATTCGAACTGAATACAAAAGTGCTTATAGATTAGAATGATCAATTTTTGCAACTCCTTTCTGCATGGCTCATCGCCTGCATCAAAGTGCTGAGTTTAAACAATATTGGTTAAAAAAACAATTATTGTGTTTGCCGTTTAGTGTTTTTATTAAAAATATACTTAAAGGTCTTGTCCTAAACATTTCGTGACACTTTAAAAATTGTATTGCTTTTAGCTTGATGTGTCATCATCATATACCTATTGTGAAACGTATTTCATAAACCATGGTTCATGATATATATGGCGACGAGATGCCCAGTACAGGAGTTTATGCACTGTAATTAATTTCTTAGTTCAAAAGCACAGCCACGATTTATCTTTTAATACTGCGACGCAAATTTGTACCAATCCCGGGTATTTTAGGCGACCTACCACTCTTCGCGAAAACATTTCGAATAAGGTAAAATATATGTCACTATAGTAAACAAAGAAATGTTGAGTCGTAAAAACGCGATGTGTTGTATGTTAATGTCGACTTTTTTTTACTGTTGTGTCAAGATTAAATAACAAAATTTATTATTTTTTGCACCTAAAAATAAAATTGGATTGTACAAACCATAGAACAAACTATATAGTTAATCGTTTCACGGCGTAAATAGTGCCTATTGACAGAACAGCCCGGAAAGTATATTCTGGATTTAGTGGTTTGAACCGTTATTTTTGCTCCCCGTAACTTAACCGGAACTGAACCGAAAGCCATAATTCCGAACCGAACCGAAAAAAATTTCGCTTCGACACTCTGGCAGCTACAACTTTAAACTTTGTCATATATTTAATTAAAACATTCTTTCAATAAATGTATACATCATTGTCTTATCTCAAAAATTAAATTTTTATAGCGCTTTAAATTTGTCCTAAAGTAGAAAGTTCAGGAATTTTCAAAGGGCAATTTGAAAAGAAGCCGTCTTTGATTTTCCTGAAATACATAGTGATAGTTCTCCACCATACCCTTGTGCTGATTGATAAAAAAAAAACATGTTGCAGCATTTTTGTGCGTGTTTTTACAAAGTTACAGAGCTGAAAAGTGTACTTTCCACGCCGGCATGTTTACTCAAGGCCATAGATGAGAAAATCTTTTGATTCAGTGTTTTTTACGACTAGATATGTTTTTGTGCTGCATTCGTGTATTAAGCTCAGGTTCAAGTATTCTACTGACTAAAACAATACCTGCATGGCTCGTCCTTTGTACTTAGTTACCCAATAAGCTTGTTTTACACTTAAACATTCTCTACCTAGGAGCTTTAATCAATTTTTTTCCACTTGTAATCGCTACTGCTACCATTTTTTTACAGAAAGTAGTAGAAAAGTAATAACAGTGGTGCTAGTTACAGGAAAATATTTATATCTATATTCGCGATGAAGTGGGAATGATAAAGCCACCAAGCTTGTTACGCTGCTATTCATGCCGGCTGTAGATCCGGCTGACCAAGGTAAACCTGTGACTTCACTAGCAGACTTTAACTAAGACGTCCGTTAAGATAAAAAAAAAAAAGAAACTTTGTGTCTATTTATTCAAGTAAATATAAAAATGTGAAATCTAAAAATAAAAAATGAGTAAAGATACTGAGTGCACTAGTTGCCCGCGTTAGCAGGAGGGTGTCTTTAAAAAGTTTGTTTTTTGTCCCTCTTCAAACCAGACTGACGAATTCCTCGAAGCAACCACATGTACTGCAATAATTTCAACGAGTGCGAGGAAATCTGTCAATTCCGAATGTGGCAAATAGGGAATGCACGAACTGACTGACGCTGTTTCACGGCCGCAGCGTTCTGGGACGAGAACTCGAAAGCCCTTGTGGTGTAAGTCCAACTCCGGCTCTCTGATTGTCGTAGTTTAGGTACCTGGCACCTCAGTTGGTAGAGCGCACCACTAGAAATGAACAAGTTGAAATGAAGTTTTGTGTTTACCTTATCCAGAATACCTGTACCGTGTTTGACCGATATATTGAAACTCATTTTTTCCGCCCGCCTACAGAAACTACGCATTGCGGAACGTTGAAACTACTGTACGTCAAAATATGTGGTTACCGGTGGAGATAGGGTATAAGATATTTTGAGAAATAGACGTTACCTGAATCAACATTTGAAAGAGAAAGACGACATTTCTCTTTGAGCCGACGCCCACATACGTCTTATTTCGTCCAAATAAGAAAAGACATACACTGTGGCCGCCTGTGGCTTTGATTTCACGGAAACAAACTTGTCAGCAAGAAAGAAAACAATATTCGCTTTCTTGCCAACAGGTTTTTGCTTTATTGAAATAAATGGCACCGGCGCCCACAATGTTACTTCTTGTTTCGACGAAATTAATGTCAGGTGGAAGTCGGCTCATAGACAAATTCCGTCTTTTATTTTTATCTTTTGATGCAGGTAACTTTATGTTCTCAAAATATAGCGTCCTATTTTCACGGCTGGCATCATTTTCTGACAGATTTTGCACATTTTAATGCGTAGTTTATTTATTTATTTAACTTTCTCGGTCAAACCCTGAAGAATCAGACTCTTCCATCTTCGAGTGTCCGGTGAATGCCGGACACCCCCAGATGCACGGACTCCCGCAGGGTGTATGTCCGTCCGTCGCGGCTCGATAGCCAAATTTAGAGGGAAGCGTTTCCCGCTGAATTTAGCACGAAAGAAAAATTGGTGTTAAGCTGGCGCAGTGTAACATCATGCTACATTGCGTTACATGAAATCATATTGTGATGCCACATACGTCAAGCCATTTGACGTCGGTTTCGCCCGGACTTGTGACGTCAGAGCGTCTCACTGCGTCACATGACGCGACGTCACGTGACACTGTGTTGACGTCTCGTAAAGAAAGAAACTTAGAAGGCAAGCAATCCGAAATACTATAGCGATCCTTTGGCAACAGTTAGAAATAAAAGTTGTTTCAATTCCGATTTGTCTCGACAGAATAGGAAGTTTCAGTAGGTCGTTTCCACACGAGCGGTTCGCCCTCGAACGCATCGCCGACGCCACTGCGCATGCGCGCGCGCGTCGTTCGGGACATCGGGGGGCTCTTCTCGTTCGTTTCTCCCATTCAGGCCGCTGGAGTCGTCACCGAAACGCAGCCAGCACCGTTCACGACTCGAGTAAAAAAACGATTAAAAGGTTAAAAGGTGCGAACAAACAGAACGAAAAAAGACACACGTACGACACGGACAGGCGCCAACTTCCAACTGATTTATTGAAATACGAATCATCGTCAAACTCCATCCCAATTGCCTAAACAGATGCAACTGATAAAAATTCTTATCGCTCATTACACACATCCTTCAAGAAACACAATTTCTTTGGTTAACAGGTAAAGAGATGGCATGCTTACGCACGTATACAGAAAGCTTCGATTAGTTCTCTTTCCATTTTTTCATTCCCTTTCTTGATAAACCTTGTGCGCTCAAACAAAGGTTCGCACCCACCCAAATTATTGCGTACGGCAAGCATGTGTTCGCGCGCTCTTTCATTAAAGCATCGGCCGGTCTGACCGATGTAAACTTGGCCGCAACTAAAAGGAATCTCATAAACCTCCTCAGTCTCGCATTCGGTGTATCTTGTTACATGTTTTTTTGAGCACACTACAAACTTTCGTTTTGTCATCACGGAGCATATCTTTGAAAGTTGGCACGGGGCAGAGAAGACTACGTTAACCCTGTGTCTAACAGCCATCTTTTTTTTTAAATTGTGGGACACTTTGTGCAAATATGGTATCACCTGCACTGGCATCTTGTCTGTCTTTTCATGACTTTTGTCAACACCCTCCCGTTTAATCTTCTGTAGGAGCCTTTCACACACACTTGTCACTAAGCTCTTCGGGTAACCGGCCCTCGTCAAGCGTGCAACCTGCTGATCAAAGCTGACCGGCAGTCTATGCTGGCAGCTTTTTGTAATGGCTGCGTGAAGGCAGGTGGATGCAATCCCCCTGCCTTCACTGTACTGGGCGATGTCTCCTGGAACAACGTCAATGTACTGGGCGATGTCTCCTTGCTATGAGACGTACGGATGACTCTGGAAAAGGGTCCTAAGTACAGCTATGAACCTTCTTCAAAATAACATGAGCTACTGGGCATGGTGCGCCGGGTAGCCAACCGCGTCAGTGAACAGGACAGAGAGTGGGCCATCAGCGAAGGAGTGGACTGTCTCAAGCACACAGTGAGTCAAGAACCGAGGAAACAACCACCTGTTAGAAAAATCGTTGACTTTATGAGGGACAGTAGGCTTACAGGGTAGAAGCCGACAAAAAGGGAGGTTTTGTTGTGATGAGGGAAGATCTTTTTTCAGGACAAGGCTTTAGCGGCTATTAAAAAGAATTTCTGGCCTGCCGAATTTCTCCCGAAGAAGCAAAAGACGGCTGCGCTGAGGATGCTCAAAGACGTGAACCTTGAGGGAGTAAGAAAGGTGGTCAACAAGGCAGAAACTGGTTTTTTGGAGGTCTTTTTTAGCGGCAAGACTCATAAGCCTAGCTGTCCCTTACGAGTCATTGTCTCGGAAAAGAGTGCCTGGCAGTTTCAGGTCAGCAGGTGCTTACAGCGTCATCTAAGTGCTTTAGTCATTGACGATCCCTTTCTGGTTCGAAGCTCCGGGGAACTAGTTCAAGATTTAAAAACAGGATTGCAGAATGCGGCCACAGCCTTTTCTATGGATGTAGAAGAGTTGTTTTACTCGGTTCCCCATGATGGACTTTACATCGCTGTTCATGAGAGCATAACGCAGTCAGGTGAAGTGGGGTTCCAGAGTTATACAGGTGTTAATTGCGACCATTTTATAGCGCTGTTAGAATTTTACTTGCAGTCCACGGCCGTTGTTTTAAATGAAACGTTCTACGTACAAACGAGTGGTATTTGTATTGGTTCTTCTGTGGCACCTGTTCTGTGTGACATTTATCTTTCTACCATGGACAAGCGCATATCGGGGGCTCTTGGCGGGATGAATGTGGTCAAGATCTTCCGCTATGTGGATGATTTTTTGTTTGGTTATTTTGGGGAAATGTACAGCGAATTGTATGGAAAATGACGTGGCAAATTTTTTTAATCTGTTTAGGTCACTGTTCGGCGGACTGAACTTCACTTGGGAAATGCCTAATGATGGCAGTATTCAGTTTCTAGATTTACA
Organism: Ixodes persulcatus; assembly: GCA_013358835.2. Lineage (NCBI taxonomy): Eukaryota > Metazoa > Arthropoda > Arachnida > Ixodida > Ixodidae > Ixodes > Ixodes persulcatus. The sequence goes on from JABSTQ010010790.1 coordinate 279,764, forward strand.
GCTCTTTTTTACTAAGGATAATTTGTGCTGGAGTAATAATTCACGAACTAAGAAAGGCCTCCTTTCTTTTGGCAGTGCTCACTCAAAGCTCGTAAAACGGGGCATTGCATCAGTGTTGTAGGCGTTACCGAAAAAAGTAACTAAATACGTTACTCGTTACTTGCAAATAAAAGTAACGCGTTACCAACCTACGTTACCTCAAAATAAAAGGAACGCGTTACCGTTACCGTTACTGATAAAAAGTAACGCACGTTACTGTTGCGTTACTTTTTATTCACGAACTAAAACATTTGCTGTTTCGACGTTCGACGAAGAAAAAACGCGGAAGTATATATGAAGCTGATTTATAACATGTTGGCACGGAACTGAACAGAAGAACCGGCCTCCCTCATTAGCACAGAAATTAAGACCAGCCGAGATTGAAACTTTGAATATATTTTATTCACAACATGTCGAAGTACAGATAGTTGCTGCAAACAAGTTCCTCCGTTACCCGAAGCACACTCCGCTGTTGTACTTCAGCAACAGCTGAATTTCGAAATTTAATTTTTTTAAGTTCTAGGAAGTAAAGTAACGTAACGTAATTTCGTTCCACGTTACTCAAAATAAGTAACGTAAGTACGTTACCCGTTACGTCTTTGGAAAAGTAACGAGTACGTTACTACGTTACCAAAAAAAGTAACGCGTTACCGGTAACGCCGTTACTTGTAACGCGTTACCGCCAACACTGGCACCTGCCTTCACGCAGCCATTACAAAAAGCTGCCAGCATAGTCTGCCGGTCAGCTTTGATCAGCAGGTTGCACGCTTGACGAGGGCCGGTTACCCGAAGAGCTTAGTGACAAGAGTGTGCGAAAGGCTCCTACAGAAGATTAAACGGGAAGGTGTTGACAAAAGTCGTGAATAGACAGACAAGATGCCAGTGCAGGTGATACCATATTTGCACAAAGTGTCCCACAATTTAAAAAAATATGGCAGTTAGACACAGGGTTAACGTAGTCTTCTCAGCCCCGTGCAAACTTTCAAAGATATGCTCCGCGATGACAAAACGAAAGTTTGTAGTGTGCTCAAAAAAACATGTAACAAGATACACCGAATGCGTGACTAAGGTGGTTTATGAGATTCCTTTTAGTTGCGGCCAAGTTTGCATCGGTCAGACCGGCCGTTGCTTTAATGAAAGAGCGCGCGAACACAACCTTGCCGTACGCAATAATTCGGGTGGGCATCTTGGAGAGCACTGCAAACGATGTGGGTGCGAACCTTTGTTTGAGCGCACAAGGTTTATCAAGAAAGGGAATGAAAAAATGGTAAGAGAACTAATCGAAGCTTTCTGTATACATAAAGCGGCCGACAGATGCGTAAGAATGCCATCTCTTAATCTGTTAACCAAAGAAATTGTGTTTCTTGAAGGATGTGTGTAATGAGCGATAAGAATATTTATCAGTTGCATGTGTTTAGGCAATTAGGATCGAGTTTGACGATGATTCGTGTTTCAATAAATCAGTTGGAAATTGGCACCTGTCCATGTCGTACGTGTGTCTTTTTAGAGCGCAGTTCTTAGGCGCCCGTTTCCGGCTTGAGCGGCGTCGGCGTCGGCGTAACCGCAAGGTCACGTGACTCCCCCAAGGTCACGTGACCCCCCAAGGTCACGTGACCCCAGGTCACGTGATCCCCTAGTCCATGTGACCCCTCCCCCCCGAGGTCACGTGACCCCAGGCCATGTGACCTCCTTCTGAGGTCACGTGATCCCCCAGGTCACGTGGCCCCCAGGTCACGTGGCCCTCCAGGTCACGTGACCCCCCCCCCCCCCCCTCCGCGCCTTCCCCCCTCTCAAGAGCTGCACTCTAATTCGGCGTTACAGAGAGTTGTAAACGGCTTTCATTTTTTTTTTTTCGTCCTGTTTGTTCGCGTCTTTTAACCTTTTAATCGATATGAACCAACTAGCCCCAACCAAAGTTTTATTAAAAAGCGATGGCGGTCGGTTCGGCGACTGACTTCGCCGACCGAGCCGAGCGTTAGGCTTAGGACAGCGGGAGGCGATTTGCCATCCTATTGGTCTGCTTCATTTGAGAGGTTGAACCAAATCATTTCAAGGACTACTCACAATGGCAAGCGATTATGACTGCTGTAAACTGCGCATGCTAGTAAATGTTTGCGATCTGCGGGCAGACTAGCTGCTATGGCAACCGCGAGCGGACGAAAGGATTTTGTTCTACGGCACATAACGTGATCGATCGTTCAAGTTCAAGAAGGCGGAGACACACCACATACCTTTACGATAGTTCAGATACTTTTTACTCTATCTAGCTTCGCAGTTATTGAAATTCCGACCGGCAAATGTTACGTCGGCCCGTCTTGTTTGCATCAGTCGTACACCGGAAACACGAGCCGCCACCAATTTACACGTTGCAGAATGTTATACATGTTTACTAGAACATGGCGGCACCGGTCAAACACAATCATTATCATCGTTGACACGGTTGGGCCAGTTTCACAATTCGCTAAAATACGTCAAATTTCACGTACGGTTTCACCGAACGGACCAGCTGCACCGTTCGTGATTTCGGAACTGTGGGCTCGAAAAACGGCTCGCTAAATCTCCCTAATATATAAAACGTCAAAACCGATTCCCCTCTTGAAAACCTTTTTTGACGGTTTGTTCCTTATACAACGAATATTCTAGTACGTGGCCGTTCCCTCGTCTTGTAAAGATAAATAGTGAAATATCGACGCATGCAGTACTTCACTTAATTACGTTCGAAATATAATTGTCATGCGCGAGGGGAGTCTGGGAATGAGAATTGCAACATCATTTATTTTGCGTAAGTTCTATAATAGGAGTAAATTATATTAAACACATTTAATGTCTATGCGGAGCGCAAGTTCGTCTGCTCCTTGCCCAGGATTTGCGATGATGTCCGAACGCCAATATCTTATTGGCTGATTGAAAATATTGTGGGTAGACATCAAGGCATCTAGTATTCAGGTCTACCCACTATTCTTCTAGTCAAAGCCAATCAGAACTCGGCGTTGTTTTGACGTCACCGAAACCCCTGCGCAAGAAGCAGACGACTTTCTCTCCGCATTATCTTATTAAGTTATATTACCGTACAGCCAGAAAATTGTACTTTTGTAATCATGGGGAAGGAAGAGCACTATTGCTCACGTTGCTGTGGCAGCAGTTGCTATGCCAGTGAAATGCCGCATATGAACTTAATACTTGTTATATGTCATTATGAAAAAGCTTATATAAGCTTTTTCATAATGACCCCGGTCTTGCTACATGAAGAGCTCGTTCAGTTTTCTCCGCCCTTTGTGCCCTGGCTTTAGACATCGGATAATGGTACATCCGCTGCGCCGCTAACGATCGGACTAAGGAATATCAGTTGCCATCATTACAAAATTTAAAAAAATACAATATGTAGCCAAGCACTGAGTGTTCTCACTCAAAATGAATTTACCCGCTGCATTTGAACACACAAATAAGCAGTATAGTCTTTGCAGCGAAGCCGAACTGTGGAAACTGCGTTTGGTCGCTCTGAGAACGTGGGAGCGATTTCGATCACTTCTAGAGAAGATACAACAAAAAAGGGGGAAATCGCATCAAGCCAATTGAAAGTTAATATGATCGGCAGCAATATTAAAAAAAAAATTGAACGAAATAAAAAATGGCCTTTTTCAATAAAGTGGGTTCAAAATATCAGTTAATTTCATTTTCGACGATATTTTAAACTTTATATACAAAATTCTATAAAAATAAAATAAAATAAACTTATGCCCGTCGATAGCCCATGTAAAGGGCTACAGCCGCATAGTATTTGGTAAGCGACAAATATAATAACTCATGAGTTACAAGGCTCTAAAGATGTCACCGGATTGTCACGTGGGAGCGATTTCGATCACTTCTAGAGAAGATACAACAAAAAAAGGGGGAAATCGCATCAAGCCAATTGAAAGTTCATAGGATTGGAAGCAATATTAAAAACATTGAACGAAATAAAAAAAATTGGCCTTTTTCGATAAAGTGGGTTCAAAATATCGGTTAATTTCATTTTCGACGATATTTCAAATTTTATATAAAACCTTCAGTGAAAATAAAAAAAACTAAACTTATGCCCATCGATAGCCCATGTAAAGGGCTACACCCGCATAGTATTTGGTAAGCGACAAATATAATTACTCATGAGTTACAAGGCTCTGAAGATGTCACCGGATTGTCAAAGAGACAATGTTTGTCATTTTTTACCTCAATAAACAAAAATACAAAAGTATTTTCCTTTGAACTACAAAATAGTCGAAATAACATACAAGATCACAAACAATTACTGTGAGTTTTGTATGCTTTCCGTATTCATACCAGCGCACAGAACTGGGTAGAAAAATCATGGAGTAAAAAACAGATTTTCAATATTTTTTTGTGAAACGAATTTTTTTTTTTTTTAATTTTGAAAAGCGGTTTTGTTTTTTCCAGAAATGGAGCAATTACATATATTTTGTCAGGAAAAAATCGAAAGACCCACCCCGACAAGCGTGTTCGATTTCAAATGAAACCATGGCACTTCTGCCGTGCTGCTGGATTGGACGCGGTTGATACAGCAAAGTAAAGCAATATCACATCGCCCAACTGCCGTCTTTGTAGACGATAATGCCGATCTGGAGAAAATACTACTTTCTTCGCAAGCATTCCTGTCTGTAACGGGCGGCGGAGAAAAGCTCACCGGAGAAAAGCTCACCGGAGAAAAGCTCACCGGAGATAAGCTAACCGGAGGAAAGCTCACCGGCCTGTGAGCGGATGCGGAGAAAAGCTCACCGATCTTTTTTAACTTAGCGGATTCTGCGTCAAACGTTGCAATTTAAAATAATTCGTATTCGTCACTTCATTAAAAATATGTCCACTTTTTTTTAATATTCTTGAAGTTCATTGCGCATATTTACTAATTCATCAAAAGTTAGTAATCGCCCATTATGTATATTAATGAAGCCGCAAGTATAAAATCAGAACATCGTACACCGGTAAAAAAGACAACAATTTATTGACACCTGGCAGTGTGCCGTCGGTAGCTCTGTCAAATAAAGATGTTTGTTCTCTGCGAGCTAGTATGAATAGCGGTGTGTGAACCGTTTCAGTTCCAAATATTGTGTAGTGCCTAATAGATAAGTAGGTGTTTGTTGATGTAATCAGTGTCGGCTACGCTGTTTTTTTTTTTTTTCTGTTAATATCACTAACAAAACTTTAGTTGCGAGAACAGATTCGTCCTGTCCCGTTTGTTGTCTTCACTCCGTCGTCGTTGTTTGAGCGGTTTTCATCATGCATAACGTTTACCAACTCGCCCTATTCGCTACCTTACAAAAGACTACTTCTTATATAGACCGACACGCTGTTTACAAACAAGCCCGCGTTTGCCCACACCAGGTGTGGGCACTGCGCGTGCGCAGAAACCGAATTCGCGTGAAGTGAAGCGTCTGCGCATGCGCAGTGCCGTCGACAGCGCCACCGCAGCTGCATGACGTCAGGGCCGCGTGTTGGTCTATAGGTCACGAGTAACAACGGTGCCAGTGTGCAGCACTGAAGGTCATGGGTGGCTCGCCGTAGAAGGGCATTATCACACAAAGGCAACGTGTGGAAACACCAGCACGAACGGCTAGAAAGCGTGCTTCTCCGTGAAAGAAAAAAGCCTCGATATCCTACTGAGTATTTTATCCTGTTTTCAAAGGTTAACAAAAGCTTCAAAGAGAATTGCAGGCACCGCGTTGTTGCGGATGCACTTTCGGATTTTTGGCATTTACAGTTTTGATTTTAGGGTTTAGGCAGACATTATTAAGACTTCGAACTTTTTCCTGTCCTTCAAGTTCTTCAAGTTTGGGCTTTCGTTGCCCTATAGACCAACACGCGGCCCTGACGTCACGCAGCTGCGGTGGTGCTGTCGACGGCACTGCGCATGCGCAGACGATTCACTTCACGCGAATTTGGTTTCTGCGCACGCGCAGTGCCCACAACTGGTGTGGGCAAACGCGGGCTTGTTTGTAAACAGTGTGTGGGTCTATAGTAAGCCACAGAAAACACTCGCCCGCAATTATTAATTTGGGAGAAATATACCCAATAAGCTTAACAAATAATACAAAAAAGGACATCTTCTTTTTTACAAAGCTGACGAATTTTAATGATAATAAATTGATATATGTTACGCATGATCCAACAGCCTCCATATAAAAGATCGCAATTGCCACGGCAGCGCCTCCGCACTGCAGTACCACGCAACGAGAACAAGCCAGACGCACGGCGCAAGACGCACGCCTCAAGGCGAGCGCGACGCGAGAGCGAAGTTCCCCCTCGCTCTCAAACCTCTTGCAGCCAGCGATCGCCGACGATGAGAGCGCTTCCGCCAACACCCCCTAGAAGAGAAGGCCGTAGCGCTCTTCTCGTGACGTCGCGAAGGAAGGCCATCGGGGGCGCGCGTCGAAGCGAAGGCAACGCGCGTGGATCGACCGTCGTAACGCGCTTTTAGTCACATACGCGTGTCCTATTAGCTGAAATGAAAGCTGCACATAGCAAGGGGTCTCGAAAATATTTTTTTACACGGGCAAAATATTACACCGCTAAATATTCGGTATGAAATGGTACGAGGTAGGCGTATAAGAGAAAACATTGAGTCACGCAATTATTGCTGTAGGAATGCATATTTTACACAGAAGGACTTCGACAAAATGGCGAGACACGCAGTGATTAGACACAGCAAAACACATCACAGTTAAAAATCAGGTAGACGTAGTCAACGCGGACACGGCTAGACAAATGTCACTTACGATCATGTAAGCGATGTTATCGCGTGCAGTCACTGAATTCTTGCATCATACCCCGGCCACATGGCAAAAGTAATGGAATTTCAATCGAATTACATTATGGGGTTGACAAATCAGCTTGCGACGCTCGTATAATCACTCAAGACCGCGAGCTGATTAAGTCCCATATCATTTAATGAAAATATATGAACTTTTCCGTGTGGCTAGGGTACTAAACTTTCTAGTTACAGTCAACTAATTTACTTCTCCCTATGGGCTCCAGCTGCCTTAGAACAAAATATCTTATTTTGTTTACAATATTACTATTACCTTAATAGAGTTAAGATTCTAGTATAAAAGCGGTAAAGGCAATAAAATAACATTAGAATAAATAAACACATAAGCACAAACAACGCACTTTGTATAATCACACAAACTTGTTATTCACCTTTCAGTGAAAACTAGAATATTACCACGCTTATTTACAAATGTCGACGCAACCGCACACGGATAACGACGAACAAGATGCCATTCTATCACGAAAAAAAAAAAATAAAACCCCGACTGCAGCATTTTACTCCGTCCCACATGACCAAGAAAGTCCGTAAATAAGTTGTTTCTCACCTGTCGATCGTATCCATACGTCCCACAATATCCGTGACGAAAACATTTGAACACGAACTTTAGGTCTCTCTCTTTGTCGAAAGAGAGGTCTATCGATAATTGACCAGTGTCATCGTTGGCTAGTTGCCACACATGTCACTCAAACCGTAGCAGGACTTGTTCCGCGAATCCACGTAAATGCCGTAGTATCAACCGAACACAAAAAAACTACCCGAGACTGCGGTGACGACCAAGAAACGACGGGAAGGATCAAAAGAACCACACACACACGCACACGAGAGCAGCGGCCGCAGTGTGGGAGGCTTAACGTCGTCGACCCATCTCTTGCTCGCGTGCGTTCTATGCGGCGATTACTGGATTTCTTTCGGTTCCTTTCCCTTCTGAAATGTCTCAGCGTTCCTTTTCAGACAGTCAGCAGCTCACACACAACGTAAATTTACCAGAATCGGAGCCCGTATGAGGGAAGATGTCGCATCGGAGTGATCGGAGCCGGTTCATTCGAAAAGTGTGGGGATCTGCTGGATTGCACGTTGTCCCGTGGTTACGGGGATAATCATAAATATAAAAAATTGGTAGTTTCAACCTTGGTAGCGCGTTGTATATTATGTTTATATTATATATATAATAAATTGTACAATACTGCGCTTTTAAAACATATATTAATGTCGGATAAACGCTCACGAACACCCCGCGCCAAGAAACGTTTTTTTTTTTGTTTTCACGTCGATGCCCAGAAATTTTTCTCACGTAGTTGCGCTATGGACTTCCTTCTCTGACATTGTGACGTAACGTCTCGGAGCGCTACGGCCTTCTCTTCTAGGAGGTGTTGCCTCTGCACGGGAGCGAACCCACTCACTCCGGCCATGGGCGCGGTGGGCTCTAAGCTTTTGAAAAAAAACTGTACAATCATTTGACACCAGTCACTTTAGCGTGAAAATTTTGTGGTGTCCCGTGGCTCCAAGTGACGTTCCCGTGTCAAGTGACGTCATGTGGCAGCATGAAGTCACTGTGTAATATTACACTGGGTAACGTAACACCGCGTTCGTGTCACGCTAACCAAGCGCTTCTCCAAAATTGACTTCGTCCTCAAGATTAAGATACCAAATTTTGAAGAGATTGCGAAGGACCGAGGTCTCCAAGGAAAGTGTGGCATGACGTCGCTAAAAACCGTCACTGCATTAAAACCGTCATAAAAAGCCGTCACACGCAATTTGATGGGACGTAATTCCTACAAAGTTTAACGGACAGTGTTCACGTGACGTCATCAGCGTGACAATCACCAGGTGACACCACAATCTGACACCGTGGCGTCATGGTGTAATGTGACACACAATGTTCGTGCCACGCTGCACATTGTTTGTCTCTTTACTTTATCCCCGGGATTAAAATACATCAGTCTTTCTTTTCTTTGCCGAACCTGAAGTGAACATCGCGAATGTGACAGTTGAACTGGGCCTCTTCGATGCAGGTCCGGAATTAAAGGGATGACTCCGCGCCCCAGCGGTGCCGTGAGCATTATGTCCAAAACTGAAGGCATACCATCCGAAGAGGTGTCGACAGCGCGGAGCGTGAATTTGGAGCCCCGACACGAAAGAACATCAGCGTCTCTCTCGGGCCAAGTAGCACAAGGTGAGAGAAGCTTCGATCTTAAGCTAGAGTGGGCATTGTTTTCCCAAAATTAAAGAAATGATCGGGACAGCTTAAAGAACCACGTGAAAGTTGTTGTTTGAATTACGAACGATGGGGGGAGGGGGGGGGGCATTAAAACAATCGAGAATATGCGTTTGAGGACAAGTGTAACAATACATATGATTTTACAACATTGCAATATATATTTGTAATATTACTTTAAACGGATCACGAGGAAAGTGTATACTAAATTTACAAAACATGCTTTAAAAACGGAGCAAGATTTTTTTGTTGTTGTTTAGTAGAAAGTATTGGCACAGAAATATGAACGCCCTGCATGACCGTTGCACGAATTTACCACGCTTCTGTCGTTTTCCGCGCTTCATTATTTCTCTTTGAAGTATTATAAAAGCAAAACATATATTTAACAGAATTTAAGCTATCCCGCGTGAACTTGGAATTTAAGTAAGGTAAAATTATTCCCTGTCTCCTTTTTATCGCGATGTATACATCCATACATGCATGTACCCCAATAGCAGAATTGCGAAGACCAATGAAAAGACTATTTTCCCAAACCCCAGCATTTCCCTTTCCCCTTTTTTAATTCAACGAGTTTGCAGCCAATTGACAACAACGAAACTCGGGCCATCGTTCTTAAATGTGGTGCAAATGATTCAGTCATTTCTCGACGACGAAGGGGCAGACTCGTCATGCACATCGCCTATAACGAGGGGATGATAATGGTTAAGAGCGCTAGGTTGCTATACTTTAGGTTCATGCTACTCAATAAAAGTGCGAGGATATGGTCATGCGCTTTACAAAATGACAATGAGTCTTCTTTTCCGCAAATCATTCCGAGGTCCAGTCGAAATAATGTACAAAGTAGCTATAACACGAATTTTTATTGGGCTCATTGGTTCATACCTGACATGAATGAGATAGCGCAAACAGAACAAAGACGAAGAAGCACACACACGAGAGGACTGGCGCTGGCTTCCAACTAGGTGCATTGCAACACCAAACCAAGCAATATATACCATCGCCTGCGGGAAAAAATACACATAAATAAAACAAACAAACAAATATACATTAAAGTACTCGATCATCTGCTACGCTTTAACCAAACCAGGTAAAATCGTCAAGAAAATATGCTTATTTGTCTATGACACACAACTAGGGCATTGCGACGCACTTTTCTCCAGCCTTCTTGATAAAAAAAAAACGCCTTTATTATTTTTGTCTGTCTTGTCTATTGCTCTCTTCAAGAAGTCCTTAATTTTCAAAAGCAGCCCACACTCACAACGCTCACAGTGCTCAGCTAGGTGACCACCTAGATTGCCTCGCACCAATTGGCTATGTTTGCGAGCTCTGTCAATGAGGCACCAACCTGTTTGTCCAATGGAAATGCGGCCACAGCCAAAGGAACTTCATAGACGGCCCGGGTGCGCAGTCAATATACATGACGGCATGTTCTCTTTTTTTTTTTCTTTTTCTCTGCATTAAACACGGTTAGGCTGAGTAAGCATTGTGATTGAGCATCTTACCAAGCTTGCAAAGCACCATACCTGCCAGCTATCTTTTTTTAGGATTGTGCGAAACTTTATCCATATAAGGCACAACTTGCAACGGTTTTTTAACTGTTTGCGAGTACGTTTTTTTTTTTTTATGTGACCTCTTAATTTTCTGGAAAGGCTCTCGCAACACCTGGACATGGTAGGGTACCCCGCAGATTTTAACTACTTGAACTGAAGATCGAAGCCGGTTGACATTTTATGCACGCCACCTTTTTCTGGGGGGGCTGCATGTAAGCAATTACTTGCTATTCCTCGTTTTATAAGCTTTGATATGGCAGTTTCGAATTACAGACGACTTTCGTTTTTTGGATCGCGGGTTATACAATTAACACAACTGTCTCTTATATAAACATCAAGCTACAAATCTAAAAAAAAAATTAATTCAACCACGATTTGCCATTTCACAGGTAAACTTTAAGCCTCCCAACTGAACTTAAAAAAATGGCGATGATTTTTGGAGACACATCAACTTTATTTGTCTCAGTCAAATCTCCTAAAACAACAAGAACGTATCTGTAAACCTTAAGCTCGAACTCATCTTAAAAATAACCAGTTATACGTTTGTCCTTTTCACACAGAAAAATATTACGTTGAATTTCAGGAGGGCTAGAAAATTCTCAAAGTTGATGCCAGCCGAATTTTGGAGCCTAGTCTTTCCGGATTCCTCAATCTTGTCCCTTACAAAACTGAAGAGTCTACCATGTGGTACAGTATAGTACAGATTTTTCATATCCACTGAGAAGGCTGTCCTGGCAGTTATAAATATGTCACTATTGCGCTGTACAACCTCCATAGAGTATTTAAAAGAAAAGGGGCATCACCTGCCAACGTATCAGGTGACGCTGTAAAAATAACGACTCTCTTGGACTTGCCGTGAATTCTTCTCTGAGACTATAACTCGTAGAAGGCGCTCTGGTGAATGGGTCTTCCGGGAGAAAAAAACTCACAAGAAACCACTTTCAAACTTGTTAACTGCCTTCCGTAGCTATTCAAATTCAGGTCTGTTAGCGTCTTGAGTGCAGCTGTATTCTGGTGTTTATGTCGAAAATTACATGACCTGAGATTACCTTTCTATTGCCAATTTGGCCTTGTATTGAAGCATGCCTTTGGGCATCACCACAAATCCACCTTCGTTGCCCCTTTGTACAATAGTCCGACCACTCTGCTTCAACCAATTGACTACTGTCTGGAAGGAAGGTTTTTCTTTGGGTTCTCGACTCAATGGGCCACTCAGGCGGTCTGCTACATCACCGATGACTTGTTCACTGTCCTGCTCTTCAGCGCTCCTTGCAACACGATGAACCATGGCTAGTAGCTGGTGGAAGGTTCATAACTGAATTTTGGATCTTTTTTCATGATCTTGTGAACTTGTTCCGGAAGGTGGATGTACCCCAGAACCGTCACGTTGGAGTTAATAACCAAAAAAAAAGTTTCGATATAAAACTGATATTTAGGATAGGGCACTGAGCCTGAGACGAACTTGCGAAACGCCATTTTCACTGTCACATCCTCCAGTATTTTGTAACAACCTATTTCTGGCATCGTTCTTCTAAGTGATCCATCTGTACATGGCACAACACAGACACACCAATTGTCGGTTGAAAACGACATAAAAATGAAAGCCGTTTACAACTCATTGTAACTCCGGATTAGAGCGCAGCTCTTGAGGAGGAGGGAAAGGCGCGGGGGGGGGGGGGGGTCACGTGACCTCGGGGGGGGGGGGGTCACGGGGCCTGGGGGTCACGTGACCTTGAGGGGGGGGGGGGCGGTGAAAATTTTACGCTAAATTTAGCGGGGAAAATTTTCCGCTAGATTTAGCGGGAAAAATTTTCCGCTAAATTTAGCGGGAAAAAATTTCCGCTAGATTTAGTGGGGAAAATTTTCTGCTAAATTTAGCGGGGAAATTTTTCTGCTAAATTTAGCGGGGTCGCTAGATTTGGCGGGGAAAATTTTCCGCTAGATTTAGCGGGGAAAATTTTCCGCTAGATTTAGCGGGGAAAATTTTCCGCTAGATTTAGCGGGACAATTTTTCCGAGCGTGGAAAATTTTTTTGCTAAATTTAGCGGGGGAAATTTACCCATAATGCATTGCGTGGTTACGCCAACGCCGCTCAAGCCGGAAACGGGCGCCTAAGAGCTACGCTCTAAAACTTCAATTAAAACGAATCAAACAATATCCGAATTTCACCTCGTGAGGTTACCAAAGCTTCTCGGAATGTCGTTACGTCATTTGTCCCGAAAAAGCAGCGCCTCTCCGTGGAATTACGGCTCAGCCGCTGAAGTGGTTGAGGCCTGAACGAGATTGCGAGGCTTTTGGGGAAGAAAGTTGCCGTAGAGCTCGTCACAAGTGACTCATTACGCATTGCGCAGACGCGGAGAGAAGGGGGATGCCGCAGAATAAAGGCGATGACGAGCGTGGGGTAACGCAGGAACGTGGACAACAAAGCAATCAGTCTTTCGTAAACGGCCATCTAACCGGACGCGTCTCGGGTTTTTCCTTTCGCAACAGGGAAGGGAAAGTAGGCTTTGGTTCATTGCGACCATTACTTTGGTTCGGTTCCCTGGCATATCAAACGTCTGGGCCAAGTGGCAAAGCTCGCAACCACGTCAGCATCGCCATAGCCTTGCCCGTGCTTATACAGTTGGTGTCACGAATGCGCCGAATATCCCAAAGCACACCGCGCTCTTCGATATGCGCCCTTGGAGCGCTTTACAGGGTGGGTCGTCTAGAACAAAAAAATATAGTTAGTCTGTCAAACTACAAACGTGCGATTGTCATTTACAGGTAGTGTTAATCACATTTACCTTATTTCTGAACGCGATAGGTCTATTTCACTTTTTCTTCCAGTATTCCTTTAAAACAAATATGTTTTCTTACTGTTGTCTCAGCCTTCCACATAAGAAAAGTGTTAGAAAAAGTATTAAAAAGTTGTGTTTTTGCCCACAATATGCGAAGAAATGAAAGCGATGGCTGTAGCACGGTCGCGCAATGTGGGGGGTATGGTGCAGTCACGTACCTGAGGACGGAGCTGGGACGCGGTTAATTCTCATAGCAGCTATGGTTGGCGTCGTGGATGCCACTGACGGCCGCCACCAGTGCTCGGTGGCCCGTGAACTAAATGGGTAAGCGCGGTAGAAGTTTCTAAAACCATCGAGCATTACGCGTAGCAACTGGATACTGCCAAAGCGGGATTTTGCATAACGCGAGTAATGTTTGAAACCAAGTGTTTCAAGCAGACGACAGGAAGACTCTCCCTTCCTCTCGTCGTTACGGGCGGGATGCCGGGGCTCCCTTCTTTTCTCTCTCCGCGCTATGCGGCTGACGGGAAAATCCAACTTCCCTTGCGTCGCGCCAAGAGTGGAGATAAGGGTTTTTCCATGTCGGCGATGACAGCCCACAAGCTCGAAAACTCTGCAAAGTGTCGCCCGTACAGCTATCGCTGTAAAAGTGTACAAAACAGCAGATGCCGCAGTCTAGGCCAGCTGCCAAGTTGATTTTGCTTCTTAGCCCAACTACTATGTGGCGTCTAGTCAAGACAACGTTTCCGCGTTTCGCGTCAACACGCTACTACGCCCGCAGAGCTCGGAATACTTGCTTTCTAGCTCGGCATGACTGTGTATTTAATGAAAGCATTTCGTGTTTTAGGCCTAACTAGGTGTCTGAGAAAAGACCTGGCAATTGTTTAAGCGTAATTAACTGTAAGCGCCAACCCCTGATTTACCTTTTCATCTTTTCAAATCCAGTCGGCTCCATAGAAAAAAAAAAAAAAAAAAAAAGAAAAACAGTACGTTTGTTTTTCGTTTTTTTCGGCAGACCAGATTGGACTTGTCGTAGTTTGAATGATTCAAGGCAAGTCAGTGATTGGTGTTTGGTAGTGCATCGCGGGGCACCGTACATACGGAAGCTTCTAAGAGTGCGGTGATTAGTCCAGCGAAAGGAGTGCGAGACGAAAGCATAACGGGCTTTATACAGCATGTAAACTAACGACTCTACGGCACTTTAGACCACCTGCAATACTCGGTTTCTCAACGTATCGCGCTGTCATGTACTACAGAGGTGCGACCAGGTGGTCGAAGCATGGGGTAAAACTATCGACGGATGTACTTGCGTTATTCAAAAAGTAACAAAAACAAATATAAACTGCTTCAGGTTACCTGCCGCGGTCTTCCCAGACGACGTCATGACCTGGCTCGCCTATTTAAATGTGCCGCCGACGGATGTCGGAAGCAGGCTGGATCGTGGGTCGTGGCTTGTCTTGCTGGGGTCGAGTGCCACCACCGGCAGCAATCGATTGACACCAGCTAATGCATGGGGCTCTATGGGAACTCTATGGAAAAAACGAAAAAAAAAAGCCTTTTCTCCTGTTTCTAAGTTGTTATCGGCACTGAAACCTTTTAGCTGATTTTCGGGAAGCTCGGCAAATAGCTTGTGCACAAACATTAAAACTGACACCCCTCACAGTTCTTAAAAAATAATGTATTGTGGTCGAGTGTCACTCCGCTTGGCGAAAAATATAATGCAGCTCAATGAGACAAGAGTTAACTAGTGTTACCGCGGAGTCAGTGGCGATTTTGATGAGTTGGGTTTAGCAGACGACAAGCTTGAAGGCTTTGCTGCGCAGTATTCGCTCACTCTCTGAAAGCTAGTGTCAAAATGGAACTTCTTCGACATTCATAAACTTCTGGGCTTCCCCTAGAACGATCTTAGACTTATTGACGATAAGTTCCGTTGTTTACACCACGATGAGAGCAGGCTTGCCAGCTCAGCGGTAGATGCTCTGGCAGGTTTAATTTTGTTGTTCTTTAATGGGTTTTTTAAACGCTAGACAAAAACGATTTGATATTCAAACACCCTATATAATTATCGCAGCACATCATAAAATACTCGACTTCGAGCACTGCAACAAGCTTCAATATTCTCACTTTTGTCTGTTTCTCCCATAGACTAGAATGTATTGCCCGGTGACAAGTAATGGCCAACGGAGATGCCACCGACGGGTTTCCGATCCGCGATCCAGCTTACTACAATAGAGATCAGTGGTGCCGGCGCGCATCTTTCTAGTGTCAAACTCTAATTGTCCGATAAATTATTCACTAAAAATGAACTTAATAAGAAAAGAGAGATTTAAATCCCTCATGGATCCCTATTTTTGGTACGGAGATAATCAGTCGAGGCACTGCCCTGCTCTCGTGTCTCACGCTGCGCCATCCTTCGGCAGCACATACAACTAGGCCAGCCTGGTCATGACGTCGCCTGCGAATGCCGCAGCAGATAGCCCGAAACAGGTTTTTCGTTTTCCTTCTTTGAACAAGGAAAGCTCATCCGTTGATATTTTCACTCCATGCTTCCACCACCTAGCCGCACCTCTGTTGTAAGTCGCAGCGCGATACGTTGAGAAACCGATTTTTGCAGACGATCTAAGTGGGCTACAATCGTTCGTTTACATGCTCTATAAAAAGCAACTTAGAGCTGAAGAAACGCAGAACTTGGTGTATTACAGCGGAGCTGTTAAGGGCTAATTTCCCCAGGACCGTGTCCCGCGAAAAGAAATGAAGACACCGAACTCTGGACACCTAACGCCATCTATGAGCGACGGCGGCAAGCCACGTATCTGGTGGCCGCCGTCGCTCATTGATGGCGGCAGCCTTTCCACTCTGGCTTGCCGACTTGCGGCCGGCCATTACTTTCCATTGTACAGCTCCGCTGGTCTTCCTCCTTCACCAGAGTGGAAAGGCTGAAAGTTTTTATCTTACTTCTTATTTCTCCATTTTCCCTTCTTTGTTTTCATAGGCCTTACGCCGGAATCTCAATGGCTACGCAGTGATACTAAACTTCTTTGGACTCGCCACGCCATGAGTTTCGTAAGTTGTCTGTAACTGTGATACCTGACAACTTAAAAAAAGGCGTTGCTCAATATGTTCACCCTCTTCAGCGTTCTGATTGGCTAATGACGCACCTTATTGGCCGCGGCGAACTAAAAGACCCTGGATTCGGCACGCCCCGCATCCCTTGGGCTGTCGGGGACTACATAGAATAAGGACATTCCGGTTTCAGTATGCGTGGGGTGTGGGAGTTGCAGTAGCCAGACCGTGTCGACTTGCATGACACATTCATGAACGTATCACCTCCGTTAAAAAGCGCGAAATGCTTTTTTAACGATACCTCCCATTTCAAAATTTTGACCATCTGTCCGTCCGTTTATCCGTGCATATTCCGCTAAAATTAGCGGGAAAAGTTGCGTAACGTGCCGTCACGTGACCTATACACTTTCATTTCATTTCATGCATTATGCGACTTTAAAAGTAAAGGTTCCCGCGAATCACTTTTTTTCAGATCTTACTTTCAATTCTTGCTTTAAAATGCATAACGTTTACCGATATTAAGCAATTACGAACAATGTACCCGAAACAAAGGAATAAAAAAAAATCTTGGCCTCACCATGGGTTCCTAATCAAGTGTTTGTTGAAGCTATGTTTATGAACCCGGAAGTTTGTCAGCTCTAATGGGCGTCTGGTGTCTCAGCTGTAAATGAGAAGTTTAGCCAGTACGTGTAATACAACTGCTCGTTTGGGGTCGTTAACGTGCACCGCGCAGTCATGTTACACCACCGCACGCCGCTCCGATATTCATCCTGATCGAAACGGGCAGGAGCGGGGATTGCACCCAGGGTTCCTATGTTCCGAAGCGCGAGCTTTCACTTCACGCACTCCGTGGAGCGAGAGCTCGCGCTGCGGAACCCAGGGATCCCGGGTTCAGTTCCCACCCCTGCCCGTTTCGTTCTGGACGAGCATCGTACCGGCGTGCGGTCGTGTATCCCTACTGCGTGGTGCACGTTAGAGATCGGCAGTAGTTTCTTTGGTCGATCGAAGCTATCAATGATCAACGATAAAGATGTTTAGTAGAATAGTTTTGTTTGTTGTGACGATCAGTGGGTCATTTCTACGCACTAAGATAACACCGATAACAATTACTGGCTTGCGCTAGGCAGACAAAGTGTCGTCTTGGTTGCTCTTGCCCGACGTGTGACTTCAAGTCACACCACCCCATCTCTTCAATCTTGTGGGAGCGGCGTTACCATATAAGCAAATGTTTGTCTTTGGATATACAGTATATATTTTTTATTTGAGCTTTATATAATAGGGCAGCACGACGGCAGGCACAATAGGTAATGTGCAAGAGAGCTACCCACAAAGGCCACTGAAAACAGCAAACATAATTTTTCGATGTTCAAAGAATTTACGCCCCATAGTCGGTGACACGTTAAAAATTCGGGGGAAGCCCCTCCCCTATTCTTCCCCTTCAGCAGAGCGAAGGCTGGAGAGGAGGTGACCTCTCCTCTAACGTTCGCTACGCTAAAGTGGAAACGAGGTGGGAGGAGCTTCCCCCGAACTCTTAACCTGTCCCCGAGTTAAGATCATTTGTACATTCAACAAATATTTGATATAGCCACCGAAACAATCCTTGTTAAGACTAGCGTACACTTGATTTGCCGCACTGCGCAGTCCAGCATCATTTTCAACACCATTCGAAAATAAAAACTTGAAGGATGCTTAAGCTTCGACTTTAAGAGCGGAACGCGATAGCGGTAAGGCCGGTTCACACATGCAGCGAAGCGCTAATGTAGCGCTTCTCACGTGCCGTCCGTTACTTGTCGTCTGCCATGAGCAACAGTTTGGACGGTGCGATACAAAGCTGGTGAACGCTCCCGTCAGCACGCGCTTTGCGCGAGGTGAGCGCTATGCTTGTAGCGCTCTGCTGCATGTGTGAACAGGCCTTTATCAGGCCCCGTTCGCATCGCCTGCTCATTCGACCTGTGCAAACTTGCCTTGCATGGCCTAGTCAGTAGATAGTGTTGGCTTGCAACCGAATTGTCGTAGGTTCGAATCCAACCTAAAATTCTTCAAACTTTTCTTTAAGGCAAATAATTTACTTCATAAAGTGCAATCATTTGAGACATGCGGCTACCTTTAGTTAGCATTTCATGTCATGTTTTAATCACTTTCATTCCACGCATGACGTCACGTTTCACGTAAGCCTTGTGGGTTGTTTGAAATTCACGCGCGAGGTCATGTGGCTGTGACGTCATGACCTTGTTGACCAATCGGGATTTTGTTGTGTCACGCCACCGACACCGGGTTTTCCGAGAAACGAGCCAACACCACCTTTTAGCCCCGAGAAGTTTGCGTGGCGCCCCCTTACGGCGAATCGGGGTGACGTCACGGCCAAGACAGGATTTTTGCCTGACTCGCTCCGCTCGCCCTGTGGAGGCTGTGACGACGTTAGCTTTCAGCGCGCTCGTTTCTATTCAATTATTTTTGTGCGTGTTTTTCGTAGGAAGTGTAAGTTTTCATATGTGGCTTTATTGAGGTATGGCTTGTAGCTGCAGGCGAAACTTCAAGCAACGTTTCAGGCTCGGTTGACAGCGCAGGCAACGCATGAATCGCAGCTGGTATATGAAAATGAAGACATATGGCCACAATTGCAGGAGCATCCCTATAGATTCGCATCTCACACAATAAGTGCTACTGATGGTCTTAATGAATTGGCGGGTTATGTATACTATTTCGTGTTTTTTGTATCTGTTTTTAAACAAAAAGGCCGAAACAAAAAAGCTGCATGCTGCTCGCGCAACATGTTAGATGTAGTCCGGGTCACGAAGTGAGAATCATAAGTGAGACAGCCCAAGTACAGGGATAAAGTAACGAAAGAACGAACACGGGAATATACAGTTATTAGTTTATATTTGTTTATATTGCTCCCATGCGGCCTTAGTATTTAATGGACTCGACTTGTGCTATCGGTGGACGTCATTATAATATCACTCAAGTAATGTACAACAAACGTAGGTGAAGGTGTCCAGCCCGTCATTATTCCCTTAGGCTCTAAAATTTAATTTTAGCTAAATCAAATTGTCCTGAAGCTCAAATAGCAGAAGCTTTAATCACGCAAACTTTCACCCTTCATAGGTTCCACATTTTCTTCTACTAGTGCAGCATCTACCACTGGACAGCCACTCAAATGCTCGCTGTTCCTCCTGTTTTCCTCTGTTGTCAGTGAGTCCAGCTGTATGGAGTTTGAAGGCCGATAAAGCTTTTGGGCACCTGCAGCAGTGTCTCTTTTAATTGGAAATTACAATTCATACTAAACGGTGTTTTTTTTTTCGAACACACAAGGCTGGAATAAAGGAAGAATGCCAGAAAAAAGTATAAGCATTCCAAAGCACGGTACTATTGCTGCGCATATTTCGAGCATTTCAATACATCTCATACAGGCAACTGGGGGCAATTCGACCGTTTTTCCCGCTACCATACAAACTCATTTCCAATAATTGTACGTATTCTAAAAAATAAAACATGCCTGCGTTTTATTAAAACTAATAAACGACTGTTTTTTTTAACGAAGCAAGTCCCGGTAGAGGTAAAAACCGCTATAGTTAGACCGTTATACAAAAATGGCGATAGAAAGGACGTTTCAAATTACAGACCTATTTCTATATTGCCAGTTATAGCACAGATTATGGAAAAATGGATATTCAATATAATGAGTTCATATTGTGAAAAGTATGACTTAATACGCTCATCCCAGTACGGATTTCGTAAAAATAAGAGCACTGAACTTTTGCTGCAAGATTTTACAGATTGTGTCCGCTTCAGTCTAGACAAGAATCATTTTGCGTTAGCCCTTTTTCTCGTTTTACAAAAGCTTTTGAAACAATTGATCATGAAAAACTTCTATTAAAGCTAAGAATTATGGGTTTTAGGGGGTTTTTCTATACATTTTTGCGGGATAACATTACAGACATATATCAACCGGTGAAAATAAGAGACTGTAGAAGTAATGTAATCCGAATTAAATCGGGAGTACCCCAGGGATCAACAATAGGACCTTTACTGTTTGATATTTACGTAAATCAAATTGGAGCACTGCCTCTTGCATCTCGAGTGTATCAATATGCAGATGATACAGCCCTCATACTAGAACATAGCGATGAAACAAGCGCACTTTCAATTTTCCAGAAAGACATCGAATTATTATTGACATGGTTTTCTGACAATCATATTTTTGTTAATTCTAGTAAAACTAAGTTGATGTGCTTCCATAGTCCGTACAAACATGTTAACTTGTCAAATTCACTGTTCCTTCACTCAGATAGTTGCAAAACCTGTAGCTGCGTACCTTTAGATTATGTTCTAACAACCAAATATTTAGGACTTCATCTGGATGTAAATTTTCTATGGAATGATCATGTGGAATATATCATCAAACAAAAATGAGGGCCGTCTCAGCCTATTTGTACAGGTTGCGTAGTGTGGCGAACATTTCTCTGCGAAGGAGGGTCTATAACGCACTGCGTGAGTCTATTCTACGTTATGGAATCTCGTTATACGAAATGTGTTCCAATTATAAGAAATCAAAAATCGATAATATACTCTATAAAATTGCATGTAATATCACATATGGGACAATGTACGAAGAAGTAGAGAAAGATGAGAAAATGAATGCCGCGAAAGTGTTAACTACTGAGAGGTTGCACTGTTATAAAATTTTGGTAAAACATTACTTCAATAGTGATTTCAAAATTCCTTTAACAAAAGAACGAATTCTGAGGCGAACAGAAAAGTTCATTCTTCCTAGGATTTATACTAAATATGGAAAGAATACAAGATCATACTATGTTCCTTTCTATTTTAATAAGTTACCAGAAGAGCTTCATAACCTAGATTCCCTAAAAAGACTAAAACAAGACCTGAGAGAATGGTGCTGTCAGTCGATAGGTGACTGAAATGGACCAAGTTTTTCGCTTGTTCGCTTGTCAGGTATAATGTTCTTTGTTTGGTTTTGTTTAGTTGCATGCAAATAATGCATGCTTTGTTATAACTATGTAAGCAACCTGTTGGACGCCGGGTCCCGCAGACAAGCATACCCATGCTTTTGCGGGCTGGTTTATGTACTGTGTTGAAAAAGAGACAATAAAATATTTTTTTTAGTTATTTATTACGTGTATGAACTATATCACTAATTCACGAAGAAGCTACATTGATGTAAAAGAACCCTATTCCACGAGCACTTCAAAGGTCTTCAGACAGATGGCCTTTAAGACATCTGCGAACCAGCGCACGCAGAGTGGCACGTGCAGAGTCGGTTTCGCGAGCTAATTTGCCGACAGCCCAAAGGCCTTTGATATAAATGTCATTTGAAAGGCCTGCAAAGCGGGGTGTAATATTCTCCTAAATAATGAACATGCAAGGAATAGAATTTCAGCGTCTGAAACACTTACGCCGCCGGTTCACCGACCCCTCGCACGATTGCCTTGTGCCGTGTGAGTTTGAACCGACAGGGAGGTTCATCGGCGGAATTGCCTCCGCCAATAGCTTTCAGTATTGTTATCCCAATTCAAAGCGACAAGCACGCTTATAGAAGGTACGGACGCACGTCGGTATCGGCCTAACCCAGCGTCTTGTACACCGGCTAAACAAGGTGCCGCTCGTCGATGTACTTGCGAGCCGGATGTGAAATCGCGAAGCAGAGTCCTTCCCCTGACGTCACGGTACACCTCACCCAATCAGGGCGCGTCGACCGCAGCGACGCTTGTGTTCGCTCTCGGTGCTAATACAGAAGGCCTCCGGATGGTCTCCTCTCCCTCTGTGAAACGTCATCAGAGTCGGATCGCGCCACCTCGGCTATTGGGCCCGAGCCCGATCTTCGACGCGCTGATTGGACACGAGCCCCAGCCGAACACTGACACAGCACTCGGGCCCAATCTCACGCCTCGATCGACCTGAATGTGATGACGCGTGCGGAGGCCTTCTGTCTACGTGGTGTTGCACGAGCACCTTAACGCCTGGCGTTAAAATAAAAAAGCCGGGGTCCAATCCACGCTGTGAAGGAGGTTGGCTAGCGAAGCAGTGGTATCACCTGCAACGATTTCCCAGAGCCGTACATAGAGAGAGCTTGGCCTTTCATTGGGAAGTATAGGAGGCAGATAAGGAGGCGCCATTGGTCGAAAGCAAGCTGGGCGTGTTCCAGGGCGTTTTCACAGATTCGAACGCGGCCAGTCAGATGCCGCGAATAATACCGTGGCGATGGTCTCGAGAAACCAAATTAATAAGTGCGTCGGAGTACCTCTCGGTGTCTGGAAATTTGGTGCACGTCATCTTTCAATTACGGTCATGCAAAACCAAAATCTAGGAGAACGATTGACGTGATCTGTACGCCAGGCGCCGAAGGTCAGGACTATACCACCTGAGCCACGCCCAAGCGGTTCGACTCCGTCTCAGCGAAACAGAGATCGAGAGGCACATTCAATTCTTACATCTTGTTGCATAATTATAATCGAAACATCACGTGACCATATATTCTCAACCAGAAAGAGTTACTGTAATTAACTCTTACACACTTATTAAAAGTGCTTCTCGCTACCGCCGCTAGGGAATTCTTTTCGGCTTCAGGTTGGTCAAGAGAGCATGCCAAGCCCTCTTTCCGAGTCTGGTGCACGCCCTGGCTCTGCCCGTCCCTCCCATTGACCAAACACTTTCTATACACGGCTTCGCGTTTGCCCGCCGCGCTGTACCAAGTGATTGACGAAAGAAACGTAAATGCGCTGTACCAAAACTTATATATGAAAGGCTAGTTACGTCACTCCCCATGTCGCAACCTGCCGTCGACGCGGCAGCTTGCACAACAGTACTCTTTACCGAAAAACGTATGTGGTGAGCGCTACGTGTGTTTTTTGCATTCTTATCAGGAGCGCCTTATCATCAATTATCTGGTTCGGATGCTTGTTTTGTGTTTGGTCTTTGTTGAAACGAATGCTGTGTTGTATGTTCTGAATGCGTGATGTGCACTTTTCGCTTTTTCTTCTTTTTTTTTCCCGTGAGGACGCCGACCGGAAGAAATCTGACCTACGAGTCATATACAGCTTCGCTGAAATATTTCATGCAGCAACGCTCCATCTAGCTATTATAAAGAAGGAATTATACACCGACGCGCGTCCCTGACGTCGCGCCGATCCGGCGGTGCTGCTATTGGCAGTGTGCATGCGCAGAGGGTCCACTGGTTGCATTGCTCACGCGCAGCGCCCACACCTCGTTGTGAGAACTAAGCGTTTGCCCACACCTCGTTGGGGGGGGGGGGGGGGGGGGGGGGGGACGCGGATTTGTTTTGCAAACAGTGCGCTGACCTATGGACGCTTTATACACGCGCCTGATTGAGCCACCATTGCCGACCTTCTCTCGTCTTACCGAGATGCCGAGCCACCGAAGCGGGCATTGACGAGCCTCCGCAAAGGCCCGTGCTGGGTACATGGACACAGTAGCACCTCAAGTGGCAATAATCTGTCCTGCTGTGGCAATGATGAAGTGAAGCAAACGAAATAAGAAGAAACAAGAACTGAAGGTCGCGGTTATGGTGGCGCCCATATACAGCTGCCTGGACGCGTCAAGCTGTCACGCGATAAAATTTAAACTAAGTACCATCGACTGCCATAATGGTTCGTAGCCACCTTTATTCTATAAGGCCCGTCAAATCCCGAAAGAACGTGTCCGCTAAAAAGGCGAAAGGCGATCAGAGAAGAGGGGCGCGCGTAGGAGCTTCGCGGTAAAGCCCCTCTATCTTGGGAAAAGTGGCGCTATTCATTGTTGTGGAAATGCTCGAGACACGTGCCATGCGTCTTTTCTGGGAAGAACATGGCGTCTTAAATCTAGCTCAGTGCTGCGCTGTGCCGCCATGATCTTCCCAAGGGCTGCACGTTGCACGTGCCTCGTGCATCGACACACCTTCCGCTACTTTTAAAACTTGAAGGGTCTTTAGGTTACCCAACAAGTGGCTCTCCGCTACCATATGGGTAACCGTTCGGTGGTGCTCCTCGACTTTTGTTTTTCGGCGCCCCTTCTGGCGCGGCGAGGTGCACGCACGACGCTCCTAGTCAGGACCGCCAACTGATTCGCAGACCACCTAATGTCCGTCGATGGGGCAGCCATTAAAGTGTATACAGTGTGGCAGGGACTCGAATTAAGGGAGCTGAAGTGGCGCTGCCTTGTATCCGATTCTTTCTGCAGTCCCGTACGGTACCCGTTACATGTAATCGAATTGCATGTTATCGATTACTTACATTGAACAATGTTGTAATCATTCGATCACATTGATCAGGAAGAAATTGCGAGAGAAATCAAATTACTTTTGGAAGCAGTAAAATGACTTGCATCCGTAACTAAGTTTACCTCCCCTTTCTGATGGCGCCCTCTAACCAAGTCTCTGACGGGAAGACGGTTTACCAAAATTGGAGGGTTAAGAAGACACGTAGTTTATTCGCGACTCCAGCGACCCATAGGGGACGCCACTATCGGGCAAATATGGCGGTCGAATCCAGGTCGTGCCGTGCCATGTGCCAGCTCAACGCACAATGCTGGGGCACCAGCAAGTAAGCATTGGGCTCAAAATTGGTTCCCCCGCGTTTTATCCTCCACGTTTCAAACATGCGGCGATGTGTTAAGGTAAGCGAACTTCCAGAGGCTTGACTTTCTTCGAGCAAACGAGGAAAGTACTGCCCACTGTCCTTCCACGGTGCTGATGAACGTTGATAAACGCGGAATGTCTGGCTCACGCGGTTATATTGGTCGCGTGCAGAGCCACCTGGGTCACAAGGCGATACTACGGTTACGACACAGTCACCAGTAGAACTGTTCTGTCGCGCAATCCACCGACAACATCTAAACACGGAAGCCAGAAGAGACGAGCAGAAATCGCGAAGGGACCTGTTCCGGCCAGTTCAGTGTTTTCCCGCTAGGTGCCGTTCGTTTTGCTGGAGTCGCGAATAATATGGTGGCTCTCATTTAATTATGGGCAGTACTTAAGACCCGTTTCTCAACCGGCCGAAATCTCAATCGTTTTGGGAATCTTATGTGATCGGAAAAGTAACTTTTACTTTTTTCCAGTAACGCGTCTAATTACTTATTTTCTCCAGTAACCGTGCAAGTAATAATTGAATAGTTTGACTACAACCAAGAACAACACGTAAACAACACGGGCAGTGCATAATTAAACTTTCTATTTTTTAGAATATTGGAGCTTCGATAGGACTGCGAAGCGGCGAACATTGGCTGACCGTGTTGACCGGAGTTGTCGTTTGCAAGCGTAAAAAAAAATAATCTTCATCCAAGGCGGTACAGTTACGTTTATCGTGGCACTAGTGCGCAAATTTACGCTTTTCTTTCGGTACAATAATAAAAGAAATGTAGCGAATCTAAACAAAAACAAATTGAAAACAATCGGCCTGTTTTACTTACGAGGTCGCGTGCGTTCCACATTCTTTTAAGTGTTTAAACTACCTATCAAAAAACTTAAAGCGAAGCAAAAATGCTTTCTCGGTCGTATGGGGGGTCGTAAATTTTCGCGCCGTGGTGGTCTGTCGACAGTTTAAAAAGTGGTACTATTGTTTATTTTAAATATTTTGAAAGACGGCTTGCGCCAGGGTCTTTGAACATAGCTTCGCATCTTTTACATAAATACACAGATACATTAAAGAGAGTTATGTCGCCCCATAGATGACTAAACAACAACAACAGAAAAAAATGCTCTTCAGAATGGGGTTTCTCCGTTTAAACTCGACATAACCACGAAACATACATCACACTTTTGCGGCGCGTAATGTGGCTTTGAGCAGGCCTGACTTTAATGGCCGCTACAACAGAAAACAAACATACAAAAAACAAAGCAATACTATGCCACTTTAAAGAGACACTGACACCCCCCCCCCCCCCCCCCCATTTTTTTGTATCTTATTTTCGCCAGACGATTTGGTGTCAGAATATACATGACGCTGTACAGCGTCACGTATATTCTAATAAAGTAAAAAAACCTCAAGTGCTCGAAACCAGAACCAAAACTAGACTGGGGAGGAAGAAGAAATATAGAGGAGGAGAGCGTTGCCGGAAGTCACGTCACTGTGCGACTTTCTTTTTTTTAATCGACGTATTTGCAGCTTTTAGAAGCCACAAAAAATGGGTATCATATTTTCTGTCTATATCTAGTATTGAGTGTGTGCCTTCGATGACCCACGGACTTTGATTATCTTTGGTGGTGGTGTCTAAACCATAAAAAAAAAAACAGCACGTGACCATGGAAAAGAGAGTAAGCGTGACTCAAACCGGCCAGTTCTCGATCGGCGGTTTTCGGGCGGAAAGAAAACGAATTTCCAGCCGCAAATTGTGTGGGGGTAGTTGGGCTCCCATGTGTCATATGCGAATAAAAACCTCGGCGAGCGTAAATACCCGGTCAGTGTCCCTTTAAAACCAATGTGTTAAGCCTGAATGATACATAACATTTTAGTACGTGGTTGCGCTTAAAATCATTTTAATCTACTTACAGTTAGGACTTTTATTATTACAATTGGAATATATTTAAGCGTGACAACAAGCAAGAAAGCGGTACGACGGAGATCTTTTTTCTATTTTTACTTATGGTCTCTAATTGGACCTGGATTCTGTGTGGGCCCACGTTGCTGACATTGACAGAACAAATTACGTATAATCAATAACAACGAGTTTTTAGAGCGCAGCTCTTAGGCGCCCGTTTCCGGCTTGAGCGGCGTCGGCGCCGCCGTCGCCGTAACCGTGAGGCCACGTGACCCTTGTGAGGTCGCGTGACCTTCGTGAGATCACGTGACCCCGGTGACGTCACGTGACCCCCGTGAGTCACGTGACCCCGGTGACGTCACGTGAACCTTGTGCGGTCACGCGACCCTGGTGACGTCATGTGACCCCGGTGACGTCACGTGACCCCGGTGACGTCATGTGACCCCCGAGAGGTCGCGCGATCCCCGTGAGGTCACGTGACCCCGGTGACGTCACGTGACCCCGTGGGGTCACAAGGGTCACGTGACCTCACCGTTACGCCGACGCCGCTCGGAGGGAGGAGTAGCAGGCAGGATGAGGAAAAGGGAGGAGGGGTATACGCTCACCTCAGTACCCTTCCCTCCTCCATCACAAGAGCTGCGCTCTAATCCGGTGTTACAGGGAGTTGTAAGCGGCTTTCATTTTTTTTTTTATTAAACACTGAGCGCGTCTACACATTTTTTCCAATCCACATGGAGATATGCCGGAGCATTTGGATGTACCAAGTCAGTATCTAGGCCGATTTTTACTTCCTAGGCTATCTATTGCTAGTCAATTGCTGCTCGCTGCTAAGCGATAGCAACATAGCGAATCTATTAGTCCCATATTTATTGAATTTAGCGGCTTTCAGTGGTCCTCAACATGTCCTTGGTACATATGCTGTCGACCAGAGATGGCAGTAATGACATTACTGTAATGGAATTACAGTAATTAAATTGCTTTTTGAAGTAATGAGTAATGTAATGAATTACTTCTCTATGCTAG
The DNA here is from genome assembly GCA_013358835.2 of Ixodes persulcatus. NCBI lineage: Eukaryota > Metazoa > Arthropoda > Arachnida > Ixodida > Ixodidae > Ixodes > Ixodes persulcatus. The sequence continues at coordinate 307,745 of JABSTQ010010790.1, forward strand.
TAATTTAGTAATGTAATGAATTACTTTCAGGCAGTAATTTCAAGAAAATTACTCATTACCTTTGAAATTACCTTTGTCCTAAATTAGAAAATGCGTCTGCAAGCTTTAAGAAAGAACACATTTTTTTTGCCTGGTGAAATGTTGTGAAAGAGCATCAGAGAAAAATCTGACGGCCACCTGAGTGCAAAGCCTTATACGAGGAGCTGGGCAGACGCACAAAGGAAGGCTGAAAATGCGAAGGAGAAAAGCTTACGTGTAGACATCGCTGGAAGGCAACGGCTTACGAACTTCAGGCACGACAGATTCACGGCGTGGCGTCATCACGACGATACTATACTTCGTTCATTCCTAAGCTGACAGTGCTGTGGGAGCTGCAAGCTAACCAGAACCAATCAAACACCTTCTTTTAATCACGTGTCCCGTCCCTTTCTCTGCGCGTGTGTATGGACGCGAGCGGGGTTACGTGGCGAACGATAGACGTGTGACTTCTCCAACAAACGCGTCCCTAAGCTGACAGTGCGTCAGCTTAGGGATGAACGGCTTATAGGCTACAAGACGACGGGCACATCACCAGTGAGTTAAACATAATTTAAAAGCTGGGAAGACAGGACAAACAGATCCCCAGCCTTGTACTTTCGTCAAGCAAGGTCAAACCATAAGCTTCGACCATTGTGAACAACAAACGACCGGAATAAATGGTTAATTCCAAATGCCTTGTCAAAGCCCTAGAACGTTTCGTGCGTCCTGGAGCAAAGCAGGTGCCGCTCGCGGTATGCCTCGCTGCCTTCCCTTGGGAAATTTATTCGGCAATAAGCCTACAATCAGATATCGGCCTCCATTTGTTGGGAAGGTACACAATTTAAGAAGCTAGCCCCATTTCTCAACTGACGACGCTTCTGCTTAGCCATTATCCGAGCCCTTTCTGTGACAATGCGCAATAACTTGGACTCTTCGGGTATTTCGGAAAAGTGCTCCTTGAAAGGAATGACCGAGAATAGGGCGACTATACTCGGCGTCAACTTTTCTTGGCAATGCATTGGAGGGTACAGGCACGCGTTCTCTCTCCCATTTTGAGCGCTGAATGAAGCTGTGCGCGGTCTCTCCTCCACTCCACTGCATTGCCAAGAAAAGTTACCGCCGAGTATAGTGCTCTCGAGAGAATAGAATTAGATTGCGTCCGAGGCAGAAGGGAAACGTTTCACGTGACGACTCCTTGTAAGGTCGAGCTGCCATTGCCCGGTTTCACAAACTGACACGGACTACAACTTCTAAATCAGGAAGATGGAAACATATTACTCTTTTAGTAAGAACTTTCACCGTTGAATTAACTGCGAAACCGGTGAGTCGACTTTCTTTCTGAGTCACATCTAAAGAAGCTATTCCTCATGTTCAACACTTATGTCGTGTGCGCCAGCAAAACCACTGTTCAGTATGGTTCACTTTGAGGCACATAAGGTTGTTGTGGTGTAAACAGCAAGATCTGAGTTTTGGTGAATATAAACCAACTCGGCTCTTTGACGTGACATCACTGCGGTGGCGCTGCTGTCGTCACTGCGCATGCGCAGCGCCTCGCTTCTCCCGGATCTGGTTCCTGCACACGCGCTCTGTGGTCAAACGAGGGCATGTTTTGTAAACACTGTGTTGGTGTATATGGTAAATAAAATGAGCGCGAACTACTGCCTCAAGGTATTCAAAAGTAATTTCAAGTAATTTCATTACTTTGAAATTACTTTGAAGAGAGTCCAACTACCCAGAACAGAATTTGCAGCTCGAAATTCGGTTTCTTTCCGCCCGAAAACCGCCGATCAAGAACTGGCCGGTTCGAGTCTCGCTCACTCTCTTTTGCGTGGTCACGGGCCGTTTTCGAAGGTTTAGACACGACCACCAAATTTAATCAAAGTTGTGGGTCATTTAAGTCACAGTCAATATTAAAAATAGAAAAAAAAATATGAAACCCATTTCTGTGGCTTCCAAAAAGCTGCAAATACGTTGATTGAAAAAAAAAAAAAGTTTGCACAGACAACCAGAAGCATTCTGTGCGTCCACTGCATAATTCCCAACATGGCGTCGTTTCGCATGTCATGGGATTCGCGGATGGCAGCGGACGACGGGCGTGGGACCTCTACTTCAGAACTGTCTTTCACGGTACCGGCAAATTCTGTCTGCAATTGAAAGAAACATTTTGGACCGATCAAAAGAATTGACATTCATCCCGTACGACACGCCCGACCAGTAAGCCGATTGCACGAAGACGTCGCCGAGCCGTCGTCCCTTCTTGTGGCTGAAGACATCGCTCGCGCAAACGTCAAGCACGAAGTGCGTACTTCGAGTTGAATACGCACGCGTGCGGTTTCTTTACTAGGTGCGAATGTGGCCAATGCGTGGTGCTGCCCGACTTCGAGCTGGGAGTGTATGTACTGGAGGGAAATCGGCAGCAAACTTTCCGACACACAGCCGATCGGCTGCATTACTACGAACGAAAGAGTTCTCTCAGTAGCTCAGTGGAAAGACGTCCGCTTCACACGCAGCGGGCACGGGTTTAATCCCTAGTGTGGGCGGAACTTTTGTTTGACAAAAATTTTTTTATGTTTGCATTTCTCTTTTTACAGTTATCACTGAAAAAAAAAAACAATTGTTGTGGACGAAACGTCGCTGAACTAAATGGTATGGGATTCCCTTTTTGACACCTGCGAACTCAATGTAGTCACTTTCCACAAAATGCAAGGAGCATATGAATCGGGTAGCGTCAGCTTTCCGAGGTGCCCGTAACTGTTCTACAGGAATTGTAGCCAGCCATTGGTCCCGATCCCGTTGATCTTTCGGAAACTTGTGCAGACCGTGCCGCACAATGCCACTTTCAGATGCAGGACATGGCAGGCAGCTCTTCACGCAACATCTTGGAGGTATTCTTTTCGAAGCCGATCACGGGAATTCACCACGGGCACTCACTACTAATTGCCAACACTTATACGTACAGAACAACTCATCTTGAAGTACAGAACAGCGAGCGGAACAAACATAACTGCAAAGGAATCGCACGGCGAACAATTCCCGCAACGCATTTCGTCTGCTGCGCGCGAAAAAAAAAAAAAAAAAAAAGTCGCACGGTTCTGTGTAGTTACGTGACTTCCGCCACTCACTCTCTCTCCTCTCCACCTCTTAGTGCGGTGTGGGGGTTTCGGTTTCGGTTTCGAGCAGTTCCGTTTTTTGGCTTTATTAAAAATATGCGTGACTCTGTAGCAAAATATTAATTGGGTAGTATTCCGACACCATAATAAATCGCCTGGCAAAAAATTGAAAAAAAAAAACTTTTGGGGGGTGTCAGTGTCCCTTTAAAAGATTAAATGGGAACTTAAAAAGCCCCTAAAAATAACTGCACTTCACACTAAGATTGAAACTATGATCCCATGAAACCAGTAATCCCGATGAACGTACAGTGAGACGTCTAGATACGTAAAAATCCGTCACTGTTTTTGTTTTGTTCTTGTTACATTTGTTTAAAGTAAACATGAATGCCCGGAGAATGGTGGCATTCATCCTCGAACCGCCCCTAAAATGAACCAGAAAAATTGGCACTTGCTAATACAATACAAAACAGTCCACTATAATACTTATACAATTTCAGATGAAAATGATACCAACAAATATGACTGTCACACTAAAAATACGGAGGCTGCGACAAATTCTCATCTAGGGGTCTTTTCAGTGGTCGGTTCTCCCACGTGCCGCTACGTGTCGGAATAGGCGCCACTGATCTCTATGACAATTGCTGGATCGCCCTTCCCCGCACCGAAAATGCGGCCACCGTCGGCCATCTTATTAGATTCGCTCTAGCGCTGTCAAGCCTAGACAGTTACCATGGTTACCGTGAGTAGGTCACGTGAAAACAGAGGCAAAGGTCACGTGACCGCCGCCTTGACAACGCTTCAGCGGACCTCGTAAAATGGCCGACCGGTGACCGCAATCGTGCAATGGGCTCGAAGCGGGGAAGCGCGATCCAGCAGTTGTCATAGAGATCAGTGATAGGCGCGTTGCAGAACGTGTGAGGCCGACTGCAGCACCCAGAGAAATGCCAGGTTCTGGACTTGAGCGCGACTCCAGCGACGTGAAGGGGCTCGTCAGTCTCGGCCAATATAGACCTTTTTCAAAAGTGCGCGCCATCTAGTAGCCGCCGCACAAATTCACCGAGTCCGCCATTGTCTGGGCACGTCCTCCGAGTGTGCATCGGACACGAGGGTAGCGTCATCGTTCACCGCTATAAAAATTATTTTTTTACTTTCTATTGAAAACGCGTTGACTGCTGGTTGACTCTGATTACTTTCTTTTGACTTTGATTTTCCGTTGACATGGTCAACAAAAAGTCTGTTGATTTTGTGCTGAAACTTTTCCGATGGTTATCTGCATCCTCAGTCAAAAGAAAAGCTGCTGACTTTCTATTAAATTTACATTGATTTTTTTCCGCCGACTTCCTGTTGACAGTGTCGTCAGAAAGACTGCGGACGCTCCGATTTACTTCGTGTTGAAAATGTTCAGTTAACTCTCTCTAGCCAGTGTCAATAAAAAACGCTACAGACTTTCTGTTGACCTTTTCTTTTTTAACATAGTACATCTTGACTAGATGTCAAAAGTCACAAAGTTTCCCAATAGTCTCTGACAAGGTGAGAACGGTAGGGAGATGCTTCAGTTGTCCCGCCTCTAGCCCGAGCCTTCTACCCTTGACAACGCTTCGGCGTCTCGCGCACCTCGAGTGAGCGCGTGCCGTCAAAGCACGACGGAAGGCATGGGGCACGTGCTGGAGGCCGGGCGTTCGAAAGACGCGCCCTACCGTTCTCACTCTGTAAGGGACTATAGGGACTTTATTGACCCTACTAAAGTGGTCAACTAGTAAAGAAAAGCAAAATAACCATATTGAGGTGGAGCAACAACCTTGATTCGCTTCGTCCTGAGTGGTGCTATGCAGAGAGCAATAACATTTCTTCTAAGAGCCGTTTTTGTGGATGTTGTTTCAGCGACTGCGCCCAATTGTTATTAGTTGTACCAATGCTTTTTGTAGTAAGAGATAGAGTCCACGAACTTCGAAACACTGTCTTCCCTTTGACAGACTCCAGAGAAGGAGATCGGTTACTTTGAACTTTAATGATCGCTGAGGTGTTCACCGGCCAAATGATTACCTTCAAATTGTAGGTAGCAGTCAACGGGACAGTGATTAAGGTGTTGAGTACTTCATGGTGTTCGTGTTTGTGTTTGTTTCTACTGTGTATTTGTGTGATGCGTGTAGTGCGTTCAAATACCACAGGGACTCCATTTCCTAACAAAATCCAAAATAAAATTAAAAAAGGTGCGTGTTTCTTTTATTTTTACCTTTTTCCGCGGCAGCTAAATTGGAGCAGAGTGGAAAACCTTAGTAAGCCTTTAAAACTATGTTGAATGAATAGCGAAGGTATACAGCATTTTTCTTTTTTTTTCTTTTTAAACGGCTGTAGTTTTTCAATTGAAAAGATATAGCTTTCAATTGGAAAGCTACAGAAAAAGCATCTTGGAGGCTACAGAAAGTCTGTTGACCTTTTTATTAAAAAGTGGGCCAATATTCAAAAGAAAGTCAATCTAAAAAGCTAAAGAAAGTCATATGAAATGCTGTTGAAATTTTTTATCCTCTCGTGACTTTTTTCGACAGCCTTTCAACAGAAAAGCATCACAGTTTTTTGGTGCAGCTCGTATCGAGAACGAGTGCTACGCCAGCCTTCGGCATGAACTCGGACCCAATAACACACCAGAAATAGCGAACACCTTTCCTGATAAGGTTTTGGAAAGGCCCCTTCACACATGTGCAACCGAGTACGACCGAGAGAGAAGACCGGTTTTTAAGCCTCTTACGACGTCTTAGGACCAGCTCCACAGCAGCGCACCCTGTCCTAAGGTGTCTCAAGAGGCTTAAAAACCGGTCTTGTCTCTCTCGGTCTGTCGGGGTTGCAAGTGTGTGAACGAGCCTTTAGACGCCGCGAATGAAATTTGGATGGTTTACATAGCAACTTAGAAACGGTATACAATTAGCAACAAAAATCGTGCTTTGTACACTGAAACCCTTATTGTAGTCACTGCGTAAAATTTACATGATGGCTGCTTAAACATATAAAGCGCCGTTCACACATATGCGACCGAGTAAGACCGAGAGAAACCAGACCGGTTTTTAAGCCTCTTGCGACGTCTTAGGACCGGATGCGCTGCAGCGGAGCTGGTCCTAAGACGTCGCAAGAGGCTTAAAAACCGGTCTTGTGTGAACGGCGCTTTACAGTGAATGAGCTAATTTTTCTCGAGCTGGACATTTCTTGATTTAGCCGAAGTAGACTTTTAATGAGAATGCAATTAATTGGAAGGTTCAAGAGAGGCCACCGTGTTCCCCTTTTTCGCGCATTATTATCTTTAGACTTTTCCGAGGTTTGTACGGACCTGGGTTGTTGCCTTCACCTTTCGTGATCGGCTTTTCCGAGTAGTTACAAGTTAAGCGCCGTTCACACATATGCAACTGAGTAAGATCGAGAGAGACCAGACCGGTTTTAGGGGCGAAGCTCCTTAGGGGCTAGCCATGTCCGTCCGTCCGTCCGTTTGTCCGGCGTCCGGTGCTCTCATGATGATGAAGTGATGATGATGATGATGATGATGATGATGAGTGAATCTCATGATGATGATGATGATGATGATGATGATGATGATGATGATGATGATGAGTGAATCTCATGATGATGATGATGATGAGGATGATGAGTGAAGATGAAAAAAAGATGAAAAAAATGAAGAAAAAAATGATGAAAAATATGTTTGCGCAGTCAACAGGATTCAAACCTGTGCGGGGAGACCCCAATGGATTTCTACTCCATCGCCTTAACCACTCGGCCACGACTGCGGGACGAGTAGGGGGCTCCGAGATGTGGTAGTAACTCAAGAGCTGGGGATGTCATGGATGAAACGTTGCATGTAGCCGCTCAACGTCTATACAGGAGAGGGCGCTGCGGTCAAATGCGTATATAATCGCGTTAAGCTTTGCATGCATTGGCTCAACGTTTATAGACGAGAGGGCGCTGTGGTTAAATGCTCAAATGCGTATATAACCACGTTCCATACCACACATTCTCTTTCTGACATGGATGAAAACGAACGAAAGGCTCGGCATGCTGCGGCTCAGCGTCTACGCAGACAAGCACCACCAGAGCTTCGCCCCAATCAACATCATTCACCACGTGGAGATGCGGTCAAATGTTCAGGGGGCCCAGTTGTTTCCGGAGACGGCGGTTACTAGTTGCCGAGATTCATTAAGGGATACTGAACCGAAATTTGGATTTCGCAAAAATAAGGCCGTAGAAGTGTTGAACGGAATGCTACAAACTCCAAAACATCACTCATACATCGACATCTCAAACTGATGGCCATACTTTTTAAGCGTCTTGCGACGTCTTAGGACCGGATGCGCTGCAGCGGAGCTGGTCCTAAGACGTCGCAAGAGGCTTAAAAACCGGTCTGCTCTCTCTCGGGCTTACTCGGTTGCATATGCATTAACAACGCTCCGATGTCACAATCTCATTGGACTCGAAAGCGATAATAAGACGCTCGCCCTACCGAAAAACCGAGCATAACTTTTCTCTATCGGGATTATTGAACAACTGGGAAAACGCAGGATGTGTAGAGGTACGTACCACTTTCAAGTAACTGATTACTTGCAATCAATTACATTTCAATGTAACTTTTAAGCTTCAATTACTTCTTCTTGCGGTAACGTTCACCGCAATCCAAATTACTACTTTTCTGTAATCAATTACAAGTAATCGATTGTATGTTTCCGAAATGCTAACTATTGAGTTTAGTTTTATTTTATTTTTATCTATAAAATCGGTTTGTCTGCCCCTGCGTCGCTCGTCCGTGTTCCACCAACGCTGGATACTTTTTTGTAACCCCTAACCAGGTAAGGAAAGGTACCAAGATACCAGAAGCATTCAATGTCAACACGCTCAGCGATGTTTTGACTGTCGAGCTGTAGGGTGTACCTCGTTTCCTGCGTACGGGTTGTTATGATACGGTTTTTCCGCGCTATAGACGACTGTGTTCTGCACGGACCTCATCTCCGCGACAGACTTCGTCCCCCCGCCCCTATTTAATCCCCAGAAGGAGACAAAAAGAAACAAAATGTAACCACTCTGAGCATCTGCACGCATTCTTGATTTCGTAATAAAACGTTAAAAAAGTAACGTGAAAAGTAATCAATTACTTTCTGGTAATTTTTCAATCACTTTTCCGGTGCAGTAATTGTTCACTGTAATCAGTTACATTTTTCAATAAAGTAATTGTAATTGTAATCGGTTAATTTGCTTCTTTTTTTTTCAGTAACGCGTACGAGATTGGTAAAGCCCCACTTTACCGAAAAACCCAGTATAGCTTTTCACTATCTGGATTATGGAAATGAAAATCTACCTGCATTCTATCTGGATTTTAGGTTTCTGGTAAAATATTCCAGTTAAATTTCCAGTTCCATAATCTAGATAGTGGAAAGCTATACCGGGTTTTCCGCTAGGCCAAGACTCTACACGTCCAGCGAGTTTTTTTTTTTTTTTTTTTTAGTTGTAGTTACTGCGAGTGAAAGATACGGAAAGTCGTCAGACCAATTCTTTGGGGTAACACGTTGTAGGTATGGCAAATGGAGTATTCTTCTCTGGGAGGAAAATGGACGCGCTTTCGCGATGGCTTCGCCCGACGAGGCTTCTAATGTCAACAGCTCGGTTTCACTTTTTTAAGGAAAGAACGGAAGGCCTGCCGCGATAGGCTCGTAAAATATTGTAATCAAGTACAGGCAATTTCAGGGTAGAAACTGACTATCGTGACCGCCGTTACCGGCGTCACAATCGCAAGATAAAATTTAAAAAAAAAATGGAACTTCGCTTTAAGCCGCCCCAAGCAGCATGGAATTTGGCCAAGTGTTGGCCAATGGCTGGCGATGGTTTTTTGGCCAACGGCCAAAGAATGGCCATCCATCGGCTAATGGTTGGCCGATGCCTGATGGACAGTGGCCATTGGCTAATGGCCAGAGAAAGGCCAGTCATCGGCCAATGGCTGGCCACTGTGTGGTCACTGGCCAAAGGATTATTGCCAGCCATTGGCCAATGATCGGCCAAATCTGTGCTGCTTGTGGCGCCGCCACAATGCTCACATATCATAAAAAAAGAGACACGGCATTCGCGCAGGCTGGAATTATCCTGTGGAAACGCCTCAAGACGAGTCAAAGCATGTTTGCTTCATGCCCATGAACTTCTAGAACATGTCTGCACTCGGTCTTTTGTACGATAGATTAGCGCTGTAACCGCGGCTTCAATGTTCTTCCTTAAAGGTTAACTGCAAAGAAAAAAAAGTGTATTTTTAAACAGCCTAATTGGGACAAGCATGTCACGAAACAATTTTTCAGCCAAAAACAAAATTTTTTACAGCAATATTTATTGTGCGAGACTGATTTTATGGCGAATTCGGGTGGTCAATCGCCGGCGAGACCGAGCCGGCGGAACCGGCAACCAGAAACGCGCCGGCGGCACACCACGTGACCCTCAGCACCCGAACACGAAACGCCAGACGGTGGCAGTTTACTTCGCCTCTTGCCCGCGCGACAGCGCTAGCGAGGGCAGCAAGGGGCTGTCGCCACCGTCACCCACACGTCACCTATGTCCCAACGGCTTGGATTGACTCGAGTAGTGGCATGCTGAAGTGACTTCCGACCAGTTTCGTTCTTCCGTTCATTTTTTCTCACTGACCTTCTCTCCCGTTTCGGAACTGACGACACCGGATACAGTCTGGCGCCTGCTCGCCCGGCCGTTTGGAGCTCGGGTGGAAAAAGCGCCGGAAAGTTGCCGGTGCTTGCCGGAGAACTACCACCCGAACGGTGCGCGCCGAACGGAAACTGACCACGCGAACACTATTGCTGGTTTTCCGGCAAAATAAGTTGCCGTCGACTGACCACCCGAATTCGCCATTAGTTTGCGGCTCTTTCGTCCGTTTTAAATCGCGCGCCACAAAGTTGGTATTATACGTCACGTAGTGGCTGCTATACGTCACGGAGTGGCGTATAACAGCCACTCCGCGTGCGTCGAAAGAGCGGGAGTTTCAAATGCGGAGAAGTTGTGACCCTGACTAAATTACGTCCTGTGGCGTAAATATTGCTCGAAAAAATTAGTTTCTTCGCGGAAGATTTGTTTTGTGACATGCTTGTGCCAATTAGGCTGTTTAAAAAAACACTTTGTTTTCTTTGCAGTTACCCTCTAAGATCGACGTGGTGTTGCCTCTTGCAGTGTGTTCGCTATTTTAAACGACGGATCACAGATTAGAGCTGATCACCATCATGCTCCGGTCTGTCGTATCCGCAGGACCACGAGACAGAAATCGACGTTCTTATGTGTTAACGTTTGAAAGTGCGATAGTACCGTATGGGGCACCAGTCGAAGACGCCTTGGTGAACATTTAACTCCCTCCGTGCAGACGTCAATTTTTTTATGGTGTGTAATTTTTCATTTATTTATTTATTTATTTTCACCTAAAGTGGGGGGTAGCAAGGGAGGTAGAGGAAAAAGCTCCTGTCGCAGCTTGACCAGGCCCCCACCTTCCCTTTACAGCTCGTTGTTCGAACAGGAAATCGTGAAAATTAAAGTGCAAAATTCAATCAAATTATCGTATATCCTGTAGAACATTACATTTGTTTAAACAATACTAAACACAACTAATAAGCGCGCTACAATTTTCTTTTTTTATATTAGAAAGCCAATATCTAAATATCTATTTTTTTTATTCAAAAACGATATCGCGAGCCACCAGGACTTACCGGTCTTTGTTCTTAAAAATGTGAAAGGAACTTTGAAAGCTAATATGGTCTCTAAATTTTATTTAACAATAAAAAATCTTGGGTAATCGAACTGGTACATGCCAGTGGTAGGTTCTTATTTTTTGCGTTTTTCGGGTTTTTTTTTTCGGTGCTCAATCTCAGCTAAAACTCTTTGCATTTACGTGCAGCTCCTCCGTGTATATCAGCTGTAGTAATTTAAAATAAACTATCTTGTCAGCTTTTAATATAGTCTATTTTTAGAGCGGGTTAGATCGTACGTCTCGAGGGTTTTCCTGAAAGTTATCAAACGTGCTAAGTATCTTTTTTTCTGGGGACTATTTTTTTTTTGTTGTAGTTCATTTTGGTTGCTGTACTAATACGCCATATGACAGTCTTGAATGGCAAAAAAAAATAATAGAGTATTTTTAACCAAGCTGGGAGTAGTTTACTAATTCTATACATACACCCTATCGCTTTTGAAAATTCAGAGCAGAGCTTGTGTATATGCGTTCACCAGTTAAACTCCCCATTTGTTCATATGGCTAGGACATTTTACTCCTGGGCCTGTTCTAAGGAAACTCCATCAAATTTCGTTCGGAACTTAGATTGCTCGTTAATAGGATGCTAGAGAGTCGAAAAAGGAATCTATTTGCCATTGTTTCTTGCGTACCTTTGTATTGTGCCTTTAAGAATGCGTTAGCATCTTCTGCGTTCCATATTTTCATATCCTCACCATAAACTATAAATAATAAAATACCTAAAAATGACCTTTGCTGTACCCCGTGTCATATTTCGAACATATCAAAGGCTACGTTTTTCGTGTACACATATTGATATCGATCCTTCAAATAACTTTCAATAGATGCAACGCCGCATCCCCCTTGATATTAAGAGTTTAATCAATAAAACGCTATGCTGCGTCGTGACGAACGCCTTCGAAAATCCTAAAATAAACCTAGCGAGTAAAATGTAATCTTCTATGTTCTGCTTTATCTTATTCTTTTTTTCTGGAGTAGTGCTTGTTCTGCGGATTTATGTATTGAAAATTATAATGTGGATTATTTATGATATTATGTTTAGAGAAAAAAGTATTCAGTCTAGCGTTTAGTACATTTTCGGATATTTTGGAGAAAATTGGCAAAATGAATATTGGTCTATAATTGATCAGGCTATTTGCTTCAACCGCCTTTATATATTGGGCTAACTCTCGTATTTTTTTATTCAATTGAGAATATTCCTGCCCGTAACATGATGGTTGTTATATGGGAAATGATGTGGCAGACCATATTTGAAGCGAATAACTGGGACTGACCAAACTTCATCAATATACCTGCTGCAACGTTATATTTTTTCTTGTTTTAAGTTTTGATCAATCTGTCAAATTCAATCGGCGTGGATGGCTTGAAAATTATATAACTAATCAAAGGCCATATCCATCTATATCTGGCCCGGTTGTGCATTTATTCTGATTCGCATAAAATCCTCAGATATTGTTCCGGGAAACTTTCGACCTATTACGGCTTGCCTTTCAGGTCTGGTATAGGTAAGTGGTACGATCAATTTCACGAAAGTTCAATGTTGACCAAGAGCTTGCTACAAGGAGACTGAAAGCAAAATATGTGATTAGTTCAACCACGCTTCTTCGACTTACCTGACAGCTCTATAGAACCTTTAGTGCAAACATCTATTGGAACGGAAAGCTTAGGTATCACTCATTGAACACTCAGAATTTTCGACGGAATTGAGCTCGTGGGAAGAGTAGGCGCGTCAACACTCATCATCGAGCGTTTCAGCTCATTTTGTTCGGGGGCGTACCAGCTCTAATATGCTTCGTGAATAATCATACGAAACAAAACAAAGAAAAAAGACATATCTCGATTATTATGAGTTTCTATACTTTCATACGTTCGACCATCGTGAAAATTGCGAATCGTTTATGTCGCAGCAAGGCCGTATGTTTGTTGCGTTAAATATCCCGACTTAAATCGGAGCTATTTTCTTCGCGTTCTCGCTTCGAGGGTGACAATAAATGTAAATATGTATATACGTGACGTCTATAAAAATATCCCTGATACACGAACCGAAAGTGTCAATTAATGTCAAGTTCAGAAACCTAATCATGAGCTCCTTTCCTAAAGCAATCCGTAACATCGGTTCGGTGCGCGGAAGCGGGTGTGTATTTTCTTCCGTCTTCATTCCTTCCTCGGCTGCAGCATGCATTCGCCGAACGTAAACAGCGATCCAAGACCAGGCTATCACGTTCCGCCCACGTCGTCGCAAGGCCATCCCCCCAGGGGTAGGGGGGATGTCGGTCCCGTGGGGGGCGTGTGGTCGACATTCGCGCTCCCGCAAACACAGCGGGAACGGAAGCATCCGAGCCTGGGACACGTGACTTAGGCGACACTCTCCCCGAGTTCATTGCTGCGCACGCACTCGCGCTGGCTTCGCGTTTCCTGGGTATCTGTCTGGTTTCCTCGCAGACGCGGGCCGAGCGCTCGCGCCGCGCGCCTGTCGAAGCCCCACACCGGCCGAAACCCCGCCGGGGTGGCGGTGCCGCTAATTGCTTGACGTTTCCGCGTATATGAGATCCGGAGCAAGACCGCCCGCGCTTTCGCGCCGAGCGGCTTCGCGTCGCCGCAGCGGCGAGCACGTAGCCAACGGTATCGACACCGCCTAAGCCTGCGGGCTTAGGCCCTGTCTGTGTACAGAAAGTTGATGTGCACCGCGACGTCGCAGCGCGGGCCAGCGGTTGCCGTCAGGCGTAGAGGCGTAACGCCGAAGGGAAGGGGCTTTTATTGGCACGCACGTGTTTTATCAGCTGACATCCGAGCTACATTAAGGCCCTTTCAAACATTTGTATTTGCTTGCGTCCTTGTTCTTGTGATCTCTTACCGCGTGAAAACACGCTGGCACACTGGCGCCATCTATGGGTTCAACCTCAACTCCCACATCTCTCCACCCTAGCAGGGCGAACGCTGACCTGTCACAGACAATAGACCAGTGTCTGCTTTGTTTCATGGGTGCCGCCATGTTGGTTTATGCTGACGCCATGACAAAGTAGGGGAACTGCGCTTTTCGCAAAACTCCTTTTTTTTTAGAAACCTTCGCACAACCTTTGCACATATCGTTGCGTAAGAACATGAGATATGCCTAGTCACGAAGCTCCCAGAACAACACCGATGTCAAGCGTGCTGCAAAAAGCAAAAATCTTGTTTTATGCGCAGCCTCTCTCTTCACAAGAGCCTGCGTTTAAGATTATTTTTTCCCATTTTTTTTTTCGCTGGGGGCTAGTATTTCGGACACTAATCTATAGAGTGATGTGTTTTGAGGTGAGCGCGTTGCTATTGAATAAAAACTCATGAAAGGATTACACATGGAAGCACAGAACACCGACAGCACATCTCTCGTGCTATATGTATACTGTCCTTTTATTTTTAAATTCTTTCGCAAGTTTTTTTTTTCTATTTTAGAAAGCGAAAGTTTTGCTGTATTTGCGATTCCAAAGATGCATATTTTCTATAAGAAATGGTCGTTTCTTACGCTGGCAGAATATTTTTAATAAAAAAAAAAGCAGAATGAGGCGCGAAGACAACAAAAGTAAATGTACGAGAATGCTTAGTGTTCCACGGCTCTCCAATAGATGACGCCCGTGTGTCCTCTCGCGGTAAGAGATTTTAACAGGTTTTCAAGCACACTGTAGTAGGCTGTTGCAAATGTGCGACCCAGATTGTAAAGAACATCTAGCAAACACGTTATCCTCGTAATGAGCTTGGGCCGGCAGTGCACCGAACGCTTCAGGGTAGGTATATTGATCGCCGCAGAAATAAAAGCCGCAATATGGAATCGCGGCCCTAAACAGTAGTGACGGCGCGTCAAGAATGTTTTAGGTCGCGCGTATTGATCGCCGAGAAAATAAGAATCGATAAACAAGCTGTACTTTCGTTTTTTTTTTTTCTTGCTTCTTACTTCTCCTACATGTTGTTTCACCTTAAACCCAGACCACGGTGGAAGAAACACATTTAGGTGATGACTCTGGCCGCTCTTCCCACGGGGAGCCAGAGTCCAGATTGTGTTCGGAGCTAGCCTCGAACCAGGAGAAAGTTCCGAGCCGCCGCGGAGGGCGCTGAGCTATGAGATCCCTCTTCGGCAGCCACGGTGTCGGCGGCGTAGCGTGCTCCCCTTTTTCGCGGGTTGGTGGTGCGGTGGTGGTGCGCGGCCAGTGGCTGGCCTCGTGTTATGCTTTGGTGCCGTGTAGATCACAGGTGCTACCATTGTGCACGAAGGTGGGCCTTAACCCGAAGAAGAAGAAGGAGGAGGAGGAAGAGAACACAGATTTACGGACTCTGGCGACTTGGTGGCGGCGTGGCGGCGGTGAAGTGCAACAAGAAGCGGTGAGCGAGGGGATGCGGGACCACCGCTGGGCGAAACAAACGGAGCGGTCGGTTTGGGAGGGATCCCATACTTGGGCGCAGGCACGTAGCCAGGGGGGGGGGGGGGGGGGGGGCGCATGGGGCCCGAGCCCCCCTCCGAAATCTTCCATCTTGCTGAGACCTCCTCTCCCTCCTCCCCCTCATACAGCATTTTGACATGGGCGGCCCCCCCCCCCCCCCCCTCTCACGAAACAAAATCCTGGCTACGTGCCTGTGTTGGGCGCCATCTATCTACGTGCGAGTGAAGCGCGCTCGGTGCGCCGAACATAATGTGGTCTTCGCGTCGGACAGAGAATCATCACCTAAATGTATTTCTTCCACCGTGGTCCAGACGCAAGCTGATGGTAACAAGCGGAGAGCGTTAAAAGCGGACCATAGTGGTGTTCGTCGTGTTTCTGCAAGTGTTTCTCTCATCACTGAACCAATCCTAAACAGAAAAGGCCCAGTGGCTTTCGCTTTTGATACTTCTTGTTTGGCCCCCATTACCTCTTATTGCGTCGGCTGCGTCTGGACTGAATCGAAGAGTGGGCCGAGAAGCTAAGGGAGAGCGGGAGACGAGAGTGCGCGGGAACGTCAGAACCCCGAGCTCTGGTGAAAAGTATCAGTGGGTATACCTAAAGCGAGATTCCATTGTCTCTACTGCATTCACCAAACGCGTTCAAATCCGAGAGGCAAACGTCCGAACGTCGGCGTTCCTCGTTCTAACGCGCTCGACGAGTGCATTGGCATAGCCTCCTTTATACTCACATAGCCTGGCAGTTTGACGACGGAGCCATAGAGTGCCCGGTCGCAGATTTTGAGCGCGAGGATCTGGTGGCACAGAGCATCAAAGAGCCATTTCTCGGGGAGCCTGGACGTCAGCACACAGCTTTTTCAGCGGCGGGGACCCCAACACACACTTGTTCGCTCGTGAAAAGCGTGTTTCGGTGTCTCGCCGCAACGGGGCGCCAGCCACGTGGCTCTCCTCTCATCCGTTGTCTGTGGCTCCACCTTTACCATTTCGGCGGCCGCGGATTGTGGTGATCTGCCAGGCTTTGGGGGGCTATGGCATTGGGGACAAAGGCGGCCTTTCTGTCCACCGCACTCGTCGAACAGGTCTGAATGCGAAAGTCGAACGCCGGACGCCGGTGTCCCTAGAGTCACTAAATAAGCTACGCTTTCAGAGTACCGCATTCCTTTTCTTTGGCATTTTGCCGACAATACAGTCGCTCTATTCAACAATATTCTGGTTCGCTGCGGCATCATTGGACAGCGGCAGTCACGTGAGTCACTATCATCATCATCGCGTTTTTTCAACGCCACCATCTTGGGTCCAGCGATCCTCTGCCTGCTGCTGTTGGCTGTTTACTGCGCGCGTACGCTGAAGTCGGCCACTCAGCACGCGCATTTTCCGTGTTACGTCGAGATACGAACAACCCGACTTTGATTCGCTGCCACAGCTGCGGCCGTGGCAGCTGGCGCAGGCGACGGCTACAGCTCGGCTTGGCTCAGCTACAGTCGCTCCTCCATCTGCGCGCGGACCCAAGATGGTGGCGACTGACGCGCTTCAGACGCGTAGTTTGAGAGTTTCGGTACTCTGAAAGCGTAGCTTTATTTAGTGACTCTAGGTGTCCCACGAGTGCAGTGGAGACGAAGGCTGTAGGTCTACCTAGGTCTATCCACTAATAAAGGCTCTCTTATACTCCGACGTAACGCGTGCGCGCGTGCGAGCGCGTCACAGCGACGTCACGTCGGCGAAAACCCGACGCTCTATACTCCGGCGTCGTGGGTAACCGACACGACCGGCGGCGTTCGACGCAGCCTGACCGCCTCGACGCCAAAAACGGAGCATGCCGTATTCCGCGCCGGCTGCGCCAGCGACGCCGGACCAGGATGCATCACGCGCTGGCTCCCGGCAGCCCTCGCGCGGGAAGCGCGGCGAATACGAGCAATAGCAGACGACGGGAGCACCACTCCGTGTGGCGTCACGTTTGAAGAATCAGACTCGGTCTTCGAGAAGCTGATCGAGGGAATTTGTCCTCTCCCGTGTGTCTACGACACGAGGAAGCTTGAGTACCGTAGACCGTGCGCTTGTCAAAGATGTACCGTATGTACATTAACCACCTACGCTTGCGGCGCAGGCGGTGCACCAACAGTGCAAGCGCGAGTTTTCGTCGTGCAAGGTACGTCCACGCCATCGCTCGAACCGGGCGCTCAAGAAGCGCGAAAATTTTCGTCTGCTATTCGAAACGAAAAGGAACCGGAAGTGGCGCACTCACGCAGTAAACGTGCCCTCGTAGTCAGATTCTGCGCATGCGCCGCGCCGGCGGCCCACCGACGCGCGCGCGCGGCGTGACTGACGTGACGTGGCCGACTTCGGCCAGCGTTCACTTGCGCGCGCGTTATGTCGGAGTATAACAGAGCCTTAACTCCAACCAGAGCTCGGCGTCTTGAAGTTTCAGCGCGCTCCCGTCTCCTCCTCTCCCTTACTTTCTCGCCGCATTATTACCAGACGTTTCAGTTTCGATTCCGGGGCTTCCTCCGTTACATGCAGGGTGTTTGTGCTTATAATAATTACCAGGCTTATTTTTTTTTTTAAAAACGCGAAAAGACATAACTTTTACTGCAGACCGCATTAGTGTATATACAATAATGCGGTCTGCGGAGATGAATGATACCGCGAGGGAGGCACAATAAAGGCGGCTAATCGTCAAGATAAGTTGGATGATCAACTAACGTTTATTATTCTCTTTTTAGTTAGTCAATCTACATATATGGTCCGAATTAAAAACTTCCGAGCATAAATATAAATCATAAAAGTGGCGGCAAATTTTTCAAATATTTGGATCACGTGGGAAGCATGATATGGCGCTTACCACACGTGCAACAAGGGTGGAGCGACGGAGGTACGAACACCCAGATGATAAGAGACGTAACCACGAGGGCGCCATTTTCGCTCCTCCAGCCTTGAGCATGTTGATTTTCGCCGTCTAAGCGGGCATTCTATGCCTGAACGCGCAATCGATGTCCGCAGTGACACCAAGCGCTTCGTGCGCCTACTTTTCGGCTGAGTAGAATTAGCGCTTCAGGGACGCGTTTTGCATATTATTACGGCTCTCTGTACCTTTGATAATGGAAGCTTTATGCTGCCTTTACAAGTGACACAATGTAGCTCTCAAGAGCTATACTTCATGTTTAGGACTTAGAGGAATGGAATGGAACGGTTCAGCCGTTCCAGGATTGGTTATCGGCCCAGTGTCTCCCTTACGAGAACTTGAAAGGAATGGGATTGTCGGAAACTTTACTTCCGGGAAAGGGAGTCGGAATGAAATAGGCGTGCTCAATTCCCAATATTGATTTTTAGATCAAGCGCAGCCTTAAAGGAGGATAAGACTCATAACACAAAATTACAAAATTGCAAATTAAGAAAAAATTGGCATTCTGATTCATTGATTGATTGAATGATTTATTGATTGATTGATCAAAATTGTTATTTTGACACAGATGTCAAGGCAGTTGGGACAAAAAGTGTTTTAAATCACCTGGCGAGGTCCCAACCACCGATACAGCACACAGGCAGCAAGCCTTTACATTTAACGTAAAAGAACGTACGCACAGCTCACATTGCTTACTGTAGTATATTTCAGCTTACAAGTAACTCTTAACATAATTGTTTTTAAAGAAGCACACAATATATCTTATAGGCCAGTTTATAAATGACCATATGTTTGTAGAAAAAAACCGGGAGATGTATGACATGTATGTATGATATATGACAATAATAATTCCTGGAGAAGGGGAACAAAGGAAGACAAAGGACAAACACAAAATCTCCAAAACAGCTAGGTGACTGATGAGCGTCCGAAAAACTCCGCCTGGTCCTGGTTTTGAACCAAGGACCTCGCCTGTTCCAGTGGAGCGCTCCACTGAACATTTCCAGTGGAGCGCTCTACCAACCAGCAGCTAGACGTCAGCAGAGCAAACAGGTTTTATCAGCTGCCACCAGTCTAACACCAACAAGGATGAATGGCCTGCATTTTAGACTCATGATTATAATGCAATTAATGCAAGGGTGGAAGCGAGCTGGACAAAATGACAATAATAATTCCAGGAGAAGAAAAACAAGGGGGACAAAGGACAAACATAAATCTCCAAACATAGCTAAATGATTGGTGCGCGACCGAAGAAATCCGCCTGGTCCTGGTGTTGAGCCAGGTACCTCTCCATTTCCAGTGGAACGCTCTGCCAACTGAGCTAGCCAGGACTTAGACGTCAGTAGTGCAAACGGGTTTCATCAGCTGCCACCAGTCTAACATCAACAAGCATGAACGGCCTGCATTTTAAACTTATAATTATAATGCAAAGGTGCAAATAGCTGTACAAGTCATTCTTCTCCAGCTCGTTTGCACCTCTGCATTAATTGCATTATAATCATGAGACTAAAATGCAGGCCGTTCATCCTTGTTGGTGTTAGAATGGTGGCAGCTGATAAAACCCGTTCGCTCTACTGACGTCCAACTTCTGGTTAGTTCAGTTGGTAGAGCGCTCCACTGGAAATGGAGAAGTTCCTGGTTCGATACCAGGACCAGGCGGAATTTTTTCGGTCGAGCACCAGTCACCTAGCTGTGTTCGGAGGTTTGTTTTGGTCCTTTGTCCCCCTTGTTTTCCTTCTCCTGGAATTATTATTGTCATTCTTGTCCAGCTCGCTTCCACCTTTGCATTAATTGCACTATAAATATAATATGATCCTTTTTGAGTACCGTAATTGCATTTAACTTTGGGTTCTAGGAATTGCTGGTGTCACAGGTTGTAATTTGTTTGCTTAGGTAGGTATATGTAATAAGAACTAATGCAACCGGTGTTAAATTGAGAATGTACCGAAATCGCCACCTTTAAGCAGAAAACGTCTTTCAATGTTAATATTTTATGTTCGATAATATAGGAGTGGTTGATTCCGAAAAAGGTAGATTATTGATGAACGAACTGCTCGTTTTTGTAACGTAAGTAAATGCGTAAAGTTCGTATTTGTAGTTGAGCCCCAAGCCTACAAACAAAATTCCAACTTGGGGAGAATCAGCCATGTATCGAGTTGTTTTAACCACCCTGGAAGAAAAAAATCTTAACTTTAAAATTAAGCCAATTGGTCGAGAAATCTCTCTCCTAAGATCGTTCACATGAGCTGTCCAGCTTAAATTTCCTTGAAAACAAACACCAAGAAATTTAAATGATCCAACGCGTTGAACACTCACAAATTGGAAAGATATGTTAATTGGTACACTAATGAGTGTGCTTTTTGCTCTAAAAATTATAAACTTCATTTTTGACGTATTTAACTGCAACTGATTAGAGGGCAACCACAAGTGCAGTTGATTCACCTATAATATTCACCTCTCTTTCTAGACTATCTCAGCATTTACTAGAGAAGAATACGGTCGTATCATCCGCGTATAGAATTATATCATCCATTAGCCTCCAAGGGCGGGAGGGGGAGGGTTCACTTCGCGGAATTTTTGAAAGACTTCGGGGGAGAATACAAGAGAAACAACTCATTTCATAGGGTTACCAAGAAAGTATAAACACCCCCGCCCCGATCCCGCTTCCGCGCAAGGAGGAAGAGGGAAGACCGCCTTCCCCTGTTTGGCTACTGCGAAAATACGGCCTCCTCCAGGCTCTGGGGGAATTCGATACCTCCAACTTTCAGTCCGGGCTACGCAACGTCAGCTAAGGGGCAACCAGAGTTTAGTGGGAGTGATTTTGTACATCGGACCAAAGGAAAAAACGCAGCATGGTTCACATATTTGTTCCGGTTGCCTTCACAGCGAGCGAAACGAGAAAAATAACCGGGACATCAGTGGCGCATGCATGGTTTCAGAAGCTACTTCTCGGATGATTTCCCACTAGAGAGGCAAAACTATCGATAAATCGACTATCGATACTATCCGATAGTTTTTCGAAAACTATCGATAGTGTCGCAGAACTATCGATAGTACTATTGATAGTTTTTCGATAGTCGACTGTCGGTAGTACTATCGATAGTTTTTCGATAGTCGACTATAGATAGTACTATAGTATTTCGATAGTCGACAATCGATAGTACTATCGATTGTTTTTTGATAGTTGACTATCGTTAGTTTTTCGATAGTCGACTAGCGATAGTTCTGCGACATTATCGATAGTTTTATTACTATCGGTAGTCAGATTTCTGGCGATTTTCGATACTATCGATAGTGCTGTCAATAGTTTTGCATTACTAGAGCAAACACAGTTGCCGCACCGAAGCTCGCATCCCTTCCTCGTCTCTTCACCCAAACTCCCGTCTTCGGCATCACTGAAAGCTGAACCAAAGTTGGGATGATAACTGCTTGGGCTAGTTGGGTATCCCATTTGAAAAAATAAAGCGAGAAACAGAGAAGAGGGAGCGACGCAAACTACCAGTGTCGCAAAACTATCGATAGTAAACCGTCGACAGTACTATCGATAGGTTTACGATAGTCGACTATCGGTAGTACTATCGATAGTTTTTCGATAGTCGACTAGCGATAGTTCTGCGACATTATCGATAGTTTTATTACTATCGGTAGTCAGATTTCTGGCGATTTTCGATACTATCGATAGTGCTGTCAATAGTTTTGCATTACTAGAGCAAACACAGTTGCCGCACCGAAGCTCGCATCCCTTCCTCGTCTCTTCACCCAAACTCCCGTCTTCGGCATCACTGAAAGCTGAACCAAAGTTGGGATGATAACTGCTTGGGCTAGTTGGGTATCCCATTTGAAAAAATAAAGCGAGAAACAGAGAAGAGGGAGCGACGCAAACTACCAGTGTCGCAAAACTATCGATAGTAAACCGTCGACAGTACTATCGATAGGTTTACGATAGTCGACTATCGGTAGTACTATCGATAGTGTTTCGATAGTCGACTATCGATAGTATTTTGATAGTCGACTATCGATAGTACTATCGGTAGTTTTTTTCCTATCGATAGTAAGATTTCTAGGGACAATCGATGCTATCGATAGTACTATCGATAGTTTTGCACTACTAGTTCCCACATCTTGTATGGAGAACAGTTTTCCGTATTACTTGGTCGCTGCTGTCGTTTCGGTTGCTTTGAACGCAACCAAAGTAAATGTGAGAACCGGCCTTGACAGTACCTTAGCGCATTTTCGCTTGAGGCGGGTTTTATTCTTTGCAATATTTTCAGTGTTCACGTATTATCTGGAGAAAAAAGCCACTAAAAACATAAAATAAATTAACTATTAAAGTATGGTTTGGCTTTTTTTTTTCTTGGTAGATATCAGGGTAACAGAACAGCCGCTGCCCGAAAATTGCGTACTTTGTTTTCTGTCTGCTGATGGACACGAAATGCTATCTCTAACGTCAACAATAATTAATACTGGCTACAAATTAGAAACGCCACTTCGCACGAATATTTTGCGTAAATTTATCATTTTTGGGTTGATGCGAAATCACTCTGTAGATTAAGTAATATATTTAGCATACGGTGCTAATGAAGTGTCATATTCAAATATCGAGGGTAAATTTCCGACTCTAAAGTAATACACGGATTCATCTAATTTAGCCGATGTAAGGTGAGTGAATCACCGGTACTCAGGGGCTGTGTTTCATCTAATAAGTGAATCGCAACGCTGTCGAACGTATTAAATTTTAAGTGAGACTTGAGAAAGCCCAAAAGAACAGGAGGCATTAAATTTAACCAAGGTCCTCCAACGTGTAAATTTTCCTTTCCATAACTTAAGATTTCCAACTGGCGATAGCCGGTCGTCGATAATTTGCTGGAGGCTAACGAGGGAAAGGGTCTCTTGTTCGAGGACTCCTCCAACAATCCTCCGAACGGACGCCCCTTGAGTGAGCTTAAGAAGGAAGTCGGCCAGAAATCGCCGCCTTACGCACGCGGGCCGCGAAATCCGAGCCGTGCCTACCCGCGGGGGAGTAGATAACGTGTCTTCGTCGCCGACTTTCCGACTGTTGTTTTATTGCTGGACCTTCCTCGGAGCTACCATGGATTGGCAAGTCTTCTGACGGGGTCGGACATATGAGATCCACGGTCCGAAAACCTCGTTCTTTATTTGAGTGAGTTCTCGGCGGCATGCGGGAAAGTAGACGGCCGTCCTCGCACTGCGGCTTTCCAGGGCGGGGTGTCGGGACTGCGGCTCTGGCGGCGGCGCTGGCGCTCCTGGCGTGGCGCTTGCCCGGGCCGGCCCGGGCCCTGCCGGGCAAGTGGCCCATCCAGCGGATGACCAACTTCAGCGGCGACATCCTGCTGGGGGCGCTGTTCCCGGTGCACGAGCGCAACGCCACGTACGAGTGCGGCCGCATCCAGGACGAGGGCGTGCAGCAGCTGGAAGCCCTCCTGTACACGCTGCAGAAGATCAACAACGACAGCGCGCTGCTGCCGGGCATCACGCTGGGCGTGCTGGCGCTCGACTCGTGCGACTCGACGGCCTACGCCCTCGAGCAGTCGCTGGACTTCGTGAAGGGCTTCATCGCGCGCAGCAGCATGGGCTTCTCGTGCGCCGACGGGTCGTCGCCCGCGTACCGGAGCGGCGCCTTCGACCGCGTCGTCGGCGTCATCGGCGGCCAGTCGAGCGCCGTGTCCATCCAGCTGGCCAACCTGCTGCGCCTGTTCCGCGTGCCCCAGGTGAGCTACCAGTCCACGAGCCCGACGCTGAGCAACAAGGACAAGTTCGGCTACTTCTTCCGCACCGTGCCGTCAGACGTGAACCAGGCGCACGCCATCCTGGAGCTGCTGCGCGCCTTCCGCTGGACCTACGTGTCCGTCGTCTACTCGGACACGGACTACGGCAACAAGGGCTACGACAAGCTGCAGGAGCTGGCGGCACGCTACCGCATCTGCCTGTCCAACCCGCAGAGCATTCCCGGAGACCACTTCGCCGAGGCCGACTACGACGCCGTGCTGCGGAGCCTGACCCACAAGAGCAACGCCCGCGTCGTGGTCGTCTTCACGGACAAGCGCACGGCCAGGAGTCTCATGCGGGCCGCCTGGAGGAGGCGCGACCGCTTCGTCTGGATCGGATCGGACGCCTGGAGCGGGCTCGAGAGCGTCGCCCAGGGACACGAGGTAAGCACCGCCACCATCCTTATCCAAAGAAACTCTCTGACGTCACGTCGCTGCCGTCGTGCTCTGGTAGGTACGGCGCATGCGCAGAAGGCGAGCAGCGACGGGTGGGCAGCGTGTCCGCAAGATACGTTTAAAGCGCTGAATCGACTGCAACGGCTGAAGGCGTCCGTCGTAAGGGGAAACGGAGTATGGTTGACGGTTATACATCGGCCGAGTGCGGGAGCTTCGACTACACAGCGAGGTTACCGCGCTTCGGCTCCTCGTGTCGAGGCGGCGGTCTGTGTTTATATTTACTAGAACGATGTCTTTACTGATGCCGGAAAAATAGCAGAAAACTGGTTAAAAATTATCCCGGCAAGTATCGAGCTGCAGTGTTAGGGGGATTAAGCGAACTGCTGAGTTACCTTCACACTATTATCTTTTTATATATCTATATATATAGTAATAGCAATATTTTCTACATATCATTTTGACAGACTCAGATTGGTAACCGTTTTAATGTAATTAAGTTGGGGAACATACATAAATATGAAAGGAACATACATAAATATAACACACCTCTCGATTACCGATAAGGTGTGTTATAACGCCACCACTCCTCCATGTTCGTTTGCAGCTTTCATCTGTAACTATTATATGTTCCGTGATAGGTATAAATATAAGATATGTACAAAATCTGCAAGCTCGCCATTATTTTGGTCGCTCAAGTTTATTCCATTACGTCGCCAGGGCTCTCTCAAATCCCACATGTCAATACCCGACAAACAAAAAATTGCTAATATTTTTGAAAGGTCAAACTAATAATGATGCCTTCATTTTCTCCTCTAATCAACAAAAAAATATAATAAAAAAACTCGCAGTGCTGTGACAAGAGTTCGAGTGTACCAAGCATTTGGATTGGGTCTGCTCTGCTCGAATCACCAACTTCATATTTGATGAAGCGCGCGCATGCAGCTTGTGGGAAATAAAGCTTTATATATATATATACTCCGGCCGAAACGTCGAAGATTAAATCGTCCGTTGTTGCTGTTTTCACCGAGGGTTTTTTCTTCCCAATTATATACCCACGCCTTCGGCCTCCCGCCACCATGCCCGTTATATATATATATATATATATATATATATATATATATATATATATATATATATATATATATATATATATATATGCGCTCTAGACAAATACACCGAAAGAAAAAAATGTCAGCGACCTTTAATATATGAAATGGTGGAGGGTTATTTTGGAGGTGTTGCTAGGAGGGGGGTGTAATATGGGGAGAGAAAAGGAAAGGACAGTGGTAACGTGAGGAAATCGGTCTCTTACGCGACGTATATTTTCCGGCTAAATTTAGCGAGGAAACTGAATGGTTGTATAGGTCCCGTGACGTTAATTTTTCCCGCTAAATTTAGCGGGGAAACTGGATTGGTGTATAGGTTAGGTGACGTCAATTGGCCGCTCAGAGAAACTGAATTTATGTTTTGGCCACAATACCTGAATTTTCCCACTAAATTTAGCTGGGAAACTTAGTTTATATATACGTCACGTGCAGTCACTTTCCCCAGGGTCACGCGACGGTCACGCGACGTCGTGTGACACTACTTTCCCCGCTAAATTTAGCAAAAAATGCACGGACAAAGTTTTGGGAGGGGGTAGCGTTAAAAAGCATTTCATACTTTAAAATATTTAAATAAGGTTTACAATTACGCGAGTCCGAGGGTCGACGAGATTGTAAAGAGTAAGTCTGCTAAACTTCCTGATGCTTCTTGACCTCACAAATATTATCAGCACGGTGCAAGTAACTGGGTGATGTACGCTTAACGAAATACTTACGTAAAGCCTCTGCTTCAGCCATCCTCACATGTGGCAGAGTTTGCTTTCGAAGCACCTTGAATCTTTAAAAACCAACCCCACCGTATTGTGTAACAACAAAATAATTACCCCAAATCGAAGCAATTACTAAGTGCTCCGACATAAAGGTTCATTTATTATGCTCAAGTGAAACCAGGTTGCCTTATCCTGTTGTCAATTTACTCAGATACACACAAACATATTAAAATTACAACATTCCACGTTTTCAGTAAAGGGCTTTAGCTGAGGTAACCCTGCGCTCCAAATGCCTTCACGTAGCTCCTTCGACAGGGCACAGCGGAAGCACTCCTTCTGTCAGCCCCGGAAACTGTCTAAGCCCTGAATGTCTTGACTCAACTGTGAGATTCGTTCTGGGTCATTTGGTGGACAACTTCCACACCCAGTTCCCCAGAATGCATCTTCTTTCTGGGTCTAGGTTGTGTTCTAGATTTCAACTTTTTTAGACCACTTCGGTGGCATCTTTTGCGCTTTAGCGGTTTTGGTTGGAGTAGTAAACGAGCGTGTGTCTGTGTAAAGTTTGAGGCATACTACAATCCTGATGTAAACACAAATAAATCAAACCAAGTTTTGGAAAGCCATAGTTTGTAAGCATGAGGTAAATTGCCGTGTGACGCCCATGAGAATAAAAGAACACTTGCGAGCTCTACAAAGCTCGTGCTTCTATTTCTCAACAAATTAAGGGGAAGTAAATCACTACACTGAAACAATAAAGTCCAATAAAGGACAATGGTCCGAAAAATTATTTTAGCCATAAATATGAAATGCGCTGAGACACAGCCATATAAAACTTGGCTTCGAGTAGCTCCTTGCAGCTACAAGTTCTGTGCGAAGAATTTGTCTGTGATACTTCATTACTGCGATAGCAGTTAGTGGGACACTCCACGGGTTTCGCGCCGACAACAGCGCTCCATACTGTCGCGGGTTATTAGGGAGTTTTCGTAGATCGTTTTCGCCGTCCCGCAACGCTCTCCGCAACCCACTACGATACCCGGAACTCTACAGCCAAGGCCATCGGCGCGCAGGCGCAGTAGCGGCTTCTTCGTTGCGGAAGGCTTAGCGGAGGGGGAAACGCGGTCTACGAAAACTCTTCATTTCCGGCACTCCGCCAAAGGTTTCCCATTGACGTCACGCCGCTGACATCCCGCCGCTTGACACGACTTATACGTCACGCCGCGCATCACGTCACCTGTTGCAAGGCGTGAGCTGACACCAGGACGTGACATTGTCATGTCAAGTCACGTTGCACAGGAACGCCATGCGACTTAAAGGGATTGTCCGGTGAAAACCGGAAGTTCTTAAGATTTCGTGATGGTTACCTGGTGGGAGCCTAATGATTAACATAGGCCATTTTTATTCCATTAAACGACACCCCAATTTAGTGTAATCAACGACGGATAATTGAACGAAACTCCATGCCGAATTTCGCAAGTATCAACGGCTGCACTCCCATGCCAGACGTGACGTCACACCAGTCTTGCAATTGTCATATCCTATGCCTCATTCCTCCGTGGGAACACAGTGCTCCCGACGCACCGCAGCATTCCATATTACTCGCCACTGTAAATGTCACGGAGAAGTGTGGAGCGTGACAACCGCACAACGAAAATACCCTTTCATTCTAAAAAAAAAAAAAAAAATCTAGCGCAGCAGCGAGGGTGAACCACGTCGTACCGCTCACGCGGAGGACAAAATTCGAAGTGCACTTCAGTTCGGCGCGTTCTTTGCCTGATGTTACCTCAGAAACTCCGCTTCCCTGAAGGAGAAAGAGGAAAACGCCGTTTATGCACGCTTGGGTTAAAATGCAATTACTCCTCCAGGGAAGCACACAAAATTCAGATTTGTCGTGAAGATGCTCCTACAGTCATTGACAATGAGGTCTAAATGTTTTCATGAATACGAAATTTGACCGGATAATCCCTTTAAGCGCGAAACACATGCGCGTCAAAACTCTCCGATCCGACGTGCGAACTGCCGGAACAACCGTCGGAAAAGACCGTTTAGCCGCACCGGAATGTCGGGCGGGGGCTGCGCCCGGTTCCGGCACGCGATGCGACCAACTTGCTAGATATTCGCCGCACCACCGTCCGACTGTCGGACGGCCGCGGCCAATGGCAGCACGGATGGCGCGAACGTCATGATGTCACGTGAAGATAGGCCCAATCGGGAGAAGAGGACCGGGGAACCAGATGTAAGCGGTGCGTCACGCGAGTCGTCCACGTGAACGCAACGGACGCCTTGGAGGTTTCCTGCGCGCACAAAACGAGCTATTGATTTCGCGCGTCCATAGCAAGCCGGCCCTCTGGGACCGATCGAGACAATCGAGAACCAAATATACTCCGCTTCGCCTTACGAGGGAGAGCAGCGGACGCTACGAGCCATTCCAATGTCGTGTGAGTGTCACGTAAAGTTCGGGAGAGACGCAGTAATGCGCGGGGTGCCTAGCGACGTGATTTGTACGACGTGCTCACTTCGCTGGGATGGCTCCAAAGGTCCCCTGCGTGAACAAAAAATTATGAATCATTTCACTCTGAAGGTGGATTGAACCAGCGAAGCTGTTTAGCACACGACACAGACCCGCCCTGCAGAACCGGAGGAAACTACTGGGTGATTTAAGGAGCGGCCAGGCTCTTTAAATCGACCGCAAAATTCGGTTTCTTAACCTATCGCGCTACGACTTTGTGCAGCGTTGCCTACGGATGGTGCTTTTCTTTTTTTTTTTTGTAAAATTTGCAAAGAGCGAACTTACCCGAGGAAAAAGTAAGGAAAGAAAAGGCTTAGCTCCTATGGAAACTCAGCGAAGCCACCGGTCTTCAAACAATACGGCGCCGCTTCGCACGATAGACAAGAGATGGCGCAAGCGGTCGCGACGCCAACTGCCGCCAACGAACGAGCATACAGCGAGAGCCGGCGTCTTTAGCAGACGATCTTTTCGACTCAAAAGCGGCGCGAGATTTTCTGATATCAGTTGCCAATGCATTATTTTATCATCCTTACTAATAAAACATATTGAATGGACAGATGATCGATTAAAAAAATGGTTTGTCGGGTTATTTTGACTCCTTTGTTCGGGGTACTTATGTCGTCTGCTTTGCAGTCCCTTGTTGTTACCGCGCCTGTTTTTGTTTCTGCGACTGTCGCCGCCTGCGGAACCTTCGCCGCTTTTGAGTCGAAATAATGCATTGGCAACTGATATGAGAAAAGCTCGCGTCGCTTTTGAGTCGAAACGATCGTCTGCTAAAGACGCCGGCTGTTGCTGTATGCTCGTTCTTTGGCGGCAGTTCGCGTCGCTACCGCTTGCGCCATCTCTTGTCTCCCGTGCGAAGCGACGCCGTATTGCTTGAAGACCGGTGGCTTCGCTGCGTTTCCATAGGAGCTAAGCCTTTTTCTTTCTTTACTTCTTCCTCAGGTGAGTTCGCTCCTGGCAAATTTTACATAAAAAATGCACCATCTGTGGGCAACGATGCACAAAGTCGTTGAGCGATAGGTTAAGAAACCAAATATTGCGGTCGATTTAAAGAGCCTGGCCACTCTTTAAATCACCCAGTAGATAAGTGCGACGGGACTGCCGCCCCGGCGGAAAGTACAGGGTGTCACAAAAGAAAATTTACACAGTCTTTTTTACCGCAAAAATAAACTAGGCATCGCCGAACGCTCATTCTCCGCCCAAAGGTAGCGCTGGAGGTCACAACCAGATGCCAAAGTTTCAGCCCGATACGATAACTTAATCAAAAGTTATAAGTGATTTTCTGAAAATTTCAATGGGAAAATGGCGGCCGACAGAGTTTTCGAACACATGGGGCTCTATGGCACCAGAAACCGAAAACGGACAAAAATAGGCTCTATTTTCCCATTGGAATTTTCAGAAAATCACTTATAACTTTTGATTAAGTTATCGGATCGGGCTGAAACTTTGGCATCCTGGTTGTGACCTCTACCTCTGCCTTTGGGCGGAGAACGAGTGTTTGGCGGTGCCTAGTTTATTTTTGCGGTAAAAAATACCGTGTAAATTTTCTTTCGTGACACCCTGTAGACACGCGCGAACGAGAACGCCACCCCCCAGCGAGAGCGGAAGGCACGCAAGCGCTTGGAACGACGACAAAGAGAGGGCGCTGCGAGTTTTTGTTGACGCACATAAAACATTCACGGAACTCTAGCCATATACAGCTTCGCTGTAAAAGTAACATCACGTAAAATATTCAGACATGTATGCACACTTTAATGGAATATAATAAAAGTGTCCTGTTTGTTTTGAAGTAAAAAAGACCACGAAGTGCGAGGGGAATATTTTAGTTTTCTAGGCTAGGTGGCGCAAGCTAACGCCCGTTATATATACAGTCATTAGCATTCATCCATCCATCCGGTCGAAAGACACCGAAACTAGACGGTGCTGAACGGAACCAAGCGTGTTCCGACGCGGACGGAACGAAACAAGGGTCTCGAACTGACGGAGCAGCCATCTTTCCGAAAGTTTGCACGTCGGGTCGGATAGCTTTGTCGCGCATGTGTCTCCCGCTTTAATGACGTCAGGTGACACAGTAAGTCACGTGACATTCAGATTTGCCAATAATGGAAACAATAAAAACAAAGCCTTTTCGCTAATTATGTCAGAAATGTTCTTGGGCGATAAGACGAATGAAGCTAGGCAGGTGTTAAGCCGGCGAAACCACGGGCATGAAGTCAGGTGGAGCTGCACGCTTGAAACTCGAGCGCGCGATTGTAAAAGTGCTCTTCAGTAGCCACAAGGCCGTGCCAGTTTGTGTCCAATAATATTGTATAAGACGTTCGGGCAGCCACACCAACGGACAGGGAACGTTCACTTCACACACCTGCAGTTTCGTCGTTTCCTGGATTTTAAACTTGGACGCGCGACATTCGAAGTGTTCTTCAATTACCACAAGGCAGTCTAGTTTGTGTCCAATAAAATTGTTTAACAGGTTAAAGAAATGCTCACTACTCATACCCCCTCATTGGTTCCAAAACGCTATAGAAGTTTCGTCCATTGTGTTACTAGGTTTAATACGAAAAGCCCATGCGGACTGTATGGTGCGCCCTCGCACCTTTACCGTTCATTCAGTCCATCTGCTACGAAATTACAGCTTAGCGGCTCCGACGTCATAGCTCAGCTGTCGCTGTCTTTTTTATGTTTTTTATGGTCTTTTTATCGATTAAATAATATTTCTGCTTGCTTAATAAACAATAAAATGATTTATAGAAAACAAAACCTTGACTTTAGCTAATTGTTTGCTCTATTTTCTTTCGTTTCTTTTTTCTTTTTTAGTGAGCTACGCTTTGAAATTTCACACTGTGAAGCTGCCCAACTCAGTGTACATTCGATGAAAGTTCGAGCTTTCTATGTGCAGGCGGCGATTTCTCCGGCTCGTTTTACAGCGGAAGGTCCGCTTGTGTCACCCTAGATACGTTATGTTCCTAAAAGCAAATATATTAGGCCCTATATATATGACAACTGAGTCAAACTAACTCTGAAGGTTGTTTATGTCAATTAAAATTATTACGGTCCCAAAACTGCTCCAGGCCCTAATCCTGGTACAATGTTTTTTTTTTCGGAAGATAGAATGTTATCTGCGTTACAACATGTCTTTGGTTGAAGAAGTTAGAAAGCAAATTTGTATCCGACGCCTTTTGTAGTTGAAGTAAACGGTTTTCGTGAAAGACGTCAACGCTGAACTGTATCAGAAGCATTCGTCAAAGGTATTTTGATAGAGTAAGTTTTGTTTCGACAACGTAGGTTTTAATGAACATCTGTTTGCAAATTCGTCCATCGTGATACATGTATGCACTATTTTGATGACAATGCAGAATACTTGGTAGTGATGGGTGAGGAGAAAAAAAATAAAGACTCTATACAAATCTCTGTAACGCGATATTACAGTTTCACAATCGCGTTTGTAGCAAATGAAGCCTTTTTTTATTGGTTGTCATGCATAATGAAAACTACGATTAAAAGCCTATAACGTTTTCCTATAAATAAACAACTGTCACGTAGTATAAAAACATAAAGCTTTATATTTTCATACTGAGCAACGCTTATAGTGCTTGAACCATGAACTAGGTGAGAGGTGTTTTCGTTGCTCAAGAAAAGCTTATATTTTGAAGGCGAATCAAGCTACCGGATTTCAAAATACAGTAATGTATCGTTAATATGGACACCTTCATTTCCCCAAAAAGTCGTCCATAATGGGGGTTGTTCAGCATAACGAGACAAAAATGCATATATTTTACCAGTTTGTCCCCGAAAAGTGTGTCCATATAGCGGGGTATCCGTATTAATGGTGTCCATATTAACGAGAGATTACTGTATTTGAAATCACTAGAAATACAATGTGCAACTGTTATGCAGGAATAAGTTAGGGTTTTCAAGAACTCCTTAAGTAACGAAGTGATAGACTTAAAAGATTGGCGGCTTACAACGCACACTGACAGCAATAAACACCGAAGGCATTTTAATTCCAATACAAATAGCTTTAAAGCTTGGCAGAATTTTAGAACGCTTGATAAGAAAACCCATTCTAGCGGCTGCGAATATTTCTCATCGTATTTGCCTTCAACTGTGTGCCCAAAAAGTAAAACCGAATCCATATAGGTTTGTGTAGAGATTTGTAGGTATCAGCAGTGGGACATGTTTCTGTCAAATGAGGAAGTGGGCGCAGCATAACTGGACTGCCATATGTCATCATCATCATCATCATCATTTATTATCCTTGAAGGCCCTTACGGGCATTACACAAGGGAGTGGTACATTTGTTATTTTTTTCCTTAATCGAACCCTTCCGCACGCAATTTTAACACAAGTAGAAGAGGGAACTAGTCGGACAAAACAGAAATGAAAGTGGTTACAGAGGCGGCAAATTTATGTGTGTCAGTTATGGTAACAATGTCATTTGGTAGTATGTTCCAATCGTTTATTGCCAAAGGTAAAGTTGAATTACTGTATGAAGTAGTTGACGAAAATATGGGCCGCAACTTGCAGGAGTGGTCAAAGCGGGGGAAAGTCTGCCACGGGGGTAAAAGCAGTGATTCACGAAGAGGCATGTTACGGTGAAAGATTCGGTGAAGGAGGGAGAGACGGGACACTCGGCGCCTCAATGAAAGCGTGTGAAGGTTAGCTGCTTCGCGCAATCCAGATATGCTCGTGAATGGTGAGTAATAAAAAAAATAAAACGAAGAGCCCTGTTTTGGATGGATTCAAGTTTGTTAGATAGGTAAGATTGCCAAGGGCACCACACAGAAGAAGCGAATTCAAGCTTAGACCGAACTAAAGTTGAGTATGCTAGTTGTTTTACCTCTAATGTTGCGGGTTTCAGGTTTCGGCGCGAAAAACCGAGGGTACGGTTTGCGTTTGCTACTATATTACTGATGTGAGACGTCCATGAAAGGCTAGATGTTAAATGAATACCGAGATATTTATATGAACTGCAAACGGTGATGGGGGACGCGTAGTTGCCCTTGTCACGTTTGGTGTTTTCAATAAGAAATAACGTTCAAAGAGCAATAGTGATGTTTTAATCTAGTCAACGATAGCTGCTGTTGAAATCTTAAGAACCCCTCCGCGCACTGTATTGCAGGAGATCGTAGAAGGCGCCATCACTGTGTCCCCCATGGTGCAGTCGCTGCAGGGGTTCGACCAGTACTTCAACCAGCTGACGCCTGACAACAATGTGCTTGACCCCTGGTTCCCGGAATACTGGGAGGAGAAGTTTCAATGCAGGCTGCCGGAGTTTCAGGTGATCTCCGCTGAGACAAGCACCCCGGCATTTAAAGGGTACCAAAGTGGACTTCGGGTTCTACGTTTAATGGCGATAATTATATCTAAGCGCTCTAAGCTTCCTAACAAAAGCTTAAAATTACGAAAATTCGTGACCTTTTTGGGGGGAATAATATCGCTACCGAGCATCGTGATACGGCCCTTTTCTGAGATATATAAAACAACGGAATATGTCAGGATGCTTGCTTGCTCGTTTAATAGTGGAAAGGCCACGCCTGAAGTAATTCTTTGATTATTATAATGATTAGAGCGCATGGACTCAGTTTGAGCCATAAAAAGACGATCTCGAAGACCACTTTATTGCCCACTTAAAGTCTTTTTTTTTTTTGTAAAAAGATGATAAGATTGCAATTTCATATATGTTCCCCATGTTCAAGGAGGTAAGGTTTTCAGATGAGATTAATTTAAAGCAAAAACAGCTCCGCATCTGCATAGAGCCATACTACAGAAACGGCCGGATAAGCCACACTCCTCAGCGGAATCACACCGAGCAACTTCTGTGCGCACTTTCTTCTATACTCCGTTCACCCCTAAGCTGAGACTACAGTGGAAGCTACGACCTCGTTGATCCAGTCATACGCCTTTCTCTCGCCACGTCATCATGCTCCCAGCCGTATTCACGCGCGGAGGGCCGGGTCAAGTTATAAGAGGGAGGCGGCTGATTGGTCGGGCGGGTACGTGGCTCTCACCGTAGTCTCAGCTTAAGGGTGAAAGAAGTATATAGATCACTCATAAAGCCGATTCCTGGTATCTACAGCTTTTGCAGCTGGTGCGTGTCTCCGACGGGTGTATTTAACGTCCTGTGCCGTCCGTATACATCGAAAGTGACCTCGAAGTAGCAAAAAAGGGCGCTTAGTCGTAGACGTTTCGACAAAAAAGACGAGCGAACAGTAGTGTCGCTCGTCCTTGTCGGTGATCTATTCTTTCCCAGCATCAGTTGGTACGCTTTTCTACTCAATGCTAATCGCTAACCCAGTTTAGTCTAATGTCTACCTGCACACTTTGTAAACTCATGGTCTCCACCAGATGGTTTCTCAACACACAAAAACAAATAACGGGATCTTAGACATATTCCTTACTATTCATCCTCAGTATACGAGATCAGACGAGATCAGATATATCAGATTACTGCAGTGTGGTCATTTATATTAATGCATCCTTCTCTTTGGAGCTCTTGAGTGACGCTAAGAAGAAAATGTGTGACTTTTCTCGCGAAAACATTGGACATAAATAGAACTCTGTCTGGATTTCATATAGATTACAAGCATAACCGAAGTTTACGTTCTGGGGATGAAACCTGGACCCCGATGAAAGCCACGTCTAGAGAGTGCGATTACGTAAAATTTCCACTTTTTCCATAACATAAAATTCGGACTCTCCATAGTTCACTCCATGTATGAGAACACTCCTGAATTTGAAAGAAAACAGCTGTTTCGGTAAATCAAGATTATTGATTCCTCCCAGCGCTGGACGAGTTACCACACTTTTTTAAATAGTGTAAACGACTTAATTTTCGCGGGCTCAAATTTTCGCGAATCGGGCCAAAGCTGAAAATTTGAAATTATTCGCGGGTTCTAATTTTCGCGAATCGAGTGTAGCTTCCGTAGCGTTCACATATTACCCGAATTGTTCGCGGGACGTATTTTTCGCGTTTGTTGGCGATTCGCGAAATTCGCGAAAATTAGGTCCTCGCGAAAATTTAGTC
Organism: Ixodes persulcatus; assembly: GCA_013358835.2. Classification (NCBI taxonomy): domain Eukaryota; kingdom Metazoa; phylum Arthropoda; class Arachnida; order Ixodida; family Ixodidae; genus Ixodes; species Ixodes persulcatus. Next base: position 343,461 of record JABSTQ010010790.1, read on the forward strand.
GTTTACAGTACGTACAAGCATGAAGGAAGAAATGCTTAGGAAAAATGTAGTCAGGAATTACCAGATGCTTCTCGATCCAACTCAAAGAAGTTCTGGCGTGTTGTTAGCCGAAGTAAATCCCCGTAATATTAACATAAGCACGTACACTGAAAAAAAAGTCAGCTCGGATAACGATGTACCCGCGATACGTCAGCTACAGTCCATCTTGCTTATTTATACGACGCCAAATACATTTTAAACAATGTTATAAAAAATGTTATAGAAATGTTAAAAGTGTTATCGCCGCTAGTATTAATGGAATAAAGTATTTCGTATATAGCAGACCGATGGCATAATAAAAGAAATCTATCATGTCTATGTAATTATTATAGTGCTTTAGTCTTTTCAGTTTTCCAAATAATTAAAATTATCCAAAAAGGTTACCCCTGTGTGTAAGAGAGGCGGAAAGACAAGTACTAATAATAATAGGCGGATTTCAGTTTTCCGGCATTCTCAAAGAAGCTTTGGCTGCATTATCAATGATAAGCAAGCGAGTTTTTGCTTGTAAGAAGCATCAAATAATAACTCAGACTCAATGTGATTTTCAGAAGAATAAGCCTGCGGAACAAGCAATGACATCAAGGACAAATTTGTTCTAAATATTGAAAACAAATTGTTAACTCTTGGTTTGTTTTTGAACTTAAAAAAAGCGTTTCATGGTGTGCAACACAGTGTTTCATTAATATAGCTTGAAATCTGTGGTATACAAAGAGTTTCGCTTGGGCTAATAAAAATAGATCTCACAGATTGTCAGCAATATTTATAGATAAATTATCAATTATGTAATAAAGTGAAAATAAGACGTGTTCCCCGAGGCTTCATTTTAAGGCCTCTATTTTTGTCTATTGTACGTTTAAATATTACGGCAATACCAGGTTTCCCTAAATTAATGGTGTGAGCAGACGACACAACTATATTATTTTGTTCGATTGACGAAAAAGTGCACAGGAAAGTCGGCGAATTCATAACTTCGCAAAATATCAAAAGAGATACAAAATAAATTTCAAAATACGAAAAGGTTACAGAACATCGTAAGAGGAAGTGGCAGAACAAAACCGTTTCGGTGTATGATTTGCTCAGGACTTTCATGAAGTTGTCACGTCGACAAAATAAAGGCTGATTTATCCCTGGTAGCAGGAAGCTTTTATAATATACAAAATGTGATTCCAACTTTTTACTCCAAGGTTAGGTACGGTATTTTGGTATGGGGAACGACGGCAGCTGCGAACTATAATGTAATGTTCCGAAAAAATGTCAAAACGCATCTATCACCATCTTAATACCCGACATTCTTCTTTTTCTTTTATTTGGCCCCCTAGATATTTCGCGCTGCTTCGTCTTCCATTTTTTTTTCTTCACTCTCCTCGGCTTGTGAATTCATTCCTCCCGGAATTATATTTAAAGATGTTGGTAATCGGCGCTACTTATACTGTGTTGTTCGGTCCATTGTACCACATCGTTTTGAGAAGCCCTTGTTGCACTGCGGTTTTGATGACTTGGTAAGGGCCCTTGAACTGTGAAGTAGATCCTGGCAGGCCTTTCCGGGCCAAGACAAAGTCACCCACCCGTAGCTTTGGAAGCTCAGTATTGTGCCGCTTATCGAAATGCCGTTTAATCTGGTACCGATAGTTTTCTTGTTGAGCATCGGTCTTTCTGCGTTCCTTGATATATCTATTCGTCCAGCAATCCCAAGCAGGCTGTCAGCAGGCAGCAGCGGAGCTTTTCCCGAGATCCCGAAAGAGGACTGCATTCCAACCCTGCCGAGTAAGACCGATTATGATGTGCTGCACCAACCTCAAGCGAACATTTCCAGCCACCTGGAAAGTCGGGGTACATGCTCATATATTGTTTTATGTCTCGAATGGCACGCTCCGCTAGCCCATTTGCCGAAAGATGGTAAGGTGCCGTGAATCGCAGGGCTATCCCGCGGTCTTCTGCCCATCCTTTTATTTTGCGGCTACGAAAGGCTGGTTCATTGGACAAAAGGTAAGGGCGCAAACGAGCTGGTGGTGGTTAAACATTTCGACAAAAACTCTGAGACGGGGACAAGAAGGGACGGACAAACACAAAGTCTCAAACACAGCTGCATTTTAATTCAGCTGTGTTTGAGACTTTGTGTTTGTCCGTCCCTTCTTGTCCCAGTCTCAGTTTTTTTGTCGAAATGGTTCATTGTCCGTAACGACAACCTTTACGGTGCGATACACTTCTCTGTTCAGCAAAGAGATCACGCTGTTAGCGTCTTCCTTACCTGGTTTTGCTGCCACCATTCGAGAGCACCCGTTGATGCACAGTAGAAATGCTTGCGTTTTCTTCACACATTCGCCCCTTTTTTTTCTCTCTCTGCGAAGTCAAGGTGAAGCACTTCAAAAAGTGTCCTGGAGTGTTCAGGTAGCGTCATTTGATCTGTAGGTTGTCGGTATTTGTACATTTGGCACTCGTGGCAGGACTTGATGTAGAGCCTTGTGTCATATTTCATGTGAGGCCACGTGAACCGTTTGGTCAGCTTCATATAAGTCCGCCAGAACCCGTCATGACCACCTGACTCTGGGCTTGTGTGGTATAATTCTAGAATCTTAGGAATCATTGTGGATGAAACATGAAACTTCCTTTTGTGCCAAGTTCTAGCCGTTCTGTCCCTTCCCAGAGTTTTGATGAATTCACTACTTCGGGTGACCCTGCAGAGGACGTTAGTAGAAGTCATGACATCACGTCTGTGTCTTTTAAGGTAGCACCTGGACGATGACCTACTTAAAAATCAAACTGCTGCAGCTCATTGATCCAGCGAGCTATCTTTCCCTTTGGCTCAGTCATTTTGAGTAGAAAGGTGAGTGCTTTATGGTCAGCGAAGAGTTTGAATTTTGAACCTTCAAGGTAGGAACGGAAATATCTAACCTCCTTCAGCACCACCAGGGCTTTTTTCTTTGTGGTGGTGTAGTTCACTTAAGTCTTCGTGAAAGTGAAATGTGGTATCCCACGACGTGTAGCTGTTGGGAAGCCGGTTTTTTGATGTCACGTTGGTAGAGCACTGCACCTGTTGCGTATGTGTGAAGCATTTGTTTTGAGCTCGAATGGTAGATTGAAATCGCAAAACCGGGTTGGATGAGATGATCTGGACAGGGTCCCGATACGCGTCTTTGCACTCCTGGGTCCAGTCGAACTTTGTTTCCTTCTCAGTCAACTTGGTCAGGCAGCGGCTTCTCGTAGCCTAGTCCTGGATGAATGATCTAAAATATACTGCAAGGCCGAGAAACACACGAAGCGAGTGCACGTCGTAGGGCTTGGTAAGTTGGGAAATACGGGCAACTGACTCTTGTTTCGTATTTTTTATTGCTACGTCCAGAACTCTGCCCAGAAATACAACTTCGCTCTTGAAAAATTCACTTTTCTTGAAGTTGACTTTGAGGTTGGCCTCAGTAAGGACGGACACAACTTGTGCCAGATGGTCCTCGTGTTCGCTCTCTGTCTTTGAGTATATGATGATATCATAAACATAGACATTACAGAATCTACCCAGGTAAGGCTCGAGGACGGCGTTCATCATCTTTTAGAACCAGCTGGGTGAATTTTTCCATACAAAGGGCAGGCGATTATATTCATAGATGTTGAATGGCGTTATAAACGCTGTGAACTTCTTGGTGTCCTCTCGAAGAGGCACCTGTCAGAACCCTTTACACAGATCAATCGTAGAGAAGTACTTGCAGCCTCCTGTTTCATAAATTATACTGTCAATCCAAGGCATTGATAAAGGAATAAGTATATCTGTTGGTTTACTGCTCGGTAGTCCGTGCAAAGGCGAAATGTTCCATCTTCTTTTGAAGCGATAGTGATGGGAGATGCGAATGGAGAAACAGAAGGCCGTATGATGTCAGAATTCAGTAGGTTCTGTAGCTCTTGTTTTAGCCACGTCTTCTTTTCTCGCGTCAGGTTGTAAGGTTTTTACTTCACCACAGTTCTGTCTTCAAGCTCGAACGGTACTTCAAACTTGGGAGTACACGGTGGGTATCCCCCTACAGACACCAGTTCTGGATAGGTTTTAGACACCACGTCAATTGACTTGATGGTGCGAAGAGAAGTGGTACCCTTTGAGTTTGTCGAGCGTCCAGGTGGTGGGCCAACAGAAACCGTGTCGTTCCAGTAATGATTCAGCTTCAGTTGTTTCATGTCTGGGCGTGACAAAAGAAAATCATACTCCACTCCGTCGATTGCCAAGGCTTGGGTATCTGCTGTGTGAGACTGGAACTTGACAGTCACGTTTACCCATTCGGAGTGTTGTCATGTGTGGCCATCGTAGCTCCGAACAAAGACTTGCCTTCCTTTAAATATATGGCTTGGGGAGGTCCTGTTTTTCATATGATAGAAATGGCAGCTCCCGTATCTACAAGAGCATGCATTTGTTGTCCATTAACTGAAATGTGAATATGTAGCAAACTTAGAGAAGTTAGACACACAGTCTCGATTTGGGCCTTAGGGTTAGACTGCGAACCCTTTTTTATTCGTTTTTGGGGTTCTCGCTGTCGATATCGGATGTGGACTGGGACACTTGAGCATCGGCGAAGTGCACTGCAGACGAGTGAAATGGGGTCCGCGGAGCCTGTTCAGCAGCTTGTCTGCTCCACTGTTCACCTCTCCTGGGAACAAAGGCCGTACCAAAGCTGGTCGTTGGTTGTCTGGGCCACTGGTCACTTCTCCCAGGAACAGAGGTTGGTGGTGCTGGAGCGCGAGAGTCCGCTGCCGCTCTGTTATCCGTGCAGGTAGAAAAATCTTGCAATGACTGCTGCAAGTCCTTGATGGTCTTGGGTGCTCTCACTTGCACTTGTCTTTGCAATTCTCGTAGTAACCCATGGGTGACGAGCGCAATGGTGGTGGATGGTAGTAATTTGGGCTCAGCAAGCTGCAGTAGCCTCCTCTTTTCAAAAAAATACTCCAGGAGAGTACCAGACCCAGGCTTGAAATGCAATAGCATGCCTTGGTCCCACCTTTCCACAGCCTTTCCTTGGAACGTAGTCAAGAAGTTGGATTTCCATTCATTCCAAGGCTCGTCAGCGTGGTCAACCAAGCGTAACTCGTACCATTGCTTGGCTACTCTTCCAGATAAAAGGAGCATGTTTTGTATGCGGTCTCGTTCTGAAATCCAGGAATTTGTTTCGCAGGCGTACTCGAAGAAAGCAATCCAACCTTCCGGACTCTTTGATTTCCCGTTGAAGATGTCTCGCTTTACCGCCTCGTAACTGGGCCTTTTATTCTCCACACTGAGCGTTGACATCAAGCTTTGAATAATGATGTTTTGCTGTGACATTTGCTGCTGTTGAGCATGAATCGCTTGGAGCACTGCTGCCACATCAGAAGCCGGAGACGCTTGTGGGACCGTAGGTGCCGGAGTCGCCACTCGCTGCAACACAAGCTTGTGAAAGACAGCAATTTGTATGTTAATCTTGACTGACCCCTTTTCTATCAACTCCTCCAAAGAAATGGTACCTTTCTGGAGGACGAGTTCAATGAGCTCCGGTGATGTGGCATGCTGTGGCAGCTCCCCATCTGGTTCATCTTGAACTTGATATCGGTTAAAAAACACTCGGTCTAGGTCCCGAGCCACAGAAAACTGTACCCACGTGTTCTGAATCCTGTCGACTGCGCCAAATTATGTAACGTTCCGAAGAAATGTCAAAACGCATCTATCACTATCTTAATCCCCAACGTTCTTCTTTTTTCGGCCCCCCTAGATATTTCGCGCTGCTTCGTCTTCTATTTTTTCTTTTGGTCTTCTTCATATAATAAGCTTATCCTTTCGCAAAAGAAATTTTATTAATCTGTGAAAACTATAAAGGGGATATTAGAAATTTAAGAACACAGTCACTCTTCATCCAATAGAATATTCTTAAGGTAGACCAAGTATACCGCTTTGTATTTTTAGAATTAATAAATAAAAATAGACTGCACCATACCAACGGAATGTCTGAATTCATACCCGATTACAAACACAAATACAAAGATGCCGGTTATAATTGAACCAATTACTATGAACGACAAAAGTTAACTGTTCAAGTAAAACTTTAAATACTACGTATTTAGACATAGACTTTAATAATACGTATTCTAGTTTTAAAAATGATTGCAGAGGGTTTCTCGTTGGCAGTTAGATCGCATTTTCATGTGGATATTGTATTGCAATAAGAACACGATATAGAGCAAATTTCAAAGAATTGTGCTTTTATTGTAATATCATCAATATTTGTTGTCGTTGCTGTTATTCGCATGTTGGAGGTATATGAGTTGATTGTATTCTAGTGTTTTTTATTATTGTTTGTTTTTATCTGTAACATGACTAACCTTTGCAGACGTTTATTTGCGTGTAATATACACTATGAAAGGAATGTGCTGCTGTTTCCTTTTTAAAGTAACGAGAATGATGATATATACTATTCTCTCATTATGATTCCAGCAAAGCCTCGACACTCCCATTGTACCAAATGATTGGTATCATGCTCTAACTACACTTAGATTTAAAACCAGGCGCTCGTAAAATCCTTCCGACCTTAGACCAATATATCTCACCATGGTGCTTTGCAAACTCACGGTACACGTCATATATAATCTCATTCCAGCTCATCCTGATTGATTTACCTTTCCGTTTGATAAACTGTAGAAAAACACTCATGTGTTATCTAGACTAGCTATTCGAGGTTATCAATATTCTTCAGATGAGCACTCACGGAAATAATAAACCGACGACATCTTCATCGATTTTGCCAAAACATGTTACTATTTCCCCCTTTCTTTTTTTTTTAAAGCTATCCCATCTCTGTATTAAGCCGTATATTATTGACTAAATTCAATGCATGATCAGACCCCAGATTTAAAAATTAAAATACGCCATTTTTGTTTAGAGACATCAGAATACCTCGCTCACAGATTGAAATCTGTTCAAAATAAAGCAGCCCGTTTCATCGCTCGTCACTTCCCTATTCACCAGCGTCACGTCACTGAAAAACGTACTGAAAAAGTGGAATGAAAATCAAATGCATTATCTCGACAACCGTCATCGGTTGGCCAGTCTATGTCTCGTGGCGTTGTGAACAGGTCATAGATGTTTAGGCAAACCTACTGCAAACGTCGTTAATCCAGCTTCAAATCACGCGCGTTATAATTTTCCTCTACACCCCTTTAAATGTGCATCAATGGTCGCAGCAGCAGGACATACAAAATAATATCGGAGACAAACTCCATTCCTATCAAATAAAATGTGAGGAGCATCTTGAAATAATCAATTTATTTGTCACTGCTTTGACGTTTATTCTTTGTACATCGTTTTGTTTTTCTTTTGGGCTCTTGGCGGAGCTCTTGCTTAATCGTGTCCCAATACGTTGGAATGTAAAAACATCTTATATGTTGTGTATTTGGTATTTTGGTGTTTAGATGTGCAGAGACTTCAAAACAATTTTCCTAATTTTCCTAAACAAGAAAGGGAGTATAGTTACACGAATATCGTTTTCCCGAAGTGCCGTCTTGCGGATGTGTTTTTTCTGTGTTTTGGAATATATGCCTTTCCTGGTGTATTTTTCTTTATTGTCGGTATTCTTTTAAGTGTGCTGGTTCATTTATTCCACATATTGAATACGTAAAATATAATGTTTTATAGTTTGCTTCATGCGTAGATTAGGACCTTTGCCCCCCTTATGCAATGCACTCCAAAGAGTGCCTTTGATGTAATAATTCTCCTACCTAAAAGCAAATTTATCTGTCGAAAATGAGCATGATGCCGCATATTATTCTTCTACACAGCCTGACATCGCAATTATCATTTTTTAGTAAAAACGTTAGTTTTACCTTGCCATTTGCCCAACTTCCTTCATACGCCGCAGCTACGCGTTCTGCGAGTGCTCTGGTGCAATGGCGAGTCACTGACATAATTTAGGGTCAGCTTCTAGAAACGTCGCGTTAAACTTCGCAACAAACTAGCAGGCATTCCAGCCAAATGCCCTGGTATACAATTTTGGATTAAGTAGTTTGTTAAAATAAAGATGATTAAGCAACGGGCCTCTAAAAATATCTATTGTATATTCTTGAAGGGTATGTGTTATGTTTCTTAACGATCATATCTACTAGCTCGCAGTACGTGTCTGCATCCTGCTGTAGCGAGCAACGGAAGGGGGATGGAAAAGGGAGGCGCAGACATGTATCACTCTCATACATGCGATGTGACAATGTAGTGGGGAGCTTGATTCTTCATATGTGCAGTATGGAGGACACATCGCATATTAAGAAAACAATAATATGTGGGTTGTCATTACCTTACCTAATTAAAATTAACTGTTAGGCTAGTAGGGTAAACTTCTTAAATGCAAAAGCGCAAAGGACAAGGACAGTACAAAAATAAGAACAAGACAAGCGCTTGTTCTGTTCGTATGTTTGTACTGTCCTTGTGCTTTGCGCTTTTGTAATTAAGACCTCGACATAATCCCTCTCTCTGCAAATCATAAGTTTCACTTTGTGTTCTGCGGGGAGGTAGGTGCGGGGACCGTGTTCGCGAGCAGCGAGGACGTTAGTAAAATAAATACGATAGTTTGAACTGGTCAAAGTTGGGTAGCATTGTTTTGTAGCGCGGGTGTGACTAGACCAAAAGCGTAATGTTCCGGAAGTCTCTGAAAAAAAAAAAAAAAAAGTACATCGATTTCTTTTTGTCGCAAGAATAAAATACGCAACGCCTAGCGCTCAGTCTCCGCCAAGATCTAGTTCGAGATGTCCGGACCACTTGCCAAAAGTTTACAGCCTGCCGTTATTCGATCTAAGAGATAAGCGATTCTCTGAAATGTTCAGTCAGAAAATTGGGCTCGTTTCCAGTAGCCGACGCCATTCTGCACATATTCGTGCGCATCGTCGGCCGCCGTTTTCTTTTTTTTTCCCCCTTTGAAACTTTTCAAAAATCTCCTACAACTTTTCGAACCCGAGGACGGCAAGGGCTGGAACCTTGGTATCCGGTGCGACCCGCTAACAGTACGTATCTCCGAAGACGAAGCGATCGGCGGCACGTTGTTTATTTTCTCGAAGAAAAAGCGTTAAAAAGTATTTCTTAACGAAGCCCCCAATAACGAAATGGTGCCCGTCCGTCTGTGCATTTCCCCCGCTAAATTTAGCAGTGAAATTAACGCTACCTACCATAAGCGAATTCAGCTGCCCAGCTGAATTTAACGAAAAACAAAATTACGTCACGTGACCAAAACACCGCTTTAATTTCCCCGCTAAATGTAGCGGTGAAATTGACTGGACTTTGCGCTTGAGCCAGGCCTGGAGGTGCACATCCCACTTTTCCCTCTGCGTATTCCGTGTGTGCGTGTCATGCGCCAGAACGTCCATGGCGCCATCGACGCTCTCCCTTTCCCCATTTCCCCTCTCTTTCTCTAGCCTAATATACGTGTCTCACTACTACTAGCGGAAAAACTGCGTCGCGTCACTCATTTACCAATTAAGTCTCCTCGTTACGTTTAGTGGGGAAATTGACGTCACGTGACCCATGCAGCATTCTACTTTCCCCCTAAAATTTAGCGGGAAAAAGTATAAAAAAACAGTCTGCAGACACTGTCTGAGACGGCTTTAATCCTCGAAGGACGGTCCTCTCACGTCCGTCATATAAATATTACCCCTTTGCCGCACTAGCGTGGCAAAGGCAGTGGTAACACAGGGTTTAGTGTGGTAGTCTAGAGGAGCTGGCCACACACGCGGAGCTCGGATGGCGCAAATGGCATCAGCTTTGCCGAAATCGCTGTACGCAGTTTCGCTGGAGTCCGCGACCGTGTGCCGCGCCCTGCTAGATTTCCATAAGCGCAAAGCGGCACCGGCATGGCGGAGGTGGATGCGCCGCCCCGCGCGCTATTGTTGGCGGTTTCGGGCGGAGTATGAAGGGCCGGCAGAACTAGACGGCCACCAGAAGGGTCGTCGTGTGCACGGCCGCACGCGGCACTGGAGGAGGAATCCTCTGCCGCCGTGAAATTTTAGCGTTTGCTGTGGAGCCTCGACCGCTCGATGGCTCCGTGCCAACGGCTGACCTCTCAGCCTTCTGTAGTGCATGGGCGTGAGCGCTCCTCGAACGTCTTACTTGTGGGTGTCATCCACCGCGGTGGGCCTGAAAGACGCCAAGTTCTCAGAGCAAGGAGAGGCCAGGCTCTTTAAATCGACCGCAAATTTCGGTTTCTTAAAGGGGCACTCAAGTGGTTTTTGAGTTCGTGTGTTGATGATGACAGCTGAATTTAGACGCCCTAAGTATCCCTAAAAACCAAAAAGTATAGTCACACGGTGATTATTTCTTTAATGAAAATGTAAATGAAGGCCGCCAAACCTCGGATCTATACGAAAACGAAACCACTCTCATTGGTCATCGCACGCTTATCAAAAGGAACTCGGGCCAGTAGCGTTGGAGGACGTTCCGTCGCGCAGTGATCCCGAGGTAGCCGCACCGGCCGAACTTCTTTGTCATTCGAGCTTCGATCATGGCGGAGTTCTCTATACGCTCGAGGACCTGGCGCCGTTAGAGGTTGGAATTCTTCAGCGGACAGCCGACCTGGGGATGATTTCCTATGACGCCACTCCGACGTGCGATGTGGACGATAGCAGCGCTTCGGAGTCGTGTTCGGGTTCCAAGGACGACGAAACGCAGACCTTTTCGGGCGTTCTTCGATTTGCGGTTGGGGCAAGTCGTAACCAAACCAACGTTTGACATCGCAGCGTTACCTCTGGTACGTGATGTCAAATGATGTCGCCACGTTGACTTTCGCCTCGGGAGGACGGGGGGAAGGCTGGTTCAGACATGTGCAACGAGCGCGTACCTACGACTGCGTCTGTTGCAACCGGAACGACCGCTCTGCGCCGCGCGTACACACACCTGCAACCACTGCAACAAGCGCAGCGGGTCGTCAGCACGGCGACCGCTTCTATACGCCGCCGTCAGCTGTTTCAGCGGCGCCTCTAAAAAGGGGACGCACTGCTACTTAATGCCGTAACAGAATATAGACAGACAGTTTTCTATAGCCTAAAGCTTTATTATTATTTTTCCTTGATAGGCTTGCAGGGTACAGTGGATGAAAAAAAGAAAAGAAAAAAATGCAGTACGCCGTCTTGGACGATCACGACTCTAATACACGGCATTGCCAATAGTACAAATATCGCCACTCGCCTTTTCTACGATTATAAAAGACGATGTAATCTTAGCAGCGATATAGCAACGTAGAAATATGATTTCGTGATCACAGATAGACGTTGCGAGCGTTCAGGATTGCTAACACTAATCACTTTTCTCCCGTGATGAAAACGCGTGAAAATTCGCATCCTGATACGGTACGCGCCAGTAATACCTTGAACTTGAGCACACGCATGAAATGCGCCAAATAAGAAATCCGGGCGATGTTCGAGGACACAAATGCTTAGAAAGCACCACTGTAGTCGAACTAAACAAACACGACGGCACGGGCGTTTGTTGTCTTGAGAGTGCCGCCATGACATCGCCGCACGAGTAGGTGGATCTTTCCTTCTAGTCCGTGCTGGGTTATCATAGCGACACACGACGAAAATTCACAGTCAAGGATAGCGCTTTTACGCGGAGCGATGAGCTTTCACCACGCCGTCCACGTCGACGTTCACCACCGCAGCCACGTTCGCGGATAAAAGAAGCCGGCCCGCGGGCCGCGACCGGCACGACCGGCATGCAACGCGCGCAGATACGTGCGCTTCCGCGCATTCCGGGGGAACGGGAAATTCACCCCCCGCAGAGGAAGGCAAGGAGAAAATGTAGTCTCTTGTTTGTGAAACGATAATTGCAGTATCGCGTATTCTAAATTAGAACTATTTTACGTCTTGTGAAATTATCATGCACAGCATATCTAAATGAACTGAAAATTGTTTAGCGAAACTTTACAAAGGCCGCCAAAATTTTCAAACATACGATAATTTCATTGGTCGGCGCAGGAACAGAAAAGAGTCCGCACGTATTTTATTCCTGCGGGATTAATAGGCGGTTCTGGCTTCTAAAACTGAAGATACTCATTCACTGACACTTCCTTAACGCCATCGCAACAAAAAGTAGCTTCCCCAAAAACCGCTTGAAACCTAAAAAAAAAAAAGCCTATCGCGCTACGACCTTGTGCAGTGTTGCCCACAGATGGTGCTTTTTTTTGTAAAATTTGCAAAGAGCGAACTTACCTGAGGAAAAAGTAAAGAAAGAAAAAGGCTTAGCTCCTATGGAAACGCAGCGACGCCACCGGTCTTCAAACAACACGGCGCCGTTTCGCACGGGAGACAAGAGATGGCGCAAGCGGTCGCGACGCACTCTGCCGCCAACGAACGAGCATACAGCGCCGAGAGCCGGCGCCTTTAGCAGACGATCTTTTCGACTCAAAAGCGGCGCGAGCTTTTTTGATATCAGTTGGCAAGGCATTATTTTATCATCCTTACTAATAAAACACATTGAATGGACACATAATCGATTAAAAAATAGTTTGTCGGGTTATTTTGACTGTTTTTTTTTTTTTCGGGGTACTGATGTCGTCTGCTTTGCAGTTCCTTGTTGTTACCGCGCCTGTTTTTGTTTCTGCGACTGTCGCCGCCTGCGGAATGCGCTCCGCTTTTGAGTCAAAAAGATCGCCTACTAAAGGCGCCGGCTCTCGTCGCTGTATGCTCGTTCGTTGGCGGCAGTTGGCGTCGTGACCGCTTGCGCCATCTCTTGTCTCCCGTGCGAAACGGCGCCGTGTTGTATGAAGACCGGTGGCGTCGCTGCGTTTCCATAGGAGCTAAGCCTTATTTCTTTCTTTACTTTTCCTCAGGTAAGTTCGCTCTTTGCAAATTTTACAAAAAAATACACCATCTGTGGGCAACGCTGCACAAAGTCGTAGCGCGATAGGTTAAGAAACCAAATTTTGCGGTCGATTTAAAGAGCCTGGCCTCTCCTTGAATCACATAGTAGAATGAAAAGTGTTTCCAACTGCTCCATTGGGGTCGCATCTTTATGGGCCGTGTTGGCAATACGATGCTGCGAGCAGATGACGAAAGCGTCGATCGTCTACAAGCGTCTTTGTCTCTCCGCCCTCTGTTCTTCTTGATTCACGAGACACGACAACCTAACACATCCGGACGCGCGAACGATTAACCCAGGACCTTCGTCTCTAAAACGAGCCGGAAGAATTGGCACCTGCGCATAGGAAGCTCAAACTTTCACCGAATGTGCACTGAGCAGGTCAGTTTTACAGTATGAAATGGCAAGGCACAGGTCTCTTTCTATAAAAAAAATGAATACCAAAAACTTGCCAAAGTCATGGTCGGTCGCTTTCGCAGACGACAGAGTTAGCGACGCTATTTACCTGTGGCGCCATCTCCGGACAGGCGCAGCGAGCAGACAACAAAGTACGTCGTCTGCTCGCTGCACCTATTGGGAAATGGCTCCACAAGTCACGCCCTCTCTTAATTAAATCTAGGCAATCTAAAGCGCCGAGTGGAGCAGCGCACAAACTGAGCACGCCTAACGCTAGTAGCGTATGTGCTTTTTTCCTCTGCTTTTCTCTCGCTCTCTCATGCGCTCTTTCACTGGGGTGCCCAGACCGCGCTCGTTTTGCGGAGAAGAGCTCCGATGTATGTCTGAACACGTACTGTTTTCCCATCGTTGGGAGTAACACGGAGGAACTTGACGAAGACGTCCGGCTGGCACTGCTGTCCATTCAGTGAAAAGATTATCGCTGCTTTAAGGTTCGATAGGCAAACGGCCTGTCGACTTGCGTCTATGGTTGAATACCGAAAATGGTTACGCGCCAGCTATATAACACATTCTGTGTTAATATAGATTCTTCAATCTCTGGAGCGCCTGCCTAATGTATTCGAAACAAATTTTAAAAACCGCTCTTTGAATACTGAATTTACTGCATTATAGGCTTTTAAAAACAAAAATCGCTGCCAGTTCTTTTTTTTTATATAACCTTTTTGTAGTTAGGATTTGCTGAAGGCGTGTCAAACGTCGCTCGCAGGAGACACCGTTCAACAGCCAGTTCCGGCTCTGGTGTCCGAGTGTTCGCCGTCGCCTCCACGTGAAGGCGGGCTACCGGGGTTTGCAGTTCGTGCGCGATGCAGCCTACGCCTTCGCTCACGCCCTGCACGACCTGCAGAGGGACCGTTGCGGCGCCCAGCATCAGGGACTCTGCCCCGCCATGGACAAAGGCATCCAGGGTCACACGCTCAAGCGATACCTCGAGAAGGTCGCCTTCAAGGGTAACCGTCTGGACTACAGGGTTTCCACAATGAATCTCTGCGGTTTAAAACGAACCGGAAAGATTGGCTTCTACACATAAAAGACTCAAACGTTCACCGAATGTACACCCCCCTGTAAAATGAAGGACCTATTAGAGAATGCATTTTAAGGTTTATCTGCCGAATTCGCTTCGACAAGGGCAACATTTCTTAGTAGGAACAAATAAATTAACCTTTCTTATTTTCCCTCCCTCAAACTATTGTGTCTGGCATATGTAGCCTTAACACCAACGCATAAATTGAATAGGCGATGGGTCCTTTATATTGCGGGGGACTGTACACTGAAGTAGTTGATTTTAGTTGGTAAAAATTTCAGGCATATCTCATTTCCTTTGAGAGATGAGACCAACAAATGTACCAGGGTCAACGGTGGACAAATCTGCGGACGATTGAGTCAGCGATGCTAGAGGCTCTCTAAACGATGCTAGAGAGCCTGTATTACAGAAAGAGTCTCACTGCTCGATCGGGGTCACGTGGTTTGTGGGCCGAGTTTGCAATACGAGCTGCAGGAAGGGACCGAAAGCGTTGATCTTCTGCAAACCTCTCCGCCCTTTCCTCCTGCTTTCCCCCTCGCCACTCGAAAACACAGCGCATGCGCATTTGTCACCAATCTCCACAGGAGGCAACTTTACTCAGTTGGGAAACTCACCCTTGAAACCCGGACCGCTCGCGTTTACCGTGACCAAACTGGATAAACTGACTACGATTACAGCAGCGACTCAAAACGTGAAAGTTCCTTTATATAACTACTGCGAGATGGCACGGAGAGATGGCGCCACCGGCCCTTGCGCGACTCGACTGAACCCATACGTGCAAACGTGCAGTTCCCGGGGTGGCCGCTTCAGGAAAAATGGCGGAGTTGCGATCGCGTCAAGTTCGGTTCTCAAGTACCGATCGGGGCCACTTTTTCAAAGTAGGCTCCTATGGCAGTTTCCCAACTGAGTTGTTTTAGTAACGTTGGCAGGAGGCAACGTTAATAAAACACTCAGTTGGGAAACTCGCCCTTGAAAGCCTGACCGCTCGCGTCCGCCGAGACCAAACTAAGTATCATAAGAGCGCCGCCCTTTAGCGACGAGTGAACACATGAAAGTTTATTTATATAGCTAACGGGAAATTGCGCATCGAGATGGCGCCACTGGCCCTCGCGCGACTCAACCTGAGCCACGGTGTAAGATACACTCTTTAGGTGAGGACACAACGGGGCTGAATGCGCGGCGCGAGGAATCAGATAGCGTTCGTTCGACGGGCATCCGAAAGGCTGCATCATTCCACGGCCACCGTGCCCGCGGCTGACAGTGTCGCGGGCGGTCAAGCGGCGAAACTGTATGAGAGCGAAAAAAAATTATCTCGTTGCCATGACACCCCGGTACACTGTGGTCTTTCTGCACGTGCGACAACCTCGCTGGAGCTCTGCGCGTGTGGGGCATGAGGCGGCACCAGCCGTCTTGTGCACTGCTCCCTGCGTCCTGCGTCTTACACCTTGCCCACGGGTCGATGAGTCATCTACCGGCGCCACTTGATACCATAGTGAGAGAGAGAAAGAGAGAAAGTGAAAAGCGAACTTTATCGGCACGCCGCGAGGAGCGCGCTGTCTTCACCTGAAGAGTATTATCTTAAGCCTGGTTCAGACAGTTGCGTTTGACTGCGTTTGACCGCGTTGCGGCAGCGAGAAACCAGGACATCCCTGCTGCGTATAGCGCGTGCCAAGATGATTCCTTGAATTGGATTCCACGGTTCATACGGAGCACAGATGTGCCGGTGACTCGCTTTCGGTACTCGATGCAACGCAGTCAAACGCACTCAAACGCAAGTGTCCGAACCGGCCTTTACACCGTGACCTGAGCCAATATGTGTAGGCGTGCTATTCCCGGGGTGGCCGCTGCGTGGGAAATGGCGGAGTTGCGATCGCGTCCAGTTCGGTTCTCGAGTACGGATCGGAGCCACTTTTTTCAAAGCAGGCTCCTATGGCCGTTTCCCAACTGAGTCGTTCTAGTAACGTTGGCTAGAGGCATCCGCCATTAAATATCAAACGCTCCCCGTGGTTTGAGATGGACCCTCTACGATCTAGGCCAGGGGTGGCCAAGCTGCGGCTCGCGAGCCACATGCGGCTCTTCGCGTGTTAAAGTGCGGCTCGCGGCTTTCTCCCCTACCCCCCCCCCCCTCCCCTCCCCCCCCGCCCCCTCCACCTTTCCGCCATTCTCCCGGTCACACGAGCACTTCCCCAGAAACAGAAATGGAACACGTTTTAAGTCGAAAGACAGGATGCCGTTTGGTAGTCCCTGTGCTACTACTACCTTACGTACAGATGGACTGCTTTTGATTCGGATAGATCGAAAGTAGGTTGAAACCTTCAATTTCAACAGAAATTGAAGGTTCCTTTCCAGCTACATTATACATACTAATTATGAAAATTAAAACATCTAGTCGCGTTGTGACGGTCAACATAGGTTCACGGCTCTCCGGTATCGCGCAGGAGATCGCGATTCAGGAAAAAGAACTAACTTCGAGATTTTCCAGCCACACCCGGTGGCGGAAAGGAGTCTTCAACTAAGTGTGGTAGATGATAAAATCGAGTTAATGTCACCAATTTAAAATATACATATTAAGATAAATTCAGTTACAAAAAGTTACAAGCTGAAACAGCAATATAACGAGAAAACTTGCACGCACCTTGCGAGCGTACCCCATGTTCATCGGCGGTACAGCGTTCGGTGCGCGCTTCATTTACAAAATGTCCCGAGCTCAGGCTAGAAGATGGCGTTGGGGAAAAGTCTTTTCGGTTTACGGACGCAACCCACTGCCACCGGAGATCGGGGCCATGTGGAAAGCGATGGAGCTTAAAGACATTGCAGCCGCACTTGCCGAATTCCCGGGCAAGCTACGTAGGTCGTCGGACACTATTTGACACTTTCTGTCGTTATTCGCGCACCCTATGACCGAGCAATCGTATCCCGATGACCGGCGGACTGCCGCCATCCAAGCCTGTGGTTCTAATTAAGTTTGAGAGTTTAAAACACAGAAGAAAGCGCGAACGAAGTTCGGCCACTGCATACACCCAACACGGCGTAGCCTTTCATCGGGATTTTCACTCTTTCTACGCACCAGCAAGGGTAAAGCTGGCGCTAGCCCTTTTTCCTCATCTCTCTCTCCTCTCTCTCTCTCAGAATGGCGCTGTCCACGATAAAACAGTTTATAGGGGGTTTTCACTTGACGTCAATCCGCCATTTTGTTGTTAGAGTGAGGGAGTGAGCAAATGTTTTATTTATCAGAAAAAGAAGGCGCGATGAAACTTACAATCTTTTGTGCACTCTTGATTTGTGGAAGTCGTATGAATCCCCGGAATACTCCATTTTAGCACGCGCCAGATAGCTCATAACAAAATGGTGAACGGCGTTACGTCAGTGAAACGCCCCATACTCAACTTTCTGTGGCAATGAAGAGAGAGCCACAGGGAAGCTAACGTCAATGTATTACAGCGCCAAGTAGTTCCTCACTTTTTTATTTTTTTAGTTTCGGCTTTGGCGTGACATATACGCAATCGCTACAGTTCATCTCTTCCCACGAGGATCAAGGTTGGGGGTGCTGAACCGCGACTGCCGAGCATGCCAGCATATCCCTGTTTCTTTCCCTACGTTTCACCTGTTTCTATGCACAAGCCAACGCTTTCACTGAAGCACTCGGACCAACTTACCAGGTACATTTTACCGTGGTCGATCTCGTCAAGTTCTATTATATGCGACGTTGATTCATAAAATGACTCGAATATCATTAGCGCTGCAGGTTTGAGATTAATGACACGTAAACTTTTCTGGTGTCGAAACAATCATAGCGC